>JANRMT010062803.1:10096381-10113966 GCA_026402145.1 Polypterus bichir lapradei | reverse complement strand
GAAAGTGTCTCTTTGTCTCTCTTCAAAAGATCTTTCTTCCAAAGATCACATCTTGTCGCAAGTTTTGTTTTTTTTTATAATAGAGAGATATCTCTCTATTATATAAAAAAATCTTGGGACTAGATGAGACTTTTTCAGAGAGACGAGACATGACTTTCTCAGAGAGACACTTTCATGTCCCGTGAGACAAAGAGTAGATGACAAAGTAGAATGTCGTAAAGAATTCAAAAACGTTGGCGCGATACACATGCAGTGCTGATTAGATATAATGGAAGTATGAAAATTCGAACGTCTCCAAAAAATGATAGTAAAGATTGCATTAGCACAAACAAATGGAAATTATTACTTGGTGAGATAATGGAACAGCGAAAAGAGATTGAATATATTGTTCGGATTTTAAACTTTAAGTCGGAGACTTGCAAATTGTCTAATTCATGTTGCCTTCAGGGAAAAGTAGTGTTTCTTCCCAAAGAAGAGACGTATCCGCGAGAATTAAAAGATTTGTTGTTTGGTGAAAGTGAAATCCACAAACGCTGTCACGCTTGGGTCACAGAGTTGCACAGATGCACAGGAGATTTTAGAGACAGAAACGTTATTCAGAAACTTCAAACAAACATTCCTTTCAGGAGTGAATCGAGCTCTGTGTGGACAGTTCTGTCTCTCAATTAAAAGAATAGAAAATCTTCCCCTTCATAGGGGCACGCCTCAGGAGTGAGATCCCCAACAGAAGCAGAGGATGTCCAGGGGAGAAGAGAGACAAGGCAGTAAGACAAAAGGACAGCTGCTGCACAGGCTTTTAAATACTTGAAGCGGCATGGCAGCAGGAGGTAAAAAAATGTATTTGTTTCCCATTGTATCACCGTTTAAGAGGGGGTTTCGGAGGAGCGACTGTGTCTCCTAGGGGTGCGTTCCAGTATAGCCCCCAAGTATATATATATATATACTGTATAAGATTATTTTGTCAGTCTTAATACTTAATCTTTGTACTTAAATCTCTACTTTATCTGTAACTTGTTTATCTGCATTATGTAAGTGCATTTTATTATATATATTTATAACCTAATTTATTTATTCATCCATATTTTTTTACTTGCTCTTTTTTAACATCTTTTAAAGCAAGATGAAAATGTGCTATAGAAACAGTTGTTGTTCTTGTTGTTGCATAAAGTATAATGGCTGCCCTAATCTGCCTCTTAATCTGGTAATGAAACCAAACTATGGGCCCTTGTAATATCTAAAGGGATAAATTAAAATAATTAAAGTAATGAAGGAGGGTCATGCAGTTAAGGAGATAAATCACATTAGTGGATAATGAAATCAGCCATTAGCCCTGCTTTGGCACAAACTGAACAGGAGTCTTGAACCCTTTTTGTATCAGTTAGTTCACTTTTCCTTTTTACTCTCTCTTTTTCTGCCATTCAATTCTCAATTAATCCCCCTTCTGTTTCTTCACTTTTCTTCACTTTTGTCCTCCTCTTCCTCCTACAAGTTCTAGATTGGCTATCTAAAGCTATCACTTCACATCAGTTAAATGGAAGGACTAAAGATTCTTAAGACTACCAAGTCACTGTGCCTCCTGATGTAACAATAATAATAATAATACATTTTATTTATATAGCGCCTTTCCCATGTACTGATACACTGCACCCTATGCCGTGATATGTTTTAAATGGACTGATCCTAAGCTGCCTATCCTTTCAGTAGACACAGAGGCTCCAGTAGTTCCCACTTTAGGATTCTAGCTGTCACCTGAAGGCTTGGGGGACTTAGCTTAGTCCACAACATGCCCCCCAGTGTGCTGTAAAATGGCACAAAGTGGGGCAATGGGTATACAGTAAATTTTTGTGCTAATGCTTTTAGAGCAGCTCTCTCAGGCCTTTTACTGGCAATCTCTATTCTATCTTCTTTAAACATTCTTCAATTTAGGCTGATTACCACGAATTATATTCCCTGAACTGACCATTTCTTTTTTCATTATGGCTAGATATTAAAGATTAGTGTTTTAGCCTGAGCTGGTCAGCCATAATTACAGTATCAGTTGATTGGCTGACAGGCCATACACCATTTGTTTTCTATCTCATTTTTCCAGATCAGAGACATGTTGAATCTGTGCCTCTCTGAGCATTACCGGACACAAGGTGAGAACCAGTCCCGTAGAGGGCACCATTCCTTCACAAAGCACCCATACACACACGCACACACACACACGCACACATTCACAAGGTTAACTAGCAGTTTCCTTTAGGATAAGTTGTACACCTTGATGTTCTGAGAAGAAAACAGGAGTGATTGGAGGAACCCTAACAAATGGATTGAGAGAATGTAAAAGCTCCATGGAATCTGAACCCAGGGCTCTGAAAATGAAAGTTAACAGCACTTACCACTGTAATACCCTCTATAAGCATGCTGCCTTCCTAAAGGCAGAACTATTCTCCAAGCCTGAATTAATGTGTGTTGTAGCCTGTGAATATGCCAGTGCTAACTTTGTTGTAACAGTCATGTGACTGCTTTACTATTTTAAATCTAACATATTTAACAGGAGAAATGAAGCTTAGGCAGAAAAATCTGCTCATGTTCAGCACAGATGAGTTAAAACTGAAACCATTCTGCAGGTGTCCCAAAGTTCTGCACCTGCAGATGATAATTACCAATCTCTTCAAGCCTCTTTATCAAGAAGTGGATCTGCTAGAAGATGACAGATGTAAACTGCCTGGATAGGTATTTCTAAATGAACCTATTCATTTCTAGAATAGCAAAAGAAAGAAAAGAAAGAAAGAAAGAAAGAGGATTGAGAAGAACAAATGGAATTAAATCTACAATAGAAGAAAATAATGTTTTGTCATGCATTGGGTAGGACATGATAATAAAGATAAACATAAACTCACTTATGGAATATTATTATGGAAAGAATTATAAAAAACAAACACATAAACTGTAGGAAAATGAGGCAGAGTGGGAATGTGATCTCCAAAAGTGGTTGATCGTACATTGGAAACATGTTCCCTGGGTTGCATCTCAATTTCTGCTGTGTCCAGCAAATCAATCAGAATTCGGTTTAATCATCAAAAATCAACACATCCCTCCTGCCTTATGTGTTGGCTGATAGTAAATATTTAAGCACTGCTGATTCATTCTTCTAAGGCCACAGTCTACATTTTTCTAAATGGATGCTTCCAGCAGGATAATGGACGAAGCCATGCAATATTTTAATCGTTTCTTTGAACAGAACAGTGGCCTCAGTTTCCTCCATCAACCTGCACAGTCCACTCATTTCAATCTACTTTCCATATTCTTTCATGACAGTGTTTTTCTGAACTGATTTAACAATATTTTAATAAAACTACATTTGTGTTTGGATGTTGTGAGCATATGACTGGATGATACGTGGATTATAAGACGCAACATTTTTTCATGGAAGTTTTTCATATTGTTTGCTGTTATACAGCATTCGTTACCATAGATGTCTGTTCTATCAGAAACTTTTTTTTTTTCTCTGTTCTGCATGAAATCATGAGATTAAACTTTTTTTTCTCAGCCATCACTACGAAAAACGTGCTGTAAACAATATGTAAGAAAATTTTATTTTTGGGTGGAGTATTCTGTTAAGTTTAAGGTCAGGTTTTTGTTGTTGTCCACCAACCCATTCATAGGTGGCAAATTCTAAAAAAATATTGTAGGGCAAAAAATCATAGGATACAACATACAGTAAATAATAAAGATTCAATCTGGTCATATTCAGTAGTTTAATTCTGGCCACATGTCTTGTTTGAGTTCAGAGATTGGTCATTGATATCAAAAGAAACAAAGGTAATATAGTAAATCTTCCACAGATAACATTAGACAACAAAGGAGATCTTGATATGCCATTTGTATTAAAACATTAACAGTTTCCCATTAGAATAGCTTTTGCAAAGACAATTAACAAATCTCAGAGCCAAACATTTGAAAAAGTCATTTTATTTAATAGAGAGAAAGAAACAAAATTCAATCACGGACAGTTATATGTTGCATTGTCATGATGAAAGTCCAAACACAGAATCAAAATTCAATGAGATATTGACAAAAATTTAATTAAAACAGTTGTTTTTACTGAAATTTTACAGTAAAAATGTAAGTTTAAAAAGTATTTGCGTGTCAATTTCAAATCCAACCAGAACGAAATCATATAATGCTTTAATAACTCTAAGGCCGGGTTTATACTTCACGCGACGCAATGCATGCTGCAGCGGACACTCCTGCTACGCAACCATTGTACTCTTTATACTTGCATGCGTACTTTACGTAAATCTGGAGGAATCCACCATGTGACAGTGCAAGATATTATCACGGTGAGAACAGGTTCGGCTTCACTGTGTTGTGAATTGCCTGGAACACCAATTAAATTCCAATGCCACCTTACCACAATATCTCTGAAAAGGATGTTTAATGATTAAATCCATCAATCCAGGGATGTGTCCATTCCAGCTAGCATTGGGCACGAGGCAGAAACAATCCCTGGATGAGGCATCAGCTCATCACAAGGTGAATACAAGCACACACATACACTAGAGTCATTTTAGTGTCACCAAATCTGCATATCTTTGGAAGGAAACCGGAGCACTCTGTGGAAACCCAGCAGGAAAACATGCAAACTCCAGACAGAGAACACCAGCAACATGACTCCATGTGAGACAGCAGTGCTACCGCTCTAAAACCGTGTCACCCCCATGTGTGTAATTATTAAAAGTGTTCATTATTTAAATGAAATTAACGTTTTATCTGTAAAATGTCACATACATCCGTTAATGCATTTCACCATGAAAGTGATATCAAGTATAAATCTTAGGATTTGAAATGTGCAGAGAGTTGAAATATCATACATTTAATGTGTTCTGTGTGGCAATCTATTGCTGTTTGCCACTGCTGTCAGGTCCGGAGGAAGCCACAGAAAAAAAAGACGGCATGTAAGACGGTATTTGAGACTTTTAAAATGTATCGTGTCATTACGATCGGAAATATGCGACGCTTGAATATAAAAGCACCACGAATGCATTTGTATGTCGGCATTTTGCTTCATCACATCGAACCATTCATCAAACATCGAAGCGTGCACATTGATCTCGTAGGATCCGCAAAGCGGCTTTCTGTCACATGTAGATAGTAAACAGAGACTCTGATGTCACCTTCCAACTTTTGGCACACTGTGGCCCCCGACTTTTTGCTGGTACTGCAACTCGCGCACGTGTCATGTTAAATTCTGATGAATGCTGGGAACATGTGGATGTGTAACAATTCCCATAAAAATAAAAATCTGGTCAAATTATACATTTGCATCCCCATACGCGAGTGACTGAACCACAAAGTGGCTAGCGCATAGCACCGGCCCGGGCGCTGGCGAGCAAAGCGAGCTGGGGGAAAAGCCCACTAGTAATCATAAACATCCAACCACTGGAAGAACCTAGGAAACACAGATGCAGCAAAATAAACTGAAATGATCAACATGACAGCAATGCCCATATTTATTAAGTGTTACAGAATTATACTCAAGAATTGTACTAAAAGCCCAACAAGGATACAGATTTGCCCTAATTCAGAGAAGGACATGAGAAGTAGTGGCAAAGCCTCCTACACCAACTCCCAGAAGGCATTAGGACTTCACTTTTGAGAATGAATGAAGTCACCATTTCACAACACCTTGTGCTGCAAAATGGCGTTTGTGAAAGCAATTTGTAGTTTCCTTGGAAATCATGATGAATTTTGAGTTTTTTCTGATACTAACTCTAAGGCTTCACCACAAAGGTAATAATAATAATAATCTTAATAACAATAATAATATTCAAAGTAGTAAGAGAAGAAGAAGGAAAACACACTAAGGATGGATGTTACACTAAGCTGCATGTAGTTGTTCCCACTTTACAAGAAAATCACAAATAATACTGTGATGAGAACTGAGATGGGAAGCCCGAGAGACACACAACAAATGAGAGTAAAGCCTGATGACTGGCAGGCTTATTTAACAATGAATGACCCACAGCCATTCTTTCATTAGAATCACCTTCCTGCTGTTATGGCCACAGAAGGCGACTCATAAAGTGACAGTTACTGAAACTAGCCACAGCAATTCCGGTGCAGTTTCTGAAGCTGCGTTCACTATTTCAGTGCTTCCAATCATTCCCTGTGATCCACCCTTATCTTCTACTCTTCTACTCAGAACTCAGTATACTTGTACGACATAGTGTTGTCATTCACCAATCCAGCTCTGGTTATCTTCAGGGTAATATGCTGGCTACTACAATGCACTGTGCATCCATGACCACCTGTGGGTTGATACTGCAATATCACATTCGGGGCAGTGGTCTTTATGTGCATGCTGTCTATCACACCAACAACTCAAGGAAAAACAGCGATTAGTATTAATGCAGCTTGCTTTAACATTATCTCACATGGATTGGTGGGAAAATGTAAAAATCTGCATATCTGGGGCAAAATTAAAAAAAAAAGATTTGTTGTGACATGCCCAAATTATCACTATTGCAAAGCTACATTTTCCCTGTGGGAAAAAAATGTAATGGTACCAACACTTTAATTTTGGCTGACAGAGCATTGATGGAGTGATCACATGGTATACAAGATTTTCACAATGAGCATTCGCTGTGAAAGCCTCTTATAAGAATGGTGATAGTGTGACTGCTGCGCAAAGGAAATTTCAGTATCATTACCAGTTAAGATGTCATGATTGTGTGCGTAGTTTTGTAGAAATGGGTTCAGCCTTAAAAAAGAAGTTCCCAGGTGGACAAATGATGGCAGCTATTCGACGATTGTTTGGAAGGTACGTCATTTCACACAAAGGTGACATTCCATGGCCTCCTAGATCTCCAAATCTCACTGCTTGTGACTTTTTCTGTGGGGACATCTTAAAAGCCAAGTGTACAGCACACATCCTGCAACTATTGCTGAATTGAAAAGGAGGATTGATGCAGAAATCGCTGGCATTCTTCTTGACATGTTATGTCGAGCTGAGCACAGTTTCCACAGCAGACTGTCAGGGTGCCAGGCTGTGTATGGAGAAATGGACAACACCTTCATGATGTTTTCTTCAAAATATAAAATGAATATTGAATAAATATTGATTACCCTCATTAATTGCATATCCAGTACAATACATTTCATCATTAAATGTATTTTGTAATGTGTTTTATCGTGCATTGAACGTCAATTAAAAATTTCCTATTAACCTGCGCCACCCTGTAGTAGGACCAAATGTGTATCACTTTGTGATTATTGAGCCAGTTAGAACCTTCTTCGTATTCTGAGACACTTGATAAATATGGGCACAGGTTTGTAAATCTAAGGTTTGCATTCTGTGCCAAAAGCTGATTTAATTAAAAGTTAAAGTATAAGTAATTCCCAAATGTGCCTACAATAAAACTTACATCAATACAGGGGAAATATCATTGTCAGCTGTTTACTACCATACAGTATATAAACTGATTGATGACACGCTTGGCTCACTTAAAAGTTATCTAGAGTTGATGGCTTGTTTAAAAAAACTCTGTGACATGGTGCATTGAGGAGAAGATGATATTGCGTTCTCTGCATTCTGTACACTGACATCAACACATTAAACATGAGTCAAAGTTTAAAGATGATCACTATATTTTGACTGCATGAAATTGTGGGGTTATATTGGACTCTTCAGTTTACTTTTTGGAATGTAAATGACATTTACATATTTACAGTTTAACAGGCTGCTTGGTTACTATATAATGACTTTGTTGTCCCTGACATACGCCTATTAGCCTGACCTGTCAAGTACAGATCTGTGTTTATAATTAACCTGTAGTAATGTACAGTCTCACATGCATCTGGGATGAGCTTTCAAATTTTCAAATTTTACCATCCGATCTTTTCTCTAAAATTGCTTAAGGATTGAGGAACATTACCCCAAGTTTAGAATTGGGGGCAATTGAGCCAGGGCCTCCTCGGAGTTGTCACTTCCAGCCTCATTCCTTATTGAGTAGACAACTAGTATATTCAGTTGATTCAATGAGGATATTTTTAATTTTCATAAATAAAAATTAGGTTAAACCTTAAATGTTTCTGAATTCAGAAAAAAATAATTAGTGGAATGAAATAATAATTTTCACTGAAAAGCTTTAATTGTATGAAACTTTTAACATCTTAGGTAGAATAAACAGGTTCCACAGAACAAATTTTGTAGTGAGCAGCACAGATTTTTCAGGATTTTTCTATTTTACTAAATATCAGGAGTGTAGCCATGGAAGTTTGACAGAGTGGGTACACAATAATCATTATTATGGGTTCAGAACCACAAAACTAGTAAAGTCTGTCCCAACCAATTTTGTTTTTATGGACTGTTCACATGCTAAGTCTCCCATTTGTGTGTTTCCATTTAATCAAAGGTTGGGCTCCATCTTCTTATAAAGTGCAATCATAGCGATGTCACCCATCACACAGGCTTGTGTTCTACTGCTCGGCAATGTGCCATGTCAGTAGGCAGGGCCACATGTTTAAATAATGCTGTCTGAGGCAAGACACAGTTTTGCCGCTCCCTATATATTCTTATTAAGCAAAGCAAATAAATATAAATGCAAATGTATTCTACGATACACTTAATCCACATGCAATACATATTGCGAAACAGGCTTCATGATACAGTGCATCCTTGGAAAAACGGACAAAATATTAAATTAACTTAACAAATAAGCAACATGTTATTTTGAAAAAAATGAAAAAGATTAGCTTAAAAGAATAAAATACACAAAATATTAAAATCAATAAAAAAAAGTCTAAATTCTTCACTGCTTTTGCTTGAATGGCCAAAAATGCGAGGAACGTTCAAAAAGTTTCCACACTTTTTTTTTAACTCTATTTATTAAGAATTCAAAAATCACTTTTCCACATAGTCATTTGTGATGCAATTTTCCCAGTATCGTAACAACTTTTTAATGCCCAATTAATATTCCTCCCACCTTCACCGTTTCCGATGAAAATATAAAAGCGCGGAAACTTTTTGAACGTCCCTCATATTTTATTCAGTTTTGTGAAATGAAACTTGGCTGTTTCACTCATCCTGCACACTCATCTACCTCTGTCCTGTCCTTATAGTATGTGAAAATCAGGAAAATAAATGTCTGTATTATGTGCTAACATGTAACTTTGAATTGTGTATGCGCCATTTTGATTCTCAGAAGCTCTCTGTGCATTACGCAAAATATCAGTCATTCTACAACCCGCTGTATCCTAACACAGGGTCACGGGGGTCTGCTGGAGCCAATCCCAGCCAGCACAGGGCGCAAGGCAAGAACAAATCCCCAGGCAGGGCGCCAGCCCACTTTAGGGGAACACACACACACACCAAGCATACACTAGGGACAATTCAGAATCACCAATACACCTAGCCTGCATGTCTTTGGACTGTGGGAGGAAACCGGAGCACCCGGAGGAAACCCACGCAGACACAGGGAGAACATGCAAACTCCATGCAGGGAGGACCCGGGGAGCAAACCCGGGTCTCCTAACTGCGAGGCAGCAGTGCTACCACTGTGCCACCGTGCTGGCTTACGCAAAATTTGAATCTTTTAAAATGAAAAGGCAGCATATGAATAATGTCTTAGATGTGTGTAATTCTTAAAGTCCATGTTTAATTGTCTGTGAAGGTTCTCAGTCATCCAGGTGAAATTATCTGGTAGTTGAGTCATGGCAACTGGACCCCATTCTTGTTAGGTAGATATGTTTCACTGCTCATCCAAGCAGCTTCTCCAGTCTGAGGAATGTTGTTAGCAACCACAAATTTATCCTCCAGGTTATTTTCTCTTCTCACCTGCCCTGATTAGGCTCGTTGAGTAAAACAAAGGAAGAGGAAGGTGTGGGTAGATGTAACAGTCACACCTTTTAACAGCCGCTCCTACCCCCATAGAGTGGGCTGTTAAGAGTGGTCCACCTGGTGGAGGTGTGAATTGGGCCTGATTTTCCTGGGGATGGATGAAAGGGCAGCATGATAAATTAAAGACAGGTTATGCCTAAGGCCTCCACCTCTGTTGATTGAGGGGCTGTTGATTTGCACATGCAAAGCTTCCCTCACCCCTCTCTCAAACCACTTGTCTTCTCTATCCAATATCTGTTTAATTCTCACTTTTATATTATTATTGTTTCATAATGTTAACATATCTCAACAAAACAGAATCATCAAGTGGTACAGTAGGTGTTAATGCATTCCTGACAATGACTTCATCATAATAATGATAACAAACTGAAATAAAATGTTAATAATGCAATAAAACAAAAGCACATATAACACATTCTCAAATTTGTTTCACTTTGAATGTAGTACAATATATAGTATATAATTTTGCTCTAATGTAAGGATACAATATTATTACTACTTTATTATTATTTTGTCAAACTGTTAAAGCACGCTTTAGCTCCAGTGAACTCCATCTCCTTATTCTTACCAAAGTCTGCCTCTTTTGAATTTGCATGACCGGTTCATTTTGAAAATGAGCAAAGATACCATCTCTTAATATAATAATAAGTCAGTAATATGAAAAAATAGCAATATGCTGTGATTTTCAAGTCTTTTATTTTCTTTTACACTGTCTGAGACTTTAAACGAACACTTCACCCTAATGTATTTTTTTATATATTACTTACCCCAAGTAGTATGTAGCGATGGTTGAAAAAAGTTTATAATCTCATGTCTTCATGCAGAATGAAGATAACAGCATTTCTGATAGAATAGGCATCTACAGTGATCATCGCTTATCAACAGCAAATGCCATCAAAAAGCTCACATAAAAATAAAAAAAAAATGTAAATCTCACATCACTTGTTTCACATAATCCACATGTCAAATCATTCAGTCATTCACACACAACATTCCAAACACATGTATTTTTAATACAATATTGCTAAATTAACCACTTCTGGAAAACGCTCTTGTGAATGAAGATGAAACATGCCCAGATGCACCCAATTTGAACTGAAGACCCTCTTTCATCCATTCACAGGTCAGGAGTCAAGTCCACTAACAGCTTATTCATTCAGACATGCAGAACTAAGATAGCAAAGTTTCTGATATAATAGACAACTACAGTGGCCATCACACATGTAAAAATCCCATGTGACTCATGTTGCAGGATTCACATGTCAAGTCATCCAGCTGTATGCTCAAAATGTGCCAAACGCTTGTATTTTTACTAACATATTGCTGGATAATCCAGTTCTAGAAAAACTCTCACACGAATGTACATTGAACGCGCTCAGATGTGAAAGAGCATTTGAGTTTTTGTCCTGCCTCCCATCATTACATTCATATTTAGTTCCACGACTATTATCCTTTTCAGCTATTTAGTGGCAATCTGTGCAGCTGCATGGGCTTCTGCTTGTTGAAACATCTTGGATTTGCAAATGTTTGAGGGATATTCTCCTCCAGATAATGTTTTCTTTAAGTTTTAATCTTTAGTCGTACAAATCTCTCTGTGCACGTTCCAATATTGATATAACGTGAAGCGCAATGTTATTAAATGAACTGAGCTTGACTAATGACCAATGAATGAGGAGAGGGTGGGTCTTCAATTCAAAAGCTCATTTGCATCTGAGCATGTTTCATTTTAGTTAACCAGAACTGGACTGTTTAACAATATTTTAGCAATAATGTATGTGTTAGATATTGTGAGCATAATACTGGATGAGTTGACATGCAGATTATACGACACCATTAATGTGAGATTTTTTCATTGACGGTTTTAATATTGTTTGCTGTTATGCTGCATTGGTTTCCATAGATGCCTGTCATATTAGAAACTTTGGAGTCTCCACTCTGCATGCAAACATGAGATTAAAAAAAATTCTGCAAACTAAATGGGGTATATACAGTAACATATTAAAAATATCATTTTTGGGTGGTGTATTCTGTTAAGGTATTTTTATCAACAAATTGATGTCTTACGGGTAGTCTTATGTTTTGGTGTGAGTGGTACTTTGTCAATCTTATTAACAATAAAAAAAACATACTTAGGAGTTAGGAGTGACCAATTCCATGCATTGCTGTCACTGATTTTTGCAAAGTCTTGCTCAGGTCTTGTTACACAGTATAATTCAGATAGCCTTCCTG
Organism: Polypterus bichir lapradei; assembly: GCA_026402145.1. Taxonomy (NCBI): domain Eukaryota; kingdom Metazoa; phylum Chordata; class Cladistia; order Polypteriformes; family Polypteridae; genus Polypterus; species Polypterus bichir. Next base: position 10,101,851 of record JANRMT010062803.1, on the reverse strand, counting down.
TAAAAATGTTGCTGCATTCTGCTTGATGAAAACTACAAATCCCATAACTCCTCGGTACAGCTAAAGGCAGTGTTTGAGTTTTCTTCCGAAAGCATTACAAAATCTGAAGAACTTGTTGTTGTTGTTGTCATTTTATTTTTTTTATGAGAATCATTATTTCTATAATCCCCATCAAATGTCATACAGGGTAGAAATTCTTTAAATTCTCATAGATGTGACTGCTCTGAAAAGAGATTATCCTCTTTCCTGCCACTGTGTTTGACTTCATTTCCTTTCACCCACAGGCAGTCCTCCTAGACTTGGCTTTGAACAAGTATTTGTTGAAGTTCAAAATAACTGCAGGCTGGGTTTATTTAAGCACTCTGGGATTTTATACATTGGATTCCATGGGACTATGCTGATTGGAGCAGAATGTGAATGATTCTATTTATGAAAACAAACAACACTGATTACAAAATTACAAGTCAAGATTGTTTTAATCAGTGCTTCCTAATACTTTTTATCACTGCCAAGAGAAACGCCTGCCAGTTTTTAATTCCCTACATGAGAAAATGATAGTTTGCCATCATGTGAGTTGCCGGTCCCATGACACTTTTCTCCCTTGAGTTGTTTCTGCTCCAGCTCACCTTTAAGAACTCCCTTAGCAATTCTTAATGCTATTGAACTTTCATGAAGAGTCAAAATCACAGACATTTTTCTTAAAATGAACATTTCACTTTTTTTTTCTAACCATCACATTAGCATCAGTATTTTAAAAAAGAATATGCTCCCTCCATGTAGCCAACAACCTCTACAGGCAGATTTTAAAATAAGCAGTGTCTTAGAGCTGAACCCTGTTTTTCACAATATTCTCTCAAAATGTAAAAGCTTTTTTCTTTTCTTGAATGTATGAGAAAATACACTGTTCTTTTTTATGAAAGCCCAATTCTGAAGTGTTTTGAAGATGGGGTCTTTATTATGTATACTACTTTTAAATATTTGTTATACTTCCCTGCTGTCTGAAAAAGCCAAAACATAACAATACAAAAGGATAAGAGAGAGAGAGAACAACAGAGAAAAAAAAAAAAAATCTGTAGTAGGTACAAGTATATAGTCGACCAATCTTAATAGCATTTTTAGGTAAATATTCAATTATTAGACGTTGGACTGCCATTAGCATTTACCAAAATATGTGGTCAGATTTAAGTAAGGTGCAGATTAGTGGGGTACACCGGGCACCTGTCTTAGGTCTGGTCCTCTTCTCTTTATATATATATTACTGCTCTGCTCTATACTAAACAAGAATAATACAGTATTCTGTGTCCTTATTATGCTGATGATACCCACATTTATTTTCTATTGCAACTGAGTGAAATGGAGACCGTAACAAAGCTATTTAACTGCTTAGATGATATAAATCAATGGATGACACCTTACTGAAACTGGTCATTCTGTTTGGTTAACCCCAAAATATAAGTAGCACATTGGCTCCGGTACTTAAAGACATGTGATAAAAATCTGAGGGTGATTTTGGATTCAGATTTTAAATTTGACAAACAGATAAATGCTGAGGTAGAAAGTAGTCTTTTCTACCTCAGGTCGATTAATAAAGTCAAGCCGTTTCTCTCATTTAATGACATATAGAAGCTCATTCATGCTTTTGTCATATCTCGTCTGGATTATTGTAATGCCTTGTATGTCAGGATATCCTGTATGTCTCATCTGCAGCTTGTCGTGATGTTGGCCTATTTTCATTGGCTCCCTATTAGTTAATGGGTGAATTTTAAGATTCTATTGTTTGTGTTTAAAGCCTTACATGGGTTAGCTCCACCATACTTAGCTGATCTTCCCAATTCATATTTGTCTGCCAGGCAGCTGAGGTCCTCAGATCAGCTATTGTTTACTGTCTCACATGCACGGTTGAAGATGAAGGGAGATTGTGCCTTTGTGGTGCTTGGTGCTAAACTGTGGAACCGTTTGCTCCTTGCAATATTTCAACTCCCACAATTTATAATTTTACTAAAAAAGCACTTTTATTCAATTGGCTTTAACTTAGGGGTTTGAGTATTCTATTCACATAATTTTATTCTTGTGCATATATGTTTTAGTTATTAGTTATTTTATGTTTCTGTTTTTGTGTTTGTGTGTTTATGCATGTATAGCTTAATATATATATATATATATATATATATACTGTGTATATCTATATATATACATATATATGCAGTATATATTGCGGAAGATCAGCCTTGGCACAGACAGGCAGACACCAATGTTAAAGCACACACAATGTTTATTTTACAATAACTATTTACAAAAGTCCTGCACACAACCCACTGCCCATGCACCACACGCCCTCAGTCCAGGCCTCTCACAATCCTGTCCTCTCTTCACCGCCTCCACTCCTCTCCTCCGAGCTTCGTCCTCTTCCACCCGACTCCAGCTAACGAATGGAAGGAGGCAGCCCCTTTTATGTCCACCCAGAAGTGCTCCAGGTGCCTCCTGACGAGCTTCCTGCAGCACTTCCTGGTGTGGCGGAAGTGCCGCATGAGTACCCATAAGCACTCCGGGTGTCCCTGGTATTAGAGGCACTGGCGGTAGTGCTGACGTTCAGGGCTTCACAGGGGTCCGGGTGCCCTCTGGCGGTGGCCACGGTCCCCTATAGTGTTGAGCTTTCATGCTCTGTTCCCATGGCCCCCATACAAACCAGGGTGGCTGCCCTCTTGTGGTCCGGAGTAGGTATAGTCCCTCTCCTGGTCCTTCTAGGCATCCTGGCTGGGCACAGCCCCCAGCCGCCCGCTACAATATATATAAATACTAGCAAAATACGCAGCGGCGAAGTACTCCTTTTAATTTTTTATTAAGAAGAAAAGTAAACTTTTTTAAACTGAGGGAAAATATACCAATAATTATTTGTTAAGGATCCCTTTGTATACCACGTTGTCAGTTCGGCACTCCGGTTGCAATATGACCAAGCTGTGCGCTGAGCTTACACTTAAGCATGCAACGTATAGTTGGCCATGTGAAAAGCAATCTTGCCTCAAATCAATGCCAACCTTTTGTTGGTCTGTCCCCGAGACTTATTAATTGTCATCGCGAAGCAGAGCCTTACTGGAAATTGGAGGCATTTGAATTGAAATGGGAGATCAGAGGGTGTAACGGGGATGCGAGGAATAAAAACTCTCTCCCCTGAGCAACTGCCAGTAAAAATAGTTGCCTCAATTAGGTTCTTTTGCAGACACGTGACCTGAAGTCTCGTGCCTTTACAAAGTTTCGGTGGCTGTAAGTTTTTCAGTAACATTATTGGTGTCCCAACCTTCAAAATTAGATTATGCTCAGGAGTGCCTGGAGGATTCAGAGTGTGGAGAAACTCTAGTGACAGTGTGTCTATTAACTTGTGGATTTTTCTGCGAGTCTAGCTGCATCAAAAAATGTACCATGACGTCCGACACGCCTCCTTTTTACTGTTTTCTCACAGCTTGGATTGCTGCTGTCATAATCGGTTTCAGTTTCATGGTTTGTTTCAATTACGTTAGTTTTTGCAGGACTTGTTGTGTTGAAGTAACATTCGGCATCTGTCAAGCATTGTAAGCATACAACCAGTTTCATCGATAACTTTGCATCCAGCTTTTGAGAGTTGAAACATTCATAAACATCAAAGTGTCCACTACTCAAATCGTCACCTGTGAATCTAAGATGTTTAAGAGGCATTGGTGGTTCTCCAAAGGTGTAAAATATTTGGCCATTTCGGTACACTTGAAAGTGACAACCGAACAATTCAGCGGCAGCCATCAACTCACATGCAGAACCATAGGTGAAGGGCTTAAGCATTTCACTCTTATTGTGCTCCTGTGTAGTATAATTATCTCCTGTACCGTCATCAGTCCACACCTTGAACCTGTCCCAGTCATTCAATACATAAGACACAATGTTCCTCCGGATATCAAGAGTGAGCCTGATATGTCTGTGCAATATGTAACACAGAGAATGGAAAAGGCAGGCGCCATCTCTGGGCATGGAAACCACTCGGTAAGTGACAGTTCTTTGACTGATGGTGATCACCTTGATAGACATGTTAATGGGTTTACAGTTGGAACGATAAAGAAAATGGGTACCTGAACAATGTAAACCAGTGTTTCCCAAACTCGTTCCTTGTGAACCCCTGTGGCTGCAGGTTTTTGTTCCAACCAGCTTCTGTTTTTAATTGAACTCCTGGGCTAATTAAGTGAACTAATATTCTGTGTTTAGGGAACAATATCGAAATTAGAAAACTAAGTTTGCTAAAAAAAAAAATATTAAAATGTACCAAGCAGTTATATAGGAATAATGTTTTTTTTTTTTCTTTTTAACAGTATTTTCATCTTGATTTTCATTCTACTTTTCTATGTCTTCTAATTGTTTAATTAATGTATTATTTAGCTAAAGTACTTGCAGCCGTTGATTATTCAGTGTTGTTTGCCAGCGTGTCTGCTCTGCTCATTTTAAATTGTCATTATTAAGATACAACAAAGGGGGAAAAACTGCACAGAGAAAAGGCAAAGTATAATGAAATCAACAAAACAGAGTTTTCAGTGTTGTTTGCCAGCGTGTCTGCTCTGCTCGTTTAAGCATTTGAATCTATATAAGGCGTGGGGATGGGGGATGCAATATAGGCAGGACGCAGGACGCAAGACGCAAGACGCAATTCCGCCTCACACGGCGACCAAGCTGCAGGCTAGGGACGTATATATGTACATAAGTAGGATTCAGTTATGGCCGTTACACATGGAGTTTCGAAATGAAACCTGCTTAACTTTTGTAAGTAAGCTGTAAGGAATGAGCCTGCCAAATTTCAGCCTTCTACCTACACGGGAAGTTGGAGAATTAGTGATGAGTGAGTCAGTGAGTGAGGGCTATATATATATATACACAGTATAAATATAAAATCCAACGTCTGTCTGTATGTATGTCTGTCCGCTTTTGACAAGAGAACTACTTAACGGATTTAGATCTATTTTTTTTCTATAATTTGCTTAAACATTCCAGTTGATTTTGTTACTTCTCTCATCATTCTAAATATCATAGTTTGCTTGCGATACCGATTTATTTGCGCAAATCCGAGAGAGCAGGGCCCTCCTCACTCACGCGTGAGCCTCCTTTTGGCCTACCTCTCACCACGTGTTGGAGTGCACCTTGCCTCCACTTAGTTAGCACTACCTGTTTGTTCAACCGACATTATCATCTACTGATTGTTAAGAAGTAACGTTTGACGTTTTTGAGAGAGAGATCAGATCTACGTGTGTTTTAGAAGGTAGATGCTGATTGCCAGAGATATCACATCCAAGTGCTTTTCTCCCCATGCAGGGGACACTCTCCCGTCAGAGATGAACATGACGATGGAGCGTACCTACCTTCCATCTATCTCTTATATAGCGCCTTTTTATCTATCTATCTATCTATCTATCTATCTATCTATCTATCTATCTATCTATCTATCTATCTATCTATCTAT
>JANRMT010062803.1:10064304-10094421 GCA_026402145.1 Polypterus bichir lapradei | reverse complement strand
TATATAATGTGTGTGTCTGTGTAAGAAAAAAGACAAATAGAATATGAAGATTTGGGGCACTATAAGGCTATAACAAATTGACTCCAGACAGTCACAAAGGTTTGGGGCAGCCACCCGTATAATATGATCCTGGCTGCAAAAGGTTTGAAAAAGTAAGTTGTTTATAAGACAAAGTCCAAAACAGAACTGCTTAAGTGGAAGTAAGATGGCGGTTTTAAGGGCTAGAAGAGGAAATGATGTCATCCATGCCAGAAGTGACATCATCAGAGGGCCTCCCACACCCACCCACCCTCAAACCAGAAGTGATATCATCAGAGGCGCCGGGACCGAAAGTGACGTCATAAGTGGCCCTGAAACCTGGCGGGATTTCCCGGGAATGGTCTGCAAGAGACAGAGGGAGACAGCCAGCACACTCCGCCATTCCTTGGTCTGACGTAATATTACAGTTACTCAAGCCCTTTAGCTGCCTCCTAATCTCACGTGTGTGACAAGGTGAACTCCTTATATTTTGATATTACATACAAAAACAGTCAACAAGCAGAATGCCCCAAGATGGTGGGGGAACATCTTAAGAAGAAGCTATGATGTAAGAGGCAGGCCCAGGGTTTAATGAGCCCACAGGTTGTCTTTCAAGAACGTGTGTGACTATATATATATATATATTTTTTTTTTTTTTTTTTTTTTTTTTTTTGAACCTGTGCTCTGCTTTTGACTACGCTTTTGGATTCTGTATTGGGACTTTGTTTGCAGTAGATTGCCTTGCCTACTCAGGCAATTCTTTTGTGCTCTTAGGAGCAACATGGATATTGAGCCTTTGTTTAAAATTAACCTTTTGTTTAGTAATGATGTTTCAAGGCCTTTTTTGTATCCAGTCAGGGTTTTCATGATATTTACTCCCCCTAAAGAGCGACCTTTGAAGTGCTTTTGGGACTCTCAAGTCACAACAGGTACCACTCAAAGACAAGTAACAGAATAACTAAGAAACTTTGATATCTCTTGCCCTATGTCTACCTTTTAGCACCTTTCCTCTGTATTCAGGCATGTGTAAACATCTCTTCACTAGCACTCTGTATCTGGAGCATGTTACTGTTAAGCCTGCCTCTCAGGCTCTCATTATTTTAAACCAGTTTTATACTTTCCATCTTGTAAAGTGACTCTCTCAGTGTGCGCCTTTACTTCTCCTTGTGCATTTCACACTTGCACTTCCTCTTCCATTGCCAAAGCCAAACTGACCAATCAGATAGCTCTAAGGAAGTGGACACACAGACCTTAGTGTTTTATTATATAATAAACTAGCTGTGTAAGCCTGTGCTGTAAAAAGCATGGGTCCTAGAAACTTTTGAAATCACCAGAAAGAAAAATTGAAATGTAGAGATGTCAGGTAATTGAAAGGAACTACTCTGGGCATCTCTCTCCTCGGAGGTTCCGTTTGCCGACGTGCTTGAATCGCTAGTGTATTAGCGGCGAGAGGAAAGGTAAAAAGTTTTGCTGATGTATTCGCCTTGCTTCTGTATTAGCCGCTAAGCGACTGACTCTTTCTTCAGAGGTTTCATTTTGCCGACGTGCAGGCCTTGCTTGTGTATTCTTGCAAGTGGAACCCTTACCCCGACCCCACCTCTCACTTCCACGTATAGACGTTTATATATAAGATTAGCAAACAAATTGTAAAATCCTGATTTTAGAATTTAAATGATTTTACCACAAGGCTGCAACATAAAAAAAATTAAGATGTTAAGCCACTGTATACTCAATTCTTGGACCTTAGCTGTACAATTTTTGAAACATTGAAGAAACATGGCTAGAATGACCTTGATTTATATTTTCAAGCACATTTCCATGCAGAAAACTGTAGCTCAAACTGCTTATAAGATGTAAGAGAATGAATTACAACTAGAAATAAAAAAGATAAGCAATGAAATAAAATAAATATGCATTAAAAAAGAAGTGTTCCAAAAGAAATTTCTCATAACTCAAAATTTTATTACATACACACATTTTTTAACTCTCTAATAGTTATACTGGTAAAAATCAGAGACCAATCATCAGGCTGGAGAAGAAAATAAAAATTCCAACTGCTGCAATGCTGGAGAAAAATATAGGTTCCAAGGCCAAAAGACCACCCAACACCCCTAAATGCCCCTGCATCTTCTTGTTATCATGCCTTCTCTCAAAAAACAAAACATTTTTATTGTCTAATCCTTTTTCTACACCTAATTTTTTCCAAAAGTCAGAAATTAATTGCTGAATGAAACACTCCTGTTGCATCATCCACTGTAAATTGTTTTAAGCAGGGCATTAGATAATCTCTTTATTTTCATTAGCGGCAATTAATTTTATTTATATGTGTTAGGCAACTCGGTAATACTGAATTTATTTAGGACTGGTTTCTATTTCACTTTCTTCAGTGCTGTCTGAATCCCCATTTTCCATTGTCCTTAATGATTTCATTTAAGACTGTCTAATGTAGACAATATGTAATGTACGAAACATGGCTGTGAAGAAACTGCCGAACTTGCCCAAAAAAATATAAGCCGTCAGTCTACTTGTATATAGTATTTTATTCATTTACAATTACAGGATATTTCTAAGCTAATTAACTGTATAATTAAAGTGCATCATTTTAAAAATAGTAACAAAAATAAACAATAAACACAACTTATGCAGCCCAAAGCAAGAAACTGATGACCAATAATGCCCACCATTTCAGACCAAAAGTTGAATCTTGACTCACAGTGGTTTGGGGGAGATTTGCAATCACTCTGTGCCTGAAGATGAGTTTGAACAAAATAACATGAAAGAGCAATATATGAATAATAAATTAAAAATCCAATTTGGAGAGGGTAAAAAGAAAATTAGGGCACAAAAGACCTGATGTAGTTAGTTCTTCTAGTTCCCATTAGTGCTGATCTTTGTATAATAAAGTAGGACACCAGGAAAATAATATCCCAGGTTGCATTGTTCAGCTAATAGTTTGACACTAAAAAAAAAGAAAAAAAGAAAAAAAAAGCATCTTTATCAACCTACATACAATGGAAGTGCAAAAAATAATAAGCTTGTGATGATTAATTATATCACATGGTTAAGCGAAGTGTGTAGCTACGAGTCCTCATCTTTTATCAACCACAGCATATAACATGAAAGCTAACGCTAAGTTCAAGGCATTTTATTGCAGTGACAGGAGCTGCAGGGCACGTGTTTTGAACTGTATAAAGCACCTGCAATTAAATAACACTAAGCAAAAACAAAATAAACTGAGGAAAACAAAAAGAAAACTGAATAATGTAGACAATAATGTCTGAACCTATGCCCAGAGCAATCTCAGTCCACAAAAGAAAATAGCTGAATACCAGAGAGGAAAAGAGGAGACCAAAAGACGGAAGAATTGTATGTGCCAAAGTGACAATGAGTTTTGATTCCTGCTCTTCTGTTTTGTTGTTTATTTCAGCAGAAAAGGTGGATCACATTGCTAATCACCAAGGGCACATCTTCTAAAGCAGTACTACTGAATGCAATTAGGAAAAAGGCAATGGGTGAACACTACAGGCTTTTATTCAAATGTTTGTACTTAAGTATGATAGACAAGCACTGCTGAAATCTAAGAAGAATATGGGGTGACACATTGGCGAGCTGCAAAACAAATCTTCCAAGGTGCAGGTTTATGGCAGACTCTATCAAGGTTCTCAGCCAGGGTTTCACTCTGCTTTGCTACACTCATTTTACCCTCTACCCTCATAAGCCTTCATGGCCTGCTGCAAAGAAGCATCCCCACAACACAATACTGCCAACCTCCATGCTTCATGGTGGGCATGGTGTTTTTTTAATAATTTGTAATGTTCAAATATAGCATTTAGGCTGATGGCCAAAACGCTCAATAGAGCCTACTGCCACCTGACTTTCTCCTTGCCACGTTTTAGTGAAAAGTGGCTAACAACTACCATCCCAGATGCTAACGTGGAGCTACCCGGGTTTAGCACAGTTAGAGCGGACAGAGACGCAAATATCTGTGGTAAGAAGAAAGGAGGGGGTGTCGCTCTCTACAGGTATATCAATACAAAGTGGTGCAACTCAGGACATGTAAACGTTAAAATCTCCACTTGCTGCAGGGTCATCGAACTGTTGGCCGTAAGTCTGCCTCCCTATTACTTGCCCATAGAGTTTGGACACGTCATTGTTGTTATTGTTTACATCCTTCCTCAGGCGAACACGGAGATAGCGGGTGACGCCATCCATTCCGCAGTTGCTAAGTTACAAATGCAGCACCCCGAGGCACTTGTGCTAATCGCTGGAGATTTTAACCAAGTGACGCTGGACAAAACATTACGAGCCTTCTCCCAGTATGTGGACTGTAACACCCGGGGAAATAGGACTATCGACCTACTGTATGCAAACGTTAAAGACGCATACAGCACCACCCCACTGCCTGCACTTGGGAAAGCAGATCATAACCTGGTTCTGCTTCAGCCTCACTACAAAACCAAGAGTGAAGGTGCTACTTACAACCACACAATCACTCAGGAAGAGGTCCCCTGAGGCATAGTAGGCTCTGAGAGACTGCTTGGGAACTACAGACTGGGATATACTGCAGGGGTCACATAGTGAGAACATTGAAGAGGATGTTGACTGCACAACTGACTACATCAACTTCTGTATGGACATTGTAGTTCCAGTAAGAACAGTATGCTGCTATGCTAACAACAAGCCGTGGATTACAAGTGACATCAAGGGCATTTTGAACCAGAAGAAAAGGGCTTTTAAAGGCGGTGATCAGCATGAGCTCAAGCGCATGCAGAAGGAACTCCGAGTCCAGCTCAGGGCAGCGAAGGAGCAGTACGGGAGAAAGCTGGAGCAGAAGATGCAGAATAACAGCATGAAGGAAGTGTGGGATGGGATGAAGATCATCACTGGCTGCAGCTCAAAGCAGGGTGCCACCATCAAGAGAGACGTGGAGAGAGCAAACCAAATGAACAACTTCTTTAACAGGTTTGACCACCCTAACCCACTCTCACCTCAGAGTACTGCATCCTCCAACCATCCTTCTGCTGATACCAGCATAGTAGAGACATACCCACCCACAATTACAGCAGCACAGGTGAACATAGAGCTGAGGAGACTTCATATCAGTAAAGCAGCAGGTCCAGATGGAGTATCGCCACGACTGCTAAAGGCCTGTGCGCAGGAACTGGGGAGTCCTCTACAGTGCATCTTCAACCTGAGCCTGGAACAGGGGAGAGTCCCAAGGCTTTGGAAAACATCTTGTATCACCCCAGTCCCAAAGGTATCACGTCCTAGTGAGCTGAATGATTTCCGGCCTGTCGCTCTGACATTGCATGTGATGAAGACCATGGAGCGGCTGCTGCTTCACCACCTGAGGCCACAGGTCCGCCACGCCCTCAACCCTCTGCAGTTCGCATACCAGGAGAAGGTGGGAGCAGAGGATGCCATCATCTATATGCTACACCGATCCCACTCCCACTTGGACAGAGGCAGTGGTGCTGTAAGAATTATGTTTTTGGACTTCTCTACCGCCTTCAACACCATCCAACCTCTGCTCCTTAGGGACAAGCTGACAGAGATGGGAGTAGATTCACACCTGGTGGTATGGATCGTGGACTATCTTACAGACAGACCTCAGTATTTGTGTCTCGGGAACTGCAGGTCTGACATTGTGGTCAGCAACACAGGAGCGCCGCGGAGACTGTACTTTCTCCGGTCCTGTTCAGCCTATATACATCAGACTTCCAATACGATTTGGAGTCCTGCCACATGCAAAAGTTCGCTGACAACACTGCTATTGTGGGCTGCATCAGGAGTGGGCAGGAGGAGGAGTATAGGAAGCTAATCAAAGACTTTGTTAAATGGTGCGACTCAAACCACTTACACCTGAACACCAGCAAGACCAAGGAACTGGTGGTGGATTTTAGGAGGCCCAGGTCCCTCATGGACCCCGTGATCATCAGAGGTGACTGTGTGCAGAGGGTACAGACCTATAAATACCTGGGAGTTCAGCTGGATGGCAAATTGGACTGGACTGTCAATACTGATGCTCTGTGTAAGAAAGGTCAGAGCTGACTATACTTCCTTAGAAGGTTGGCGTACTTCAACATCTGCAATAAGATGGAATGAAGCCGGACAGTTTAACATCTGTGGCAGAGCGACGGGCACTAAGCAAACTCCTGTCAATCATGAAGAAACCACTGCATCCACTGAACAGTGTCATCTCCAGGCAGAAGAGTAGCTTCAGTGACAGACTGCTGTCACTGTCCTGCTCCACTGACAGACTGAGGAGATCATTCCTCCCCCACACTATGCGACTCTTCAATTCCACCCGGGGGAGTAAATGCTAACATTATTCAAAGTTATTGTCTGCTTTTACATGCATTTTTATTACTCTTTAATTTAATATTATTTTTTGTATCAGTATACTGTTGCTGGATTATGCACATTTTCCTTTATGATTAATAAAGTATCTATCTATCTATCTATCTATTTATAACTTCATGCAAATACCCTTGACAATTTCTAAAGCACTTCAAATTCCCAGCTCTACAGGAGGAGACAAAAAGAGGTGGAGGACTGACTGAGCCATCAGACAAGCAGACCGAGGTGTTTCTGTGCTTAGTATTGACCTTTATTTTATAAAGCACCTTATGATAAAGGCCCATCCAAAAACCTTTTACACTTCAAGATACAGTGTAATTGTTTAAATGAATCTTTTGTGTTTGGAGCCAGGTAGGTTAGGTGAGGTGTGGAGGATCACACAAGGGAGGACTGGATCACCATCCTTGAGGTTTAGCCACTTCACTGCACTGCACTGCCTGTGCATGTTGACTGCAAAACTGCACCCCATGTATGACAGCATAGATTGTTTAATGGAAATAGTCACAAAAATTTGTTAACAACAGATACAAATTTGTCCCCATTGTCTGAACATGGGACAGCATGGTGGCGCAGTGGGTAGTGCTGAGGCCTCACAGTTAGGAGACCCGGGTTCACTTCCCGGGTCCTCCCTGTGTGGAGTTTGGATGTTCTCCCCATGTCTGCGTGGGATTCCTCCCAGAGACATGCAGGTTAGGTGCATTGGCGAATCTACGACAACAACATTTATTTATATAGCACATTTTCATACAAACAGTAGCTCAAAGTGCTAAATTGTCCCTAGAGTGTGCCTGGTTTTTGTGTGTGTGCACGCCCTGCGGTGGGCTGGCACCCAGCCTGGGGTTTGTTTCTTGCCTTGCGCCCTGTGTTGGCTGGGATTGGCTCCAGCAGACCCCCGTGACCCTGTAGTTAGGATATAGCGGGTTGGATAATGGATGTCTGAACATGCATTTTTATGTCATAGGTTTGCAAAATTAAAATCATAAAACATGAAATGTAAACAATTAAAAAACAGTTTAAAATGTTTTCATCACATTTAAGTACAAAATTCAAAAGAAATTCAATACAAAAAACAGAACTAAAACTAAGAAAAAAATAACACTTTATGTTGTAAAAATGAATAATAGTGTGGTTAGCACTGATCTCCTTCACCACCAGGGTGCTGTTGGGTTACTTTTTTTATGGATTTAGCAAGTTGCTCCTGTGGAGGAGTTCTGATTCCTACAGCAAGCCAGAGTTGTGTATGGTTAGATTGATTAGTTGCTCTAAACTGCTCCAGTGTAGGCGTGTGTTGAGATGAAGAGATGCATTACTGCAGATTGCCCTCAAAGCTGTCAGGTTAGACTCAGTCTTCACATGGCTCAGAAAATGAATGGTTGGATCCCAAAAACTTGAGTGATGTGATGAGAACTAACATTGTTTGCCTGTCAGTCAGCGCATGAGATGAGTACTTCACCTGAGAGTCCAAACCTGAGAAACCCTCTGATTGTGGACTGAGTTGAGAGAGCAGTTTATTTGGAGAAAACTCTCTAATTATACAATAGACATAGTAGTTGTGTTTTGTTTACTTCATGAGAGAACATTTTGTGTCGGCTTTCAGGCTACACTTTGATTTAGGAAGTTGCTAATTTAATTTTTTAAAAGCTAATTAAAAACAAACCTCTATAAAGTGGCCACCATGTAACCGAAGAATGAATTAATTGATCTATCAATGCATGTTAGTAGTCGGCATGTTTCTCCTTAGGAATATGAATGTCTTCTCTGAGTGCTTTAATCTCTGAAAATTTAATATTGTTTGAAATTTTTTGAACCATTTAACTTTAGTATCTCTCTCACTGATAGCAATTATTTAACACATTCGTAATTTGGTGCATTAAATTAATTATTTACCACTTTTTGCACAATAACACTCTCTTTTAATTCCATGGTTTTACATACCATGTCATCACTACCAATCATCAGGTCCTAAAATGAGATAAATCTAATCTCAAATGACAAAAATAAATGAGAAATGTATTTTTTTAAATTTTTATTCAAAATAGGCTAATTCACACAAATTTGTAAACGTAAGCACACCCTTGTTCTTTCAAATTGTTTAAGAAAACAATTATGTTCCTGTACTATTGATTAAGTGGCCTTCATTAGAGGTGGAGGGTGTGACAGAGCAAGAACTAGAGGACAGAAAGATATGGAAAAAGATGATCTGCTCTGGCAAACCCTAATGGGAGTAGTGGACACAAAAAGATTAGTTGTTTATCAGTCTACAGAAAAGCAGAACCTTTGGCGGTTTGGGCAAGAAGCATTCAGATTTGTTTTATCACCAAGTCAAGGATAAAAGACATGTGCTGTGATTTGAGCCATTGCTGAGAGTGATAAGGTCTTTTCCATGGACTAAGCACCAGCAGAACTGTAAGGTACCCACTGGTTTTCTGGGTCACAGATACAAATCTGATTTTTTTTATTTTTATTTTTTCAGAATATAAAATGGCGGATCCAAAATAGCACAACAAACTTCTAACATGTGAAAAATGTAGGTACTGTATCAGGGGTCTTAACTTACTGAATCTTTTTTGACAAATTGTTTCGTGAAACGATTCTTTAGTCAAGTGTTTTTTTCTTCGCACCATCCCCCAAAAAAATGTTAAAAATGTGTTTTATTTCAATTCCTAAAAATTAAGGCATTAATAAAATCAATGTCTAGAAAAACGATACTATTCGCACTGAGTTCCATGGAATTCCTTGTAACCTTCTGGAATGCCACCACAGAAGTTAATTTTGAAAATTGCATCATGGATAATTCTACTATTCTACTAATATCAACCCACCAAAATTATGCATATGAACAAGAAATGTGAAGAAACTCGTGCCAAGCAACAACTAGCAATACTAAAGGAAAGATGCATTCATTCCACGTATTTCTATGAAACCCTCCAACATGCCTTCGATTTTAAGTGACTGCAATATCCAGCACTACTTTCATTTGCTCCAACTATAAGTACAAAGTCCTTGTTTTTTACATGGTCAGCTATATGTTGCTTGCTCCAGAGTGGACACGCCAAAACGTTTATACATTTATGCATTGGAGGGGAGAGCCAAAAATATAGTTTATCGCCCAGCATTAGATTAATTAATTACCCATATTAAAATAATCCATGAGTGTACTTAATATAGAAGAATAAAATGATACACTATATGAATTTGTAAATTAAATATCACTAATCTAAGCTGAATATGTTATTTTCTCATTTTCACTTTTCCACAGATGCTGATGTTCTAGATATAAGAAACCTGGGCAACAGAGAGTAGTTTAATCAAGTTAATAATATTATAATACAGTGTAATGTGGTCCAAAGCTTAATGACTCAAATTATATCTCACTGCCTCCAACTTTCTTGGGTTCCTTTTCTCTGAACAGCACCAGAACCATACAATACAATTTTATATGTGACTAGCTGAATGCCCAGTGGCTTCGCTCACTAAGTGCAAGGGAAAAAAATAAAATGCAGTATATAAATTATTAAACAGTAAAACATTAACACATAAGAAGTAATGATACATTGAGCAGTACTGGAGTGCTTTCGGGTAAAGTACATTTTAAAGGTGTTGTAACACAACAGGTAAGTAGCACTAACAGCAACTTAAATGTATTTGGATCATCTCTCAGTAGCAGATCCCTTGTGAAAGGCCCTACACGACCGCTGTGGTATAGAAATGACATTTTCTATGCGATCCTGCAAATTTCTGCCTGACAACTTTGCACTACGTGCCTGTGATTTAAGAGAAAAATTCTTCTGAGAAATGTGGACGCTACCCTTCCGTGCTTAATGGGCAGAAGGTCCAAACAATTCCTAAGTCCAAAACTTAACATGAAGAGGTCGGTACATCTTCTTAGATGTAAATCCTCCATCTTCTTAAAAGAATTCATCACAAAAGAAACCTTGAATGTTGCAGGGTTTTAGTGACCTGAACTTACCTTAAGGGACAGTAAGTAGTCGTGCAGCGCAATTTACAAAGAAACTTTTGCTTCAATGGCGCCGATCACACTCATTCGCAAAGATTTCCACTCTCCCAGGAGCCGACGGGGCACTCGAAGTGTCACAAACAGTGCGAGAAGAGAGGACAACGTCCGAAACTGCGAAGCTCTCGACCTTCCGACATTCCGCGCCTCCGAGCGTCCACTTTGTTCTCACAACCCCTCGCCTCTGAAGGCGGTATAGTCTTCACATTCATAACAGCTCGGCGCAGTTAAAAAGTAGAAAGACGCAAAGCTGTTTTCCTCATCTCTTTTACTATCAAGAACTACCAATTAAAAAAAAGTTACAATGTGGCAGTTTCTGCGACAGTCACGCCGATGAATAAATAAAACCACTCTGTCAGAACGTGCCTGGCGGCGGACGGCTGCACGCTGGAATCCAGAGAGGAGGGCTGGGAAAGGGCGATGCAGGGCGCACTTCTATGGGATAGATCGGTGTGTTTGTGTTAACTTCTTTTCAATATCAGTAAAATAACTCTCACACAAATAATAACAATTCTTAAAGATGACATAAAAATGGCATCCACAAACGAAGTGATTAGATCCTGTATTATAATATGTTCTGTGGTCATACATAATTTCCCTTTTGCGTGGTCATACGTAATTTCCGTTTCAAGCGCGAAAAGAATTTTATATATATAGATTGTAGAAGGTTATGTAATATATCAAAGAAACCTGGAAGAATTTGAGAATGAATAATGCATTCCATGGAATTAGATTCATATTTGAATTGTTTTGGATGTTTGATGGGAACTGCAGTAAGCACCGGATGAAACTCACATTTTTATATTTTTCTTTAAAAATGTATTTTTGTCTTATGTAAACACTAAAAATGTATTTGCTGTTCTTATATAACAGCAGAGAGGTCATCATGTTAGGGGCAAGTGTGTCCTCCAGTTGTAAAATAAAAACATGAAATGGTGTGTTTTTTCATTAGGTCTGGAAGAATGAGTCCATTTTAGCACAGCCATAAGAGTAAATACTGTTTGAAACCTAATAGAAGAAAATTTATGAGCAAATATTATATGAAAAGATAAATAAATACATATTACTGAACATAAATATTATTTTAAAAAGTTAAATACACCCTGAGGAGTATAGTTTCCGAGAAGAATTAATGGCATGCCATATGTTGCAGGATTATTTGAAAATAGTTAAATGCTGTTTGTGGAAAGCAAATATTAATTGGAACAATTTCCATATGAGTAAAATACTTGAAATCCCGTGTAAATATATTCAACTCTTTACAAATATGTAGATGATACATGCAGTAATTAAAGCCTAAGTAACATTCTGCAGTCTAAGCTACTAAGCCATGTCCTTATAAGCTTTTCAACCAAAACAAGTTACTGTGTGCCTGCTGTCAGTTACAGAGTTCTTTTAAAGGGCTCTTCAGAGGTTTGGGCAAGTGCTCTCCAAGGCTTTTGTAATTAATCGTGCCAGTCCATTCCACGTCACTTAAAGCTTATAGTGTGACCTCTCAAGGATCTGTTAAATATAAGTCCAAATAGGTTAAATGAAAATTTGTTAGCCATTTTTGAATGATACATACAAGAGGCCAAACATACTGCAAAGCATTACTATCAAAACAATTAATTCTCAAATTAAGTATTCT
Source organism: Polypterus bichir lapradei (assembly GCA_026402145.1). Taxonomy (NCBI): domain Eukaryota; kingdom Metazoa; phylum Chordata; class Cladistia; order Polypteriformes; family Polypteridae; genus Polypterus; species Polypterus bichir. Next base: position 10,082,398 of record JANRMT010062803.1, on the reverse strand, counting down.
GTGAAAAGGTCAACAACTAACAGGAGTAATGGAGTGACTTGATGGAAATGGGGCTTCATAGTGCCAGTCCTTGGAACAACTTAATTTTAAATGATTTCAGTGCAGTGAAAAATATGTAACGACTGAGCTCACTTTTGTAGCTTAGGATGATAGTAGAGAGACACCCTGGAATTCGTACTGATAATCAGAATATAAACATACTTAACTTGTGTTGCAAGTGACAATTAAATGCATTCTGCAGCCTTTGAGACTATTCTATAAACACATAGTTTACTTCATACTCATAAAATAATTTTCAGCATGTGCCGCAATACAAAATGCATTTCACTAGGCCAACTAGTCTAATTCATGGTCATGGAAGCTGGAGGATGTCTTTGTAGCAATCAGCACAGGGCACAAGACAACCCTGGGTAGGACCACTGCATAACAGGACTCACTCCTGCACACAGCCACGCAGGCCAGTTTGGAATTGTTATGCTAGCAATCTAGAAAGAAATATTTTTGTGGTAACTGGAAAATAAGTCACACAATATTACCAAAAACAAAATGAAAGACAAAATCAAGGTTAAAAGGACCAGGCACAAATCAAAAACCAAAACTGACTTCAGAATAAGAAACTTTTTGAAAGCAAAAAGGAATTTGAAACTGCAACCTCATATAGGATGACCTTTAAAATCCATTGCATCATTAGCCAAAGATCACAACCTCTGGCAGCATGGGAGCTACCCTAACAAGGGGAATGCACAATGGTGGTGATTGTGAGTATTACAAAATGGCAGCAAAAATGGCAGAAATTATTTAACAAAAACAAAAGCAAGCACTAAATCAAAAAAAACGAAAGAGTGGTAGATCTTTTAAAAAGACAAGAAAAAATGTTAAAATATGATTAAAAAAATCATATGATTGATTCAATATGTGTGCAATCATTTTGCCTTTGATGTTATTCAATATGTGCACCAGCATTTCAGTATAGCTGTACTCAAATCATACCATTATTTTCCCAAAATGATACTGATGCAGACAAGTCCCATGTTGCTTCAGTTCTTCTATCATCAATGATGGTACAACCATCATCTACATGTCCATCCATCCATTATCCAACCCGCTATATCCTAACTACAGGGTCACGGGGGTCTACTGGAGCCAATCCCAGCCAACACAGGGTGCAAGGCAGGAAACAAACCCTGGGCAGGGCGCCAGCCCACCGCAGTCATCTACATGTACCTCAAGTAAAGTAAATCAACAGTTTATTCACTTATTTTCATACATTGTTGGTCTGCCACGTCAGTGAATACATTTTGAGGCGACTGGCTTGCAGCACTTGCTTTACACTCAGAGTTTGCTTCATTCTTTCCATGTTATTTTATTTGTTCACTTTTTTCTGTGCATGAAATTGATGATGGTGGTGTGCTTCTTTCTTCTGTGAAAAATATAATAATGCCACAAGTAAGTTTTTTTTACGTTTTTATCTAATGGGAGTAGCTGGAGGGCTGACCATTTTTCATATTCATTTATGATCTTCTTCATCACACGTAATGAAACAATGTGAGTCAAAACCCCAAAATCGTTATTGAAATGACTGTTGCAAAGATTCTAAATAATCAGAATCCACGTATTCACTATGAAGTGCACACCAAACAAAGAGTTTTTGTTTTCAAACCAGTCATGGCCCAAAAATCCTCAGAACTGACCTTCACATGGTTGCCTCAATAGCATAACATGTTGCAGTGTACAAGGTAGTTATCATAGCAACCAGCCTAAGAAATGCGAGTTGAAAAAGAAGTGAAAAATATTAACATCTACAAAACCAAATCTGAAAAATATTTAAAGAGCACACATGAATTCAGTATGTATCGAAACCCTAATAAAATGGTAAAAGGAACAAGAAACACACAGAAATATTGCAGAAGAAAGATATAAAAGATCCTGACTATAACACTGTTCAAGAGAGGCTGGACAACAATAGAAACCTCATGCATCTGTCTCCAGCATATCATTTGCTAGTCTTTTGAAAATGGGTGGGGCAGTCCCACAGCTGGTACAATAACAAAAAAAAAATTAAAATGTATAATGCTTACTAAACAAGGTAATATTATTAAGAGTGACATAATATAGAGAGGAAGAAAACAAAAACATATTTCAATGTATTTGTTCAAAGGCATGTATAGCTTATATTTTATTGTATTATTTTTCCTGTCTATTTGTTGTGCTACTTGATTCCATATGTGACTTTGTAATTTTATACTGTCACTTTAAATTCAGTTATGTTCCTTGTTCTTTGTGAGTGGAGCCTCAGGAGGTGGCGGCCACCTTGACTTGACCACACCTGATCTCTTCCCCATGCTATTTAAATTGCCTTAGAGGGATCCGAAGTTGGGAATCATTCGTTTGTTGGGCTTTTCTGTAAGTATCAATGTTTCTTATTGGAGTTTCTGGATTTTTGATTATATCTCACTATGTTTTAAGGATTCAGATTTTTGGATATCACTTTGGGACTTGTTTGCTGTGGGTTGCCTTTTATGAAACTCCAATGTGCCTCTGTTTTCTCTTTTGGTGATTTCTTTGTATTTTGCCTTTTTGCTAATAAATGTTTCACTTATACAGATTTTTTGTTTGCCCTTTGCTCCCAACCTCTCTCTCTCTTTTTACTACAAGCCGAGGGTTTGCAGCCATCCTTCCTCTTGTGGGGCTTTTGATATATTATTTTGGTATTTTGCCAATTCCCCATATTTAGGCCGGCTCCAGCTGATGCCCACAGGTAGTGTTTGGGACCAAGCTGGGTTAAGCTGAGACCCTGCTGGACAGACCAATGGAACTACTGTTAGTGGCCAGCTTTTGGAGATCTTACAACTGTTTTGGCCTAAAGGAAACCCCATATCGTAACAGATATTTATTTTCCAATTTACAAAGTAATTGTTATGTATTTTAGATTTCATATTCTGTTTTCTAGGTAGATTTTCCTGTTGCTAGTGGGTGTGTCCTGAGGATGACCCACAGGTAATTGCAAAGATGGGATTAAAAGATCATCCAAATCACTTTGCTTGTACCTTACTTTCTGCCTTTATAGAGAATCTTTATTTTTTGATCTCTGGATTTCTGTGTTGTTTCATTTCTCGTTTTGGTTTTAATGCTTTGGTGTTCTTAATCTCCCAGTTCTGACTCTTTTTTCTGTCTTTTGTCTATTCTCCTGGTTGCCCTTTTTAAACAAATTGGCTGGCTGACACTACACTAACATTCAAAAAACAACAAAAAAAGAAAAAGAAACATGAATGATGGATGAAATCTTTGCCATTTCATAATAGAGGGTAGCACTAGAGACAAGAGTCTATCTATATATTTTTTCGCTGAATGAGTCATCTCTCTTTCTCAAACGCAGTAGAGGCTTATCAAAGGACACACCTCCCTTTCCCCACTGGGTGAGCTGCTGCCAATCAATCTTCTAGCTCCGCCCAGTCTGTGAAGCACTCACAGACAGTTGCTTTCCCACCCAGGCAATTAGCAGCTGCTACAATACTTTCTCACAACCCAAAAAATGGGCGTTGAGTGATTTATAACACCATAACATGTTTTTAATATTTATTTTCAAGAACCCTCCCCCCTCACCCCCAGCTTTTATTGTCAAGTTTTCAGGGGTTCCAGATTGTTACTTAGGGGGTCTCTAACCTCAAAGTCCCACTACACTTTCCACCTTGTTCAAAGCTATACATATCAAAAGTCTAGTAGGCGAATACTGGTCTTTTTGTGGAGGTTTGTGCAGCAGCCAAGTCAATATTACTTGAATTTCCAGATGAGGAAAAATCCTTAGTCGTCTGTTTCTCTTTTCTGTCCTTGCTTTTAAAATGACAGACATGAGCAAGCTTATTTTTTATACTGAGCTGTTGCCTATTGCTGTTTTATAGCTCTTTTGCTGTCAAAATTACTTGATGGATTCTGGGTGCACTTAAGTTTCATAGGGGTCTCTAGCAGTGTAAACATATTGAGGGTTACTGATGATTGTGAGTTGCCCCAATCTATACAAGGATGTACAGTATGCCTGATTCTAGAATTGGAACTGAAATTCATCTTTCATCAGATTGCTGCTGAAACAGCCAATACAAGTATACTGTATTCTTGTCCTCACATGACCTCATTAATTACCCCACAAGGCAGGACCTTAATCAATCATGTCCAGTTTAGACCAGAGGTTACACCACTCTTTATAAGATGCAAGAAAGGAAGGCAAAGGGGAGTAAGAGCTCAGAGAAGAAAAAGATTGAACATTATCTCCAGAAGCTGAGCCATGGCTATAGAAGGTGAGAGTGCAGATGGATATTCGATAAAGACAATCCATCACCACACTGATTCAGTGTTTTAAAGGTAAAAGTAATGCTGATGTGGCATCGATTTAATTGATTGGACTGTAAATATGCACTTTGAATTCAGAGTTTATGATGGATTCATTGTGTTACTTGTTTTTCAAGTTAAGTAGTAAAGTTAAAGTCCAGTTTGATGATTCTTTGCTTTACCTTGAAGGATGTGAAACGACCGGTGGAAAACTGTCAAAACATTTAAAAGAAAATCAACTGCTGTCAGCTGTGAATCTGTTGCCTGATTGTTACAGTAGGCCTCCTGACTTTTTTGGGAATAAGTCCCAGAATGCAATTAGTCAATTTACATATTTGTTCTTATTTAATTATTTTAATAACAAACCGGTCGTTTATTTTTATGGGTCAAGCAGGAATGCAATTAACTCTTTTTAGCTGTAAGCCAATAGCAACCTGAGCAAAGTTAATAAATAAATAACTTTCTGAATCTGGCTGTTATCTTCATTGCATGTGATTATTAAAGTACAGATAGCCTTACTGGTTTTAGTCAGTCTTTTTTGTCATTTTAAGGATTACTGCCTATGCATGAAGCACAAGATCAACATCAGAATTGTGAACAAACAATGAAATATTATCAAATAAAAATGGATCTAAAAAGTCTAGCCCAGCTTTGTGTTCCAGAGAGAGTGCCTGTGTGGCAGCATAATCACAGGCACATATCTTTTCAACTGTCATGCTCATCCTTACACACAATCCATCTTTGCAGATCCGGCCACCTGCTAATCTGAAACCATTGCAATCAAGCAAGCAAAAATGCCAACCTCTGATCTATTATGGCACATAAACAAGAGGCACAAAGCAATGGGGGTTTTACTTTCACCTGTGACCATACACCCAAGAAAAGCAAATAATATTGTCAGTGGATTTTCATAGCCCAGTGTCACTAATGTGTACTTCCTATATTCATTTCCCCTTTTTGTGTGTAGATTAACAAAATTATCAGTTTTGATCAAGAGTAGCATTGAGGTCCCTTGGTTTGGTTCTACTGGTTTATAAATAGACAGTGGTGCTCCACTACCTATATACATATATATCTCTATATGATGCTTGTCATATTTCAGCCACGGTGTGTTCCCTGGCTTATGTTTACTTTCCATTTCTGTGCAATTTTGTTTATTTTAAAGGATTATTTTTCATATTTATATATGTATTTTTGTAAATAGTGCTCTATTTATTTGCTGTTTAGTTTCTATGTATGTTGTGCTGTTCTCCTTTGTTCTTTGTATTTTGTGGGTGGAACACCAAAGAGGCAGGGCCAACCTAATGTCACTGCTAAGGGTCCGCCCCCAGCCTATATATTGAAGGGCTGAAGACTGGATCCTTCAGTGGTTCATTAACATTTAAAGAGTGCTGCTCTATTGTATTATTTCAGTTTTATTTTATTTTATTTTTGTTTGGTTTATTGCTTCTATTTTTGAATTACCATTTGGATTTGTTTGATGTGGTTTACCACTTTGGCCTGCTTTAACCAATTTTTCTTGGTCTTTTTATTAAATATAAATAAATTTCATTATGTATGAAGATTCTGTTTTGGACTTGTCACTCAAGCCCTTGTTGAGAATCTATGCGGATTTTATATATTTTTGGGACATTAAAGATTATTTTAAACTTTTGAAGCTAAAACCCCTTTTAGTTTAATGTAGGCTAAAGAGAGCCAGTATAGTTTTGGGTCATGCTACTTTGGGCTTTTCTATGCAGCCTATGGAGGACCCTGCCCTGTTTATGGGTGTTTTTTGAGGCCTCAATCAATTTTTCTATCTCATGTGCTACTGTAACATAACAATGTCATGTTCTAATTTCATTTAAGCACTGGCAGTATAAGCAATTAACAATTTCCAAGTTGATCATGGTGAAGAATAAGGAGAACCTGTTTGTTTATGCCCTTGACCAAGAGCACAAAAGTGGAAGGGCTGAACATCAATAGGAATCTTAATGCCTGAATGACTAGCATATGGTCTTCTAATGCCTTAAAATTGCAGCTGCAGCATCAGAGGGGTTCCACCCCCTTTGGCTCAAAACACAAAGAAACAGGGCATAACAATGCCCAGGATGATTGTGTTGAAGATTAAGTCATATAAAATTTAATTAGGTGAAGATCTAAAATGTAAAGTTTGACAAATTAAGTGATTTAAGATGAATTATGTTATTATTGATTAAGAGCCCAAATAAGATATAAGTGGTATTCTTTTTAAACAAACATGCCTTGGTAATTTCTGAATCTGAAATGTCATGTCTTTAGTATAAATGGGAAATGATTGTAATGAGCACTATATCTTAATAGTATATTTTAATTTGTATGATGTATCTGTTTATAATAATTTAGAATGTCTGTCCCTAAGGATGGGGGTTATCAACAAATGTGTCATGATATTGAGACATGGATACTAGCAGATTTTAGTACAGAAGATTGATTGAATAGTCATTTGTGTATGGATTATAAATTATTTGTCTGACCTTGAGAAATTAATAAATTGTAAATATGAAAACAGATATGCTCAGGTAAAGAAATAGGAAGCCAGATGTTTCATTAGTTTGCTGAAGGATAAAGACAACCCTTCTAGTTATGCCCCTCTCTAAGACCAAAAATCTAAAAGGGGCCATAAAGAGATTTGAAAAATATTGTTAATGAAATCGGCTGCCACGCCTAACAGCTGTAATGAGCAGTAGAGCCAAAAGAGACTTAATGAAGCTTCAGACCTTTTTGTACCTCATCAGAAATGGGAAGTGTAGAAGCTGATGACACTACTAAGTTCGTAACAGGAGTGTGGTTGTACTGAACTAAGTAATATAAAAATTAAAAGTCGAAAATTGGAAAAAAATCACCTGCTCTCTTTCCAGTTCCTGTTGATTCACACAACTGGAAAGACCAAAATGTATAGCTTTGTATATCCAGGTGTCAGCAGAGGTGTAGCAATATGGGTTGCCTGTGACTCCAAGTGATTGGAGAGAGCTGGGAGCACATGGCACCACAGAACGTCCGAGCAGAGTGGTAAAAAAGACACTGAAGAAACCAACAGTCTTGCATAAAGTGGCTGATTTTATTCCTTCATCACCTTGTACCCCCGGGTCTTTACATTGGTTTTAGAAGTGGGATAAGAACTGACTAATGACCACAAGATAGAAGAATAGTTTAGCTCTAATGGTGGTAGTCGCTTTGACCATGACCAAAAGATGACTCACTTCAAGCTGTGTGGACCATATCACCTCCACCCGTCAAATATCATGTTGGATGGAATTTGTGTTACTCTCAAGGATGCAGGTTCTGAGAGGAGGGCAGTGTAGCACCCCAAGGTCAGGAGAATACAGACGCATATGTTCCTTGGGTGGCTGAGCAGGGTATATCTAAAAATCTTGACCATTCAGTATCTCCTGAGAGTGCTGACATGGGGGCACAGACAGAGCACTTTAACCATATTTCCCCACTGCTAAGGCCCATTGGCCTTGATACATGGTCGCTGATGGGACTCTGATGTAGACTCTAGCATGGGAAAGGTACTATAAATAAAATTTATTATTATTATTTATTATTATTGGATCTGCTCATGGAGCCAGGTGATAATGTGGCGTATGGGTTGCCTCTTCCCTCTGGTGGTGTGTATGTGCGAGCCAAGGAATGAAGCAGCTGGGAGTGCATGACATCTCAAAAGATCTGAGCAATGTGGTAGAGCAGTTGATGAAAAAGCAAACAGTCCTTTCTGAGGCCATTCACCACCAGTGAGTATTCATTCCTCCATCTCCTCTCACCCCAGGTCGTTACATTATTATTATTGTTGTTGTTATTGTTAATTTCCACTAAAACTACACATTGATGAAGATCACAGTGGTGATATGCTGAACGGGATATGCCAGGCCACCTTGTCTTTAGCATCTTCTTCCAACTCGTCCTGGGCAATTCTCAGATAGCCAGCGTATCAGTTGTATTTATGTCTCTCGTTTTCTAATGGGCTGTGCCTGGTGTATTTTCTAAGGGAGATACCCATTTGGCCTCCTAACTACATGCCACTCAGAACATTCACTTATCAAAAATCAGATAAAGCAGATACTTTATTGCTATAACATCATCAGTTGCATGCATTGTGAAAGTCATTCAATATAAGAATGACCATAACAATTTAAAGCAAACACACTTAGACAAATTCATCAAAATATTTTAGGTGATTCTCAAAATCAGGATACGTTCCTGCATCTCAGTTTATGGCTAAGTTACATATACCAATACATTTAAATATACATACAGTTCATGCATGGAAAAGTAGCCCTCACATCATTAAGTGCACACTGACATAACCTATCATCCTTCTGTTTTGGTAATTGACCCACCAACTTCTGAGATTTCTTTCCATACAATCCACAATGTCGACACAGCCTCCGGAGTATAAATGGATGGGTTTCTTGGCTTCAGTGTATTGCTCACAGAACCCTTAGCATACCACATTTACACCAGTTGCTGAACTGTGTTTTCCTCAGGATATTGAACCAAGTATTCATCCTGTGTCAACCTAAAGAGCCTCTTTGAACATACAGTTCCACAATCGAAAAACGCTGTTTTAATGAATGTGGCTCATCTTCTCTCCTGTGCCCACAAAGATAACAAAACTAACAACAGAAAAGAAAATGTGCATTAAAACTTTCTTCTAGCTTCATTAAACTGTGTGTAATGCTGATAAAAGCAAGATGACACTCCTTACCTTGCTCAACGCTACTTTTCATATGTCACCTTGTGTATACAGAACTAGTAAACTTTATGTTTACTAGTTACGAGATCTCAGATTGCTTAAATAGTTCCACAGGTAGTGTGCTTTCTCAGTGAAATGCTACCTGAATACCTTACCTATATATTTGTTTTGGTAGTATAACTGATATGCATTCTTTAACATTTTTTTATGGACAGTATGGAGGCAGAAGTGTTTTATAAAACATAAAAAAGACAAAAAATATACTTCATAAATCAATCACTCCCCAGTTTTCCATGTTTTTTATCATGGATTCTCAGCTGGCTCCAGAGATGAAGGACAGGTTTGACTCTACATGGTTTTCTATCTTTGATTCTCCTATTGATTTTACTTCATACAGTCAAATACTCTAAAGTACATATTTAAAAAAAAACAAAAACTTACTTTTGGGAAATGCTTCATTCTTTCTCATGTCATCAACCAGTAAGAACCAAGTACATCATACACAGTTGTTTTATATTTGCTCCGGATGCTGTTTCTCCATGTGTACAGATGATGGCAGTAGTGTACAACTAGCATTAACATAGTTCATCACTGCATTTCAAAATGGAGTTGGGCAGTGCTGTGTCATAGGTCCAGGAGACAAGGTTTAAATCACTTTTGCCATTTGTGTTTTCTTCTAGTACTCCATTTTTATTCTGCATCCAAAAACAAACATTATAGAATAATTGGCCCATTCTGACTCCATTTGCTTTGTAATAGACTGTTGACTGATGAAGAGTTTGCTCCCCCCTTGTGCATAATGTTACGAGAACAGAGGTTTAGGTCCCCATGACACCTAAACTTGAATCAGGCAGATTCAGCATATTTCCACATATTGCAGATTCCTTTATTTAAAACCTGTCTTGATATATCATCAAAATGGAGACATCTGTATAACACACTTGACTCTAGTCAATTGGTTGATCAGCCTTTTGCATGATTGACTGAACAATCCTCAAGCACATTTTTCAGTTCATGGAAGTGCTCTAATGGTGTTTCACACCTTAGAATTGATGTGCCTGTATTCATTTTTCTTAATATTATTGCCTTTGAGAACTTATTATAATGCACATAGTACAAGCTAGTTAAACAAATGGTATTATAATTATAAAATTCCATCTAATTTACATAATAAAGAAGTTTAGAATAGTATTACAGAAATCAGTATGGTGACTTGCACAAAGAGATTAAGATTTTTTTGAACCAGATGACAAAAACTTGGCAAATTGAAAGCCTCCAAACATCCCACAAACTAGGCCAGGACCTTTAATGACCTTCTTAAAGATTGGCCTTACCACAAGCAGCCTGATCCCAAACTCAACAGGCAGACGTTGGCCTGAACAATCTCAAAATGGGGAACAGACTTTAAAGGCTTAAAAATCTTTAATTGTCCCAGGAATACAAAATACAGTAAATGCCCTTCATGGGAGAGGAAATCCAGCAAACCTACGGCTTGAGAGACAATGCCACCATGAGAGTTTTTATAAAAAAAGAATTTATCTTGAATAACAAAAAGCACAAAATATTGGGCAAAAAAGAAAAAAAATGGACAAAAAGGCTTGATAGATAGATAGATAATGATAGGCACTAGATACTAGATAGATAGATAGATAGATAGATAGATAGATAGATAGATAGATAGATAGATAGATAGATAGATAGAGATACTTTATTAATCCCCAAGGGGAAATTCATCTGTAGTCAAAACTAAGGATCAGAGTGAGAGAACAGAGTGACACAAAGGCATCTTAAGAAAAACACAAAAGCTGTTTATTGAATGTGTGCCTGCACCACCAACAACTGATCAAAGTCCTGTGCAGCCGCCTGTGATGGCTGAATAAAAGCAGAAACCCCAACTTGTCAGAAGACTTGCTGTGTTGTAATCCCCAAAATGAAGAACATTTATGCTAGGCGGAAGGCCCCGTAGGTCTCTTGTCATAGAACCCCTGCAGATTTTGTCTTTTTCTCCAGCTTAACTGGAGTTTTCTTATTTTTATTACCACGCTTATTTTAACTTCACCTATTTGTTGTCTGGTACAAATCTTGTAATCGATATTTAACCCACTTCCTATTCTCCAAATGACTTGAAATTTTGCACACTTACTCACTTCTAATGACAATACATGAATCAATAATCAATTTTACTAATTGATCAATTAATCCATGTTAAGTAAATGAAATTTTCATATGAAGAATAGTTAAAGATTACACCAAAAGATGGTGCTAGTAACGGATAGAAATATTAAAGGAAGTGTTAAAATATTGATTACAAAATTATACTAAAACAAACCCAAGACTAAAAAGTTAAAAATAATATATATACAAAAAAATACTTTTTTTAAAAACCACACTTATATTAAGTTAAAAAGTGTACTAAAAAGTAAAAAATAAGTCTCTCATACATCACTCGTAAAATATAAGCATGGGCCCATTATTTATTTATTATGCATTATTTGTTTTGTATACTATTTAAATATTATTATTATCTAATTTTAATTTATTTTTCTTTTACATGTAACAGCTTCTTTGACATGTTTTAAAGCACTTTTAGCTACATCCTTTGTATGAAAATGTGCTGTAGAAATTAAATGTTGTTGTGTGCCGAATCACAGTCTTGTGCCACTATCCCAGAGCTTGCAAAAATATACTGTGCTTCAGCAATAAACCACACCAACAGAAGATGATCCTCTTGCTAGCCTTTACAGTATTTTAAATATACTCACAGGATGGCTACAGACAAATCCGGGTGGACAACTCCCCAACCCTGACCATGGGTTTGTATGCCGCCGCTTTGCTCCTCTATGTTCAGTCCCCTAATTACAACTCATACTTCAAGGGGTCTGGAATCACACACATGCCCTCATTAGAAACACATCCATGGTCCAGTCTCCTTTCCTGAATTGTACTCAGGTAAAACATCTCCTGAACTCCGGACCCTCATGCAGTTTTATACTAACCAGGACCTGACCTATCGCTCTTATCCCACAGGTGATAGGTCTCTCACGCTCACATGTTTGTCCACAACTTCCACTGATGCTGCACTCCCATGCAGTGGTTCGGCCCTTCACACTGGCATCCCGTGCTGCATTTGGGCAAGTGCCTAATATCCTTCACCCAGTTCCCACTCTGCACTATACTTCCTCCTGTCCTTGAGGTAAGTGCTAAACTTACTCAGAAGGTTTAAACCAACAAACACAGTCTCGCACTGTCCCAGCCTTTCATCTAGCCCACAATATGACCTTTCTTTGAAGAATTTGGATGTTTTCCCTAATGGGTTTTCCTGCAGACAAATCAACTTCCTCTAATACCCTAAAGCCAAGCCTGTTGTACTATGGCTCATTTCTACATTGGCTTGCAATACAAAATTGAGTAGCAGCTGCCTGTATGATGGAGATTGGAAGTACCCTGAGAGGATTTAAGGAAGAGGACAGAGACTACTGGAAAAAAGGGTATGATTAGGAGCGCCACAGAGAATATAGCCCTTGCTTTGGTCTCAGTTATGCTGAAGTGTGTAATGGTAGGTGGGAGAAAGTAATGAAGTTTGCTGATGACTACAGAATTTGTGTGATAATGTTCATTGTTTTACCCTCAAAATGACCTGCACCTACCTAACTCAATCTGCAGTGCTGGTCTGTAGCAGGGTGGCTAACTGGTTCACAGCATACATTTGCTTCAATCCAAATGAATGAAAAAGCCAATTTAATATTGCACACACAGTGTCTAGATACGTGTGTTTCATGAAAATTGGCTATTATATGAGATGCTGGTCAGAACTACAAGGTCGTATGTCTTTTGTTTAATTGCATTACACACGTATACACAATCTACAGTCTACCTCGTGTCCTTATTATACTTGGGTAATTAAAATTTCCAGCATTTGGCATTTTTCCTGCTTTTTAATGGCATTTTGCAAGTTGTTTTCAAGTGTTATTTAAGTGTTTTCAAAGAAGCGTTTTGCAAGGAATATATGAGTGACATCATTTTGTGTCACCATTTTGTGGGTTGTGAGGTGTTGTGATGTGATTGTTGTGTCTTCTATTGCTTTTAATCCTGATGATGGCTGCACTTAAGAGAAGTCATGTGTACAGATATTGGGTTCACCCTGTTCTACAGCAAAGAAGACTAGAAGAGAATTCTACAAAGAACTCAGGCAGCATCGTGAAAAAAAAAATCCAGGATTACACTCAGCTGCCAATAAGCACAGTGATATATGGTAGTGTCTTTATGTTATTAATGGAAGCCCATTGCCATCACTCAAAAAGTGTTATTGCATTATTACACAAATATGTTGCCTGCTGCATGCAGTGAAACATCATGCATATGTGTGTTGTGGTTGTCTAGTGACAACTAGTGATGAGGAGGTTAAGCAATCAAGTGACTATAGGTATAAATATGTGTTATGGGGTACATTTAATCCCCAGAGTTTAGGGTCACAGGGAGCCAGAGCAAGGCAAATAGCAAAAATGGTGCATGGAATGGCAGTTCTTTGCCAAGCACAATAACACAGCCTATTAGAAAGAGTGTGCTGCATGTAATCCACTAACAAAAATCAATAAATAAAGAATCTGTTTACTTTAAACCTAGTTATTTGCTGTAGATATTTCGAAACAGTGTGATCTGGAGGCACATCAGCCAGTATACATACCATGAATCTTTGGGGCTTGGTTTGGGGATGGAAAAAGGAATGGATGTTACTTACTTTACGGCACATGAAGCACTCAACATATTTTGTTAATAGAGAAATATTACTGACATATTTCTATGGGGAGAACATTCAAACCCCCATGCAAGCCCTGGAATTGTGAGGCAGGAATGACAGCGCTGCACTACCACTCTGCCTATGTTAAAACTGTACTAAACATAATAAACTTTAACTTGATTATAGCTTAAAGTATACCTAAAACTTTTATTCCAATTTTGTCACTTGATTGCAAGTTGCATGCATGCTTAATCTCTCAAACTGTCTTACTAGACAATTGAAGTATGCATGTACACAACAACACCAGCATTGTTTTTAGTTGTGATGAGCTGCTTCCCTCCTGGCTCATCCCGCAGGAACAGGCAGCTAATGTCCTATAAAAACACGCAGAAATACTTTTCTTTCCCCCAGCACTTTACAAGCATTACCATTTGTTTCAAAAGAACAAGCTTTTAGCTGAAACCACCCTAAAACTGATACAGACAGGAGATTTTCAATCTGTTCACTGATAAAATGCATTAATGTGAATAGTGTCATTGAAAATGCTGGCAAATAACTTTACATGCGGTTTAGGAGTATGCTGATCTAGCTCTAAAACACTAGGTATGGAGGGGCTCAGAAGGTATGCATATGCTAACTGGTAACATTATACATAAATAATTATTATATATTTCATGGTACCTGAGTAAAATGTCAGTGTATGACCATCACTGGAGCACTTACAGGAATCCCTGATTACCACGGACTATTTTCCATACTGTCTGTAGCAGTTTCCTCTCCAGGGCTGCTTTTGCTGGTATCAGCATAGAATCCATCACATCATGACCTTAACCTGAAAAAAATAATTCAGAAAATGAATTTTAATAAACTTTTATTACTAAGGCTGTGTGCCACATAAAGAAGATAAAGAGTAGAACCTAAAATGTTGCCTTCGCTATTCTGGGCAGACCTAAGCAGGTCTGTTACCCATAACCACAAACAAAATCCTGCCTGTCCCATTGCACTTAATTTAATTCCAATGTAGTGTTCTTTAGTAAAAAAAAAAAAAAAAAAAAAACAGAAAGTTTATAAAAGCTGATTAGTTCATCACTTGTGAGGGAAAATTGATATTCTCAATAGTAGAATACAGTTTCTTTAGCTTCTGATTCAGAAATATTGGGTTTTGATTTAGCATCTGATTAAAATTATGTCTTTTTACCATATTGAGTTTGGCCTACAAAGTGCCAGGGTTGATTTGGAGATAACTTTGTGATGGGAGCATCTGTATGCCTACAGAATACAAAATTTGGAGGTCTTGTTTAACTGTAATGGAAGTGGCCCCTGGCTATACCTTAGGCAGACCAGCGGCTCAGTCTAACAATAGGTAAAAGATGACAGCAGATAGACGAGTCTAGCAGGCAGAATTCAATGGTAGCCACACAAGGATAAAGTGATTAATTCAACAAAAGTTACTGTAAGTAAGATGGAAAATGGAAGTGGGTTTCAGGATTGTCACTTATAGTGTCTTGTGTAGAACGTGATATATTGTAATGCTTCACAGCCAGCTTTTCAAAAACAAAATCTATTTAGACTAATGATATTTCTAAAGATTAAAAACTGCAGAAAAGAATCACAGCAGATTTGAAAGAAACGAAAACCCTATGATTTAACCTCTTTTTGAACCTGCTTGATCCAATCCCAGGTGGTGGGAATTGGAAACCAATCCCAACAATAATGAATGCAGTCCATTCCAGACAGATTGACAATTTTAGGTTGTTCTTGACAATTTATAGTTATATGGTCATAGTTTTATACTGCCAGAGTACAGTGAAATTCATACTTAGATATGCTTATTATCTATTCATATCATTAAGACATAATACAATTAACTATTTCTATTTTATTGGGTGGCCAACTGATGTTAATCTGAGTAGCACAGTCACAGAAAGGTTAGTATATTCTCATTGGCTTTTTCTGGGTTTTCCTGTGGTTGCTTTGGTTTCCTCTCACTTCCCAAAGATGTGCACATTAGGCTGATTGTTGGCTTCAAATTAGCCTGTTATGAGTGAATATGTCATGTAGTTAACTGGTGCCCATTGTGACTCTTATTGGCACCTATTACAGCCTGGTTTTAGTACTGGCACATTGTGACTCTCAGACTGAATTAAGAAGATTTTTAAAAGGAATGAAACCAAACCCCAACTTTACAAATCAATGAAACCTAGAAACGAAATGATCTTGTAGTGCTCCTCTAATATACATTTTATTAATAGGTACTCTTCATTTATTTACATTAGCAATACAAATAAAAAAAACTATCAAAACTATCAAGGTTTAACCTGATTGTGGAGTTTCTTGGATGTCAGGCTTCAATAGGTCCCTCAGCCCAGGAGAGTTTCAGACGATGTAAGGTGTGAACTCGGAAATGTTTGCATAGTGGAGTTTAAAAGAGCAGCTTGAATTATTGTGAAGAAAGAAAGATCATTTGTAGTAAGATAGTAGAAGGCTGGAGACGGTTGTAGGACTGTGTAGTCAGAGAAGGTGGGTAACTGCATTAGACATCTGTCATAAGGGTGATGTAGTAATATTATGATAGAGACTTGTGCTTAGAAAAAAACACATTAGAAACCAATTATTGTACTTGCTAAAGGTTAAAACTAACAATGACGAAATCTCCAAAACTGACTAGTTAGCTAGACTAGGGGAACACAGGTGGGCTGGCCATTAGTAGGCCAGCATAGCCTAAAATGGAAAAAATAAGTAAAATCTGTCATGTCTCAGACAGAGTTTTTCCCTTGGCTGGGGTTCCTGGTGGTTCATTGTGAATGCATTCTGGAGCTCATTGTGTTTTTGATGTGAATATGCCTGCACATGTGGTTATTTTGAAATTTGGACCTTTATGTTCTGTGTTTGACTACATTTATGGATTATTGTATTGGGACTTTGTTTGCTTTGTATTACCTTAGTATTTCTGGATAATTATTTTGCTTCATGTGCTCCACAGAGCTGGACCAGAGATACATCCTTACTACTAGGTAGCTCTAAGATGAACTTCTACTTTGGTTGAAAGGGTACTCTCAATAGTTTTACTCTGGCTGTTGGCCTTCCTCTCCCCCCCCCCCCCCGCCCCCCCCCCGCTGATTTGAATTTAGTTTTGTTAAGTTTGACTTGATTGTATGGAATGTTAAATGCTTTTAATAAATTAAAAAAAAGAAATGGTATTTTTGTCACACTCATTTCAATCTGCTTATATTTTGGGATCATATTATGTTTCATTCTATCTATTATCTTTTTCTTCTGTCTGTTCTCATACTCTATCGAATTTCCTGGGCTTATAGATGTAAATGAAAGGGAGAGGTATTTAACTACAGTTACCAGGTTGGTAAGAATAAGCATGCAAAGTCTATGGAAATGATCTGTGGCATTCTGTTAAGGTCTACATAAAAAAAGAGTATAAAGAGGGGAATAGGGTCATCCTAGGACATTACCAGAGCAAAACACTCCTTTGGAAATAGTTAGAGGCAGACCTGTATAGGTAGGCCTCTGAAGGACTATCATGTTAATAAATGTCTATAAACTTTTACTACTAATGCTTCATTACTGTCATGCAGTCAAAATATCAAAAATGTTGAGAAACTTCCTAAGAGACCTAGAATAGGCAGACTGGCCTTCCAACTCTACAGGCAGGCTTTGGCCTACACAAGCCCAAAAAGCAGAACAAGATTTTAAAGCTCAAAATACTCCAATTATAATAATACATTTATTTATATAGCACCTTTTCCATGCTCAAGGCACTTACAGAATGTAAGAAAGAACGGCAGGGTATACAGTATATAGCATTGTACAAACCAAATAAATAAATAAAGAAGATTAAGACAGTAAATTCAGAGAAAGCCTAACAGACAACATAATTGATGGTCTAGCACACACACACACAGGTTACAAGAGCATCTTGACAGAGAAGTAAACTGAGAGAAGGGTAATAAAGTCAAGTAGAGCTAAAAGCCTTCATAAACAGATGAGTTTTGAGTTGTTTTCATGGAGTCAGCTGATCTGATTAATTTCGGTAGGTCATTCCATAGTCTATACTAAATGTCTATACTAAAATGACATATGAGCAAAGACAACTGAATGATTTGATTTGTTATTGCTGAAAGGAACACATTTTATTTATATTTCCAGATTTTGTTATGCAGCATGTTCATATTTGAATTTGTATAATTTTGACAGGATATATTTTTATGGAGAGCAAAATCTTTTGGGATATTTAAAATCTAAGTTTATTTTTTATATAAAATTACATAAGAGTAAAGAAATTTGAATGTTTGTTCTTTTAA
>JANRMT010062803.1:10032683-10063904 GCA_026402145.1 Polypterus bichir lapradei | reverse complement strand
ATATATATATATATATATATATGACAGCAACACTCATCACTCACAACAGTGACAAAACAATTACATTGACAATCATGTTACGTTATTTTCAAAATGTTTCCTTTTCTTTTTCATTGCTTCTTTAACACACTACTTCTCCGCTGCGAAGCGCGGGTATTTTGCTAGTACATTATAAAACATAGTGCACTCTTTGAACGCCAATGAAGAATCTGCTCCCAACTTTGGAATTTAAAGGCTAAGGGGGGCCATTGGCCTTTCAGCCGTGATGCCAACGAGGCCTCACCTCTTGACGGGGATCCTCAAAAACACAAGAAACATCTCACAAATTAAATGATTAAGCAAAACCTAGTCAAAGAAAAACATGATTTTGCATCAATCAAAAATAGATAAATCAAAACTATGAATCTAATTAAAAACATTTAAAGTCAAATAATATTTGAAAACATTATTAAATAAATAATAAAACCATTAAATAAAGAATAAACTTGAGCCAGAGTGATAACCCTGTCTAAACCTTAAAATTTACAAAGACTGTATTTATTTTCATTTAATTATTTTACTGTTAGCCCCTGTGTATTTATCATTTCTAGTGTGTTAACTTTAATAAAACAAGTGTTCTCTTTGGATATTTCTGGTTCATTCTTATTGCCATATTAACTAACTGCATCTTTTATATCTACAAGGTAGGTCAATAATTATCCACACTTCTATAATAATTTTATATGGGTTAGCTGTACAGCTTTTCCTGCGCACATGTGGAAGTACAGTGTGTCTGTGATCACAGTGGTAAATGTTTGACCTTGATCAGTCAGTTTCTCTTGTTGTAATCTTGGAGTAAACATGGATGATCTGTTTAACCTTTGTACCAAAGAAGTGCAGCAAGCAGTGATTCCCCTTTTATGGGTTGAATGTGTACTGGGGGCGGAAATCTAAAGGTTTTTTACAGAATATCGGGCAGTGTTTTACTATAATAGATTGAGAAGTTCAAAAATGGTTGGTCAAGTGTTAAACATGGAGATGGAAAGGGTTGAGTGGCCATGGCCACTACCGACAACAACACTGACCAAAGTTTGTATTATGATTCTGATGAACTGAGGTGTAACAATAAAGAAGGTGGCCAAACACATGCAAATTAGTCATCGTTCTGCATTTGACATCATCCATCACAGGCTTTGCTTTCATAAAATCTGTGCAAAGATGGGTCGCGGAACAACTCACAATGGAGCATAAGTGCAATCATCTATCTGTAAACGCTTACTGGATGGCAATGGTAATAAAGGTGATACAGTTTTTAAGAGAATCATCACTGGAGATGAAACATGTATTCATCACTTCAAACTGGACAGTATGAAATCCAGATAGCCCTGACTTTTCTCTGTCTGTTTGGTCCAAATAAAGACCCCTTAACACTAGAATCCCTGAAGCCTATGATAAGACTTGTAATACCAGGCCACCTTAAATTCCTTTGCACCTCTCCAGCAGGCTGCTTGCTGCTTGTGTTGATCGACACATTTACAAAACAAAAGACGCTGATGGAGAGGTGCAAAGGAATTTAAGGTGGTCCGGGATTACAAGTTTTTTCTTAGGCTTCCGGGATTTTAGTGTTAAGACGTCATTGATTTCCCTTGGACCAACTACAGAAGAAGCAATGCATGCATTGTTGAGAAATCAACCAAAAACTTTTTTTTTTTCCAATGGCATTAATAAACTTGGGGACAACTTGACCAAATGCTTTAAATTTAGTGGGACCATCTTGAAAAATTATGAGTCTGCATGTTCTCTACTGTAGATGTAGAGTGTGGCTAACTATTGACTTATCCTCGGATCTCTCTACTGGAGGGCTTCATGTTAAATCAGACTCTGGTCTTAGTAATACATTTACTTCCAGCTGAATGAATTATTATCCCGAATATACCTGTGTTTCTAAAAAAGTATACTCTATTAAAAGAACTCCAGATGTATGGTGAAGTGATGTCTGAAATTATTTTAATTCAAGCGGGTTATGATTAGTTTGCATTGAGATATGTTGTCTTATTCAAGAGACAGGTATATATGTTACTGAATAATATCAATAAAGAGCTAGAGTTTGCCTTGAAATTTAAAGCACATGGATGAGATTATGTAGGTTTTGTCTCTTTAGATAAATGTTTTAAATGTGGCCTGGGTGGGAATAAGGCCCATAATTGTAAACATGATGAGATGTCAGAAACCCCAGAATCATTTAGAGTTTGATTGTAACAGACTGAGAAGGATTAGAGCAGTGAATCTGAATCCTGAATCAATCACGAGTGAACTGTCAATATGTCCTTATGGGGAGACTACAGCATGGATAGTATTCTTCACAGTTTCTGGAAGGTACACACGTTAATAATGCCACCATTCACTTTTCCTATATGTAATTGTTTCAGAGCTTAGTGACGCATTTAATGCTAAAGGCTATTGAGTTATGGATAGACAAAAAAAGAGAAAGTCTGTGTAAAAATATTATTAGCTAAATTCAAACACTCTCTAAAATCCTGGTTATAATACTTAATGGTTTACTCGGATTTATTTTCTGTACTTTTGTTGAACTTAGTTTTACTGACTGTTCTTTTTCCTCTCTACTAATGCCTTTTATTTTCCTTGGCATTTTGAATGTTAATGGGTACAAAGATGCTGTGAAAAAGGCTTCATTGTTTGAATATTTGGAATTTAAAAAAAAATAATCAGTGTTTCACACACTGACAATGTCAATCAATCAGAATGGCACAGGGAGAGGGATGGAAGGCTTTTTTAAGTCTTGGCCTGCCATTCTTCTTAAAAAAAAAGTTTGATTCCTGATTCTTTTAGTTTGAAGCCATTAATGAAAAGTTATTAAAGGTAGTGGGAGCCACAGGGGAGAAAAAGTTTTTCTGAATGTTTATGCCCCAAATATGTAAAGGGAAAGACTCAATTTCTTTTCTGTCTTAAACAATTTACTTGTTCAGTGTAAAGATGAGGAGTTGTTTTTTGTGCAGCAAAAAAATAACTATGTAAAAAACACATGAGATATGAATGGGCTCGAGCTGCACCCAGTGTCTATCAAACAGATAGTGTCTGTCATTAAAAAATTAATTTTACTGCTAAGTGGAGGTGCCAGGCAATACATGTGGGTGAAGGACTCTGTAGGGCTACTGTCTATGGTAAGCTTTGATGGGTTTTTGCCTTCTAAAAAAACAAAAAAAAATCTTGTAGCTAACTGCTCAGTGAATTTTCTCTCCATAGTCTTGTCTGTTTTCAATTTTTTTTTTCTATTTTCAGATTCTTTTAAGCCCTTTTAGTAATTTAAAACCAGACTTCTGAAAGATTTCCAGTTAATCAAATTGTTTCATTATTTCTGGAGCTGATGGAGACAGATGAAACAAATGATGGGCTGTTTCTAAGACAAAATTGCCAATAAGTGCCAATAACAATAACAAACTACAGTACAATGGGAGAGAATATAGCAGTGAAATAGTTGGAAAGGGCCACTCAGGAACTTCATTCTACACTGACCACAAATTTTGACAGCATTTGATGCTGTAAACCAAAAAGCAAATTCTGATTGACCTGACAGGTGAGCCCAATGTATACTCATCTGCTACATTCTATAGACACTTTCCCAAACGGATATTCCCACTCAGTTCTTTTTTGGACTAGAAATATAGATATATCAGACTAAAATCATTTATTGTTTGACAAATGACAAAGGACACAGAATTTGAGGAGGCAGGCACTATCCAGGCCTCAGCTTTGAAATTTCATCAACTGATATTTTCTGTTGACACCTCTGACAGTTTGTTTGAGAATTTGGTGTTTTTGAAGACTTACCACAGGAAGACGTTCTAGGAGCCAGCCTCACCCTAGAGGAACTTATTGATGCCCTAAACCGCAGAGTGGAACATCTCCCGGAACTGATGGCATTCTGGTGGAATTCTTCAAGACCTTTTAGAATCAACTAGGTGCCATGCCACAAGATGTCTTTCACAATTCATCAGCTCCTCAAGTCCTGCTGCAGAGCAGTGATGACATTAACTCTTAAGAAACGAGACCTCACAGAACTTAGAAACTGGCATCCAGTGAGTCTTACGTGTGCAGATTAAAATATCTTATCTAAGGCCCTGACCAATCAATTTAGAATTAGGATCAAGACCAGAATCATCGTATTCCTAACTGTTCTAGTTTTGACAGGATAAATCACGCATACCTTCTGAAGTGCTTAGGCCCTTTGGCTTTACGTCTTCTTTAGTTTGGTATATTCAGTTATTATATCATAAAGTATTAAATGTTTTAAAAATTAATTGACTTTGATGTCTTTCTGGATGCTCTTCTCACTTTCCATTGAACCATGGCTAAAAAAAACTCTGACTGCATCTTCATTTTCAGTTTCATTCATTACTGAGGGAAACTGGACTGAGTTTTGTTGGTAAAGTCCAAGTCAAATTTAATCACTGAAAATATCTAAACCAAGAAATCTCATGATTTATTAAGGTACAGTAGGGTAGGGTGTTAATTGTCAATAATATTAGTGCCTTCCATGTGGTAATCCCCCAGAGACATTTACTACAGTAAGTTCATTCTTGGGATTATATAAAATTTCTTTTAGGATGGTCTACATTTTGTGAGACAGACTGTCTTGTACTTGTCCATGGATGAAGGTGATCAGGGTCTGATTGACTGAGGCCTTCAGACTGTACACATTATAAATTTCCTTATACTTCCCAGAGGTTTTGCCATGGAGGGAGCTGGCACTGGCATTAATTAGTAAGGCTGGGATCGTAAATTTTGATAAATGTCTCCCTATACATTCTGCCAAATTCATTAGACCAGTATTACCATGATTTTTTCAAACAGTGTTTTAAATCAGAAAGAATGTATTCAAAGTAACCGCACTAAGCCTTGACAGCATTTCTTGGTTCATGGAAGAACTTTTAATTTGGAATAATGTTCAATATCAATTTCAGACCATTTTGTTTTACTTTTTCTTTGTTAAAGGATTGTAAAAATTCAATTTGAAGGGACTGGGCGCATGGAATATGCTTCAGGCAAAGAGATCTTAGAGTCAGAAATGTTAAATCATGGCATTAACATTAAACCAACTATCCCTGACTACACACATCGACCAGATCATATTCTCAGATATGGTTCTCTAATTTGTTTGATAGAAAAGGTTTATAAAATCTCTGTCAAGTTGATTTTTTATGAATCTGTGAAGGAATTACCAGATATATGCTTCAGGGAAGAAGAACAGGTGGATGACAATATCAGATCAGTACTGAGGGCTTACTATAAACTTGAATTGAAGAAAAAAGTAAGGGCTTTACAATGGAGGATTGTGCACTCAGCTTTGGCCACCATTCCTTCCTTAACACTATAAGACCAGCAATTACTGATCACTCTCCATTTTGTTTCACAAGAGAAACCATAGTCCATCTTTTTGTCAGTTGTCAAAGATGAGTCTCTGTTTAATTTTCTAGTTGTTTTTTTCAATGGGTTATGGTTGGAATTTACTGAAGTTTGCGGAGTACAAACATGGTGAATAAAAAACTGCACTATTTGGAACTTTCAGTTAGGGTAGGAAAAAACATAATATTAAAAACAGAAGCAAAGAAGAAAAACTAATGGTGACTTTTTAAAGTTTTATTAAAAATCAGATTAAAACTCACTTACTCATTAAAAACTAATTATCAATATTGAAACCTATTGTGAAATATGGGGAATTGAACAGGTGCTGTGTTGTAGAGAAGACAGTGATTTAATTATGAGGTGATCATTTTTATTAAAAAAAGTGATGAGAAGTGTGTGCGGAGCAGGTGGAGTTTAGTGAATAACTAGGAGTACAGCTTTATTTTTGAGTTATTAAACTTTTGTTTAATTGTATGTGCAGAACTGAAGAAATGTAAATGTTCGAGGAGTAGTCAGTTACCCCAGCAATACAATGTGTGGTTAATAAATTTCCTTATTATACTTTACAGTAATGGAATTTCAAACAGTTTGTGAATTATCCAATGGTAATACCCCATTGTTTCAGCTTAAAGTACTCTTTTACTATGGAATATGCAATATGCAACCACAATTTATTACTTGTATAGCCCAAAATCACACAAGGAGTGCTGCAATGGACTTTAATAGGCCAAGCTCCCTTGGCCTTGACTCCATAAGAAGACAAAAAAAAACTCCCAAAAATACCCTTGTGGGGACAAAAGGTGAAAGAAATCTAGGGAAAGGCAATTCCAGGAAGGTTAGGCATGCAATGGGCGTCAAAAAATGGGGAAATGTATTACACAAAACAGAACACAATTACTCCTCTTCACAGAGATGGGTGGCTAATCTATCATTGCCACCTCAGGAATACAATACAACAGTACTGTAATGATTCCAGTGGTCCTTTATCAGAGATGACTTTTCAATAGCCAGGCAAACAACTTGGCAGGAGAGCAGTGGCACAGAGTACCAGATAAGAATACCAAAGAGAGAAACAGAGTAGGGGAGTGTTAGTAACACATTATAAATATTACAGTATATTACTTATGCTTTATCTTGTTTTAGAACTAGTGATTAACAATAGCGATGCAGTATGCACAGTTAATCAGCAGCTCTAGTCAGGGTATACTAAACTGAAGTAGTGAGTCTTCAGCCGGAATTTATAAGCTGAGACGGAAGGGGCACATCTTATACTAGCAGGCAGACCATTCCACAGCTTCAGGGCCTTGTAACTAAAAGCTCATCCTCCCACTGGTATTTTATTAATCCTTTGAATCTGGTTTGTAAGTAATGATGAGTTCAGTGAAGTAAGCAGGACCTTGGGCATTTAAAGATTTATATGTTAAAAGGAGGATTTTGAAATGGGCAGAAACATTTTGAATGATCTGAAAGCTATATAAGGACCAATCAAAGCTACGAGAAATGAATGCTGAAAAAATTTCTCAGTATCCTGCATATTTAGAAAATGCCTTCATTTTCCAACATTTTTAAGACAGAAAAATCATGTTGTGGACAATTTTGTAATGTTCTCTTTAAATAACATGCTAGAGTCAAAGATAAGACCTAGATTGTGGTTGACTATAGTGTTTGTTATTACTACAATGTACTACTATTATTATTACAGTGCTTTAGATGTGCATATCTTAATTAGACAAATTGACTCATACACAGATACTGCATGTTCTCTGGAAACAAAGCCTACGCTACCTTGTATTGTGCAAGCATCAAGCACAGCTTCCACATTTTACAGCACACACTCACTGAGATGTTATATGTGAAAGAACACTGCAGCTCCACTATAATCCTTTTATTCTTATTGAGTGCATTCTGACTTAAACCGCATGCAGTCAACCCCTGCACACTCTTGCTGACTACTGGGAGCTGAAGTCTTTATGGTAGCTATCCCACAGGTTCAGTGCAATAATGGACTTGTCCTCACATACACAGAATTTCCTTAAATTACCTTTACCACAGTCACCCAGCTGCTGCTTCATGAGAATATCTTGTTGATCTGGTCTCAATTGGTTAACATTTTCAGTAAGGGTCCTCTTCGTAAATGGATGATAAGATTTTATGTCACATGTTCATTTGGTGTACACAATCAATTGGTCTTCAATGCCCTAACCAAATACTTTTCTGTGCTTCTAATTGGCCAATGAAAAGTGCATTCATTTAAATCTGGAGGTGTAGAAACTTTCAACAGGGTGGTGTTAGCAGATGAGACTCCCCAGCTGCACAGAGGAATAACCAACTACAGCTTCTGACTGGGATAATAATGTATTCTGTACATTTGAATTCTTTTTAAAAAAACAACTACATTTCAGACTAATATATCATTAAACATAATTTAAAACAATCAAGGTGTATTTATTTGATAAAAAATTAAGTATTCACTTTCAAATAAGTTTATGTTTTTTTATTTTTTGCTGGTAGGCTGAAACAATAGCTCCCATAATGGATGAAACACAACTATTCATAGAGGATATAATTCAAATATTTGTGACGAAACAGAAGGAGTAAAGGTTTGCTTCTGGTGTATTAAACTTTGTGTTTGACAGCATGTGTGGAGATAGAGGTGTGATGTAGTGGTGTATGAAGTTGATTTTATGAATAAAACTAATCTCGGAAATGTATTTTTTATATAAGACATGTTGAATTCAGTTAATTGAACATAGTGAAGTTTGTGTTTTTCTTACTATTTGATTGAATAAAGATTATTTTAAAAATAAATAGTATTTATCTTTTTTGGAGGTACTCAGTCAATGAATGGTATTCTTTGTAGTATTTATTTTGTTTTAATTCTGCAGAATGTTGTCATGTTATTTATCTGACCCCTCTACTCCAAACACTAAAAATCTATCTAGGTTCATTATTTCTGCAGTTAGCATGACTCACTCAGAGTCACACAGAACGTCTGCAGCAGAAACTGAATCAGCATTTTTGGCCAGTAGGCAGCATGGCCAAGATTGTATTAAATTGTCTACTGGTTTAATTATTATGCTTTAGGGGATCAATAGTGCTCTCCACATGCAAAATGAAAATAATATATTTTATTTAATTGCACCTTTCAGGATACTGAAGGACATATTACAAAATGAAACCATAAAGTACTTAACTGTTAAATAAACCAATTAAACAGTACAATTAAAAATAAGAATAAAATTACAGAGGATAGAAGTCAAGGCAAAAAAGAAGGCAAGTTTGAAATGGTGAGTTTTAAGTTGTTTCTTAAGTAATAAAATAGAATCAAGAGACCAAATAATATGAGGGAGGGCATTCCAGAGCTAAGCAACAGGGTAACTAAAAGTCAGTCCTGTCATGGGGTAGAGATGAGCTGATGGGGCAACACGGCAAAAAAGGAAAACAGTGAATGAGATGGAACACCATTTTAAAGATGATCTTTTTAAGGAAGTATAGGGGCTAGATCATAGAGTGTTTTGCAAGGGACATCCAAAATCGTATGGCCAATTCAATATTTAATTGGAAGACAGTGAAGATTATATATAGTATAATAGGAATTGTTATGATGTCGTGACCCTGACACCCCTCTAACGGCGCTCAACAAAAACCTAACTGCTCTGTGTGCTGAAACTCTGTTAAAATAGGCAGGTGTGGTTGTCCGCTGCTAGTTTAATTGCAACTTGGCCAGGTCACTGGGTACTGTGTGTGTTGTCTGTTGGTTGATCCAGGGAAACATTTAAACCAGCCACTGACTTGACCTTGCTCTCTTTCTGTGTTCCCCTCTCCAGAATGAGCTTTCTTCAGCCACTGATCCACAACCAGTAAACCTATCTGATGAGGAAGTCTATCTGTTCTTTTAATCTGAAGAAGGGGACTAATGCTGGATGACCAACAATGTCACTGCTTGCTTGCTGTGTTCACTACAGTAAACATGATTTTCTCTGAAACCTGGACTCACCTCCTTCTCTCTTGTGCAAATCAGTGACCCAGACGTCACAATTTGGTGACCCAGATATGGTGAAAAGGTTTTCATACCTCAAAAACATTCAAAAGCACCAGGCTGAGGCCTTTCCCGGCCTACTGAGAATAGACCTCAGCCCAGGCAGCCCACCCCCAAACTCTGCTAACATTCAAAATGTCACAAATGTCTTGAAACTTTCAAAATACCTTAGATGGCTCTCAAACCATGAAACCATGGTAAAACTCTGGCTTGAAGAACTGAATTAATACATTCTTTGTCCACATTCTTACACCAATAGGGCATCATGCTACAGAATGGCTTCTGATTCAAACCAATCCTAAACAGTGACCAGTGAGGGCACACAGTACCTTTCACACCTGCCCCCAAAACCATTTGTTGAGTTGATGCTTGCCAGCTAGGTAGTCTGACTTTCCTGTGCGGGTTGATTGAGAGAGTCCTTGGTTTTAGTCACATCCCCTGACCTTGTCATAAAATTATTCACTATCCTGACTCAGTCCTAAAAGAGGGGAGGGTTAGTTAAACATCAAACCATTGCTGTTCTTATCAATGATATAACACTAATAGTACATTGCGTTATCTAAATTACAAATAAAGACACACAAAATATTTATCAACTTGTATTAAAAATTTCACACCATAACAACTTGTTTGACCATTTCTGAACTTCTCCATCCATTCATAAACACTCTGCTGTGTTAAAGCACTTCTTCATGTTGTGCAGAACACCTTCTGTAGATTTTAGCTGCTGGAAACCTTCAGCCCATAAAAAGTGAATCATTGGTTGCTGCTCTTCTTTGGTATACTCCTAGAAAAACACAAGAATAACTGATCAAGGTTGAAACTTTGCCACTGCGACCACAGAACTCCGTGTTTTCACGTGTGTGCTAGTAAGCTGTACAACCAGCACAAAAAAAAAAACATACAAAACGTGGATAATTATTGACTTACCCTCATATTATGCAGACAAACACACATCAGCTTTATATTTTGTATATAAAGATCTATCTCAGTACTGATTGGTCAAAGCAAAAGAGCTCAGACTATATGGGTATAAGGTAAAGATTTATTTCTTTGCTACTGAAATTTTATTCATCCATGACACTGAGCTCATATAGATTATCCTAATTTGCGTGGCTATTGTAAAAGCAGAAAGTGCACCTTGTTTTTAACAAGTGTAAGAGCATAGGGCCTGTGGTAGCTGCTCAGTTATGTTGCCTATTATCTGTAGATTAACTACATGACATTACATAGAGGAATTCATGCAGCCAGAGTTTCAGGGTGTCTGGGCTTTCCCTTAAAGATAGGGTGAGGAGCTCAGTCATCCAGGAGGGACTCAGAGTAGAGCCGCTGCTCCTCCGCATCGAGAGGAGTCAGATGAGGTGGCTCGAGCATCTGATCAGGATGCCTCCTGGACGCCTCCCTGGTGAGGTGTTCCAGGCACGTCCAACCGGGAGGAGGCCCCGGGGAAGACCCAGGACACGCTGGAGGGACTATGTCTCCCAGCTGGCCTGGGAACGCCTTGGGATTCTCCCGGAAGAGCTGGAAGAAGTGGCCGGGGAGAGGGAAGTCTGGGCTTCTCTCCTTAAGCTGCTACCCCCGCGACCCGACCTCGGATAAGCGGAAGAGGATGGATGGATGGATGGATTCATGCAGCCAATCACACAACCTTTACAACAGGATGATATTCAATGAGAGGCAGCTGGCATCTCCCATTAAAGTCTTTGCAGCCACATCATCCTTCTCAGGTCCCCGGAAATCTACTTTACAGACCATTGGTAGGATATTCTGTTGAATCAGCTCTTCTTAGCTCTAAATCTACTAAAGGCCACTACCATTATATCTTTGGCAGAATGATTTTTTTGGAAGAATGATTTTTTGACAGAGATATTTTTAAAAAGTGAACTTGGGATGAAACGTAAGTCAACACCAGTGACAAGATTTTGACCAAAAACATCACATATATCTATTGAAAAAACCTAACTGGAAACCAAAGAGCATAGTTGAGAAGATTAAAGCATAAGATTTGTACTCATATTTCAGAAAGTCAAAAGTGTGCACATTCCACATATAAAGAATCATTTATCCAATCCCTGTTGACCAAAGAGTGCAAGGTGATGACCTTTCATACCGTCACACAACTGATGGCATTTACCGCCTACACCTGACCTGTAACCATAGTAACAGAAGTCACAGGTTCCAAAAATAAGGCAATGCCTTACACATAGATGATATTGAAAAGATGATGTTGACAAATAACACGAAAAAAAATTAGCATGGTTAAATATGTTTCAAATGTATTTTTAATGAAGCAGAATCCAAAATGGTGCATATCAAAACCAGTATAGCAAAAAAGAAACTCTGAAAAAGGTGCATAATAAACCAGGGAAAAAAATGTAAAGGAAATCAAATCATAACAACTACTTTCATGCTGAAGCAATAGCTCAGTGCCTTGTTGGATGGGCCAGGTGGACAGGTGAGCTGGCAGTTTTCTTGATGCACATGGCCATAGCATGAAGCATCAATCTTCTTTAAATTATCTTTACTTTTGATTTCGGACTTGTGTCTTACTTTTGCAACACAGCTTCTAAGCCCAACACATAATTTGTCGCAGGTTGTGTTATTAATAACAATTCCTGAATGTTTTAACCTTTTGTCTTCTTACTAGTTATGAAAAGGTACAACCAGGAGTTCACACCACACAGGAGACATTGTAATCCATCCGACTTCCGTTATCTGAACAATTTTATTCCACTTCAGGATAGTGATACCTTGTAATGCTATGCCTTGAAACTATAAATACAAATCAAGCTGAAATTCTGCACTTAATAACATTTTGCTGGAATCCTCCATCAAGCCATTAAAAGCAACAAAAAAAAATTAATATACTGCACCCTGCTGGCTTCTATATATATGAGTATTTCAACAAAAAGGAAACCTACTGCCAAGCCATGCTGATTAAAAAGGTTTAGAAAAGAGGAAAATATGTTTGATGTACACAGAGACAAAAAAGAAAAGAAAAATTGAGGTATTTTGGTCAAGGTTTTTCTAATTATGTGCCATTAAATGGAAGATGTCATAATTAGCTCGGCTAATTAAAAGGCTGGTTGCATTGTGCTGTTGGATATTTGAACGGCATTTTGTGTAAACTGAATCATTTAAAAAATACTGAAAGCTGAAGGACAAGAAATAAGAATTAAGGCTGCAACAGTAGAAATGAATGTTTTATATTTGCAGGCATGATGGACAAGAGTAATCCTCTCACTCCAAATTTCAAATACTTCCAATTAAAAACAATTCTCTCTAAGCACAATCATTGCAGTTGGAGTAATTATCTAATTAAGTGCTTTGAACAACTATTTCTATTACAAAATAATTTCTAAATAAACTTTATTTTTTACATTTTGTTTCATTTTAATAAATGATTCCTTTGGATTTTGATTCATACTGTACATAGCAACAGATCATTTGTATTTGTAGCTGCAGTTTATGCTACACTAACTGTTGAACTTAAATATGCAGAGCTCATATGGTGATTTATGAACAGTGTGAAGCTGTGCTTGTCGCCATGCAGTCATTTGAGTTTCATTGCAGGGCATCTGAAAAGTAGACTGAATTAGGGGGATAACACAGACATGCTGCATAAAAAAAGCCAGAGTCAGCAATTAATTATTTGGAAGCTCATGTCCTTCAATATATGCGATAAGTGGGCTGTCATTCTAGACAATGCTGTAGTCTGCTGGTGGAGTGTACCCATCCATCCATCCATCCATCCATTATTCAACCCACTATATCCTAACACAGGGTCACAGGGGTCTGCTGGAGCCAATCCCAGCCAACACAGGGCGCAAGGTGGCAGGGAACAAATCCCGGGCAGGGCGCCAGCCCACCACAGGACACACACACCAAGCACACACTAGGGACAATTTAGGATCGCCAATGCACCTAACCTGCATGTCTTTGGACTGTGGGAGGAAACCCACGCAGACACGGGGAGAACATGCAAACGGAGTGTACCCAGGGTATGCCAAATGTCAAAATGAACTGAGTATCAAAGCTAACTGTTTTATGGGACAGACCCTGCACACAGACGAGACAGAGGCAGAAAAGGGGAAGATGGGAAAAGTAGAGATCTGCATGATTAATGCTGCCCATCCTCTCCAGGATCTGTTGACCCTGAGCACCTTTAGTCACAGGCTTATTCCTTCATGGTGTGCTAAGAAGCTATATTGGGGCAATTTTTCACCCTCACGTACAAAGTTATACAATACCTCCACTCATCATGGTCTTTAATTCATAATAAGCACATTAACAAAGGGACAACATTCTTTGAAATGAGTTATTATATTATTATTAGATTATGAGTATAGTTTTGGGTTTTGTAGTGATGTGATAGTTTTCACTTTTTAATGTTTTGCTCTGTTGTATGCTGATGTTACTAAATTTCCTTCAAGGATTAATACATTTAGATCTATCTATCTATCTATCTCAGGGGTGTCCAACTCTGATCCTGGAGGGCTACCATGGCTGCAGGTTTTCCTTCCAACCATTTTCTTAATTAAGGGCCCAGTTTTGTTGCCAATTGACTTCTTTCACCTTAATTATAATGCCATAGATTTTTGCCTTTTAAGTCTCAGACTCCTTCATTCATTTTTTTTTTCCATAATAAGCAATCATACAATAATGAGATGCAAAGTGAGCTAACAAATAACCAACTATCCTGTGTATCCTGTGGAAAATAAAGAAAGGTGAAGGTCTGATAAATATCAGTCTGCTCAGGTCCACAAAATTAGAAAGAAAGAAAATCAGCAGTCTGTTGTGGCAGAATGAGAACTCCGGTTGGTGTGGAATTAATGAACAAGAATCAGCTTCTAGATGAGAAATGTATTTCAGAGAAATTCGTTGGAGCTAAGCCTGTCTTCTGTTGGCTTGCTTTGTATCTCATTTTTGTTTAGTTGGTAGTTGTGGGGGAAAAAAAAATTAAAGGGTGTGATATCTCAAAAAGCAAGTCAATGAAAATGAAGGGAGAAGAAGTCAGTCAGCAGCAGAAGCTTGGTCACTAGTTGGGGAAAGGAAAACCTGCAGCTACTGTGACCCTCCAGAACTGGAGCTGGACAACCCTAATGTATCTATTTAGATTTCTTAGAGATATCTATCAATCTACCTGTATTCATCTAGCTAGCTAGCGAACAATCTATTTACGCTTGTTAGAGTTATTTGTAGAATCCATATATATAATCAATTTTTAAAAAACACAGTATCTATCTCTCTATCTATCTGTCTATCTGTGCTCGTTAGATATATTTGTACTGCCCTCCTAACAGGACTACAGTTTTCAGAATGGAGAGCCATAATATACCCATTAGCAAAGGGACAACATTCTTTTATCTGAGTTATTATATTATTACATTGTGAATATAGAATATTAACAAGTAAATAAAATCTAAGCACATCCACCAGTCTTAGCACTGTTACAATCATTTAGCACTGCTGCATTCATTACCTGTGTCCTTCACTACTGATTTTAAAATACTATTATTTATATAAAGCGCTGAATAGTCTTGATC
The DNA here is from genome assembly GCA_026402145.1 of Polypterus bichir lapradei. NCBI lineage: Eukaryota > Metazoa > Chordata > Cladistia > Polypteriformes > Polypteridae > Polypterus > Polypterus bichir. Next base: position 10,048,916 of record JANRMT010062803.1, on the reverse strand, counting down.
TTTTGTATATTTTGGAGTGCCTGTCCCCTTATATTATTAGTCATAATCTTAGATCCTCAAACCCTGGTTTGCTTATTATTACAAGAGTAAAGCATAAAATAAGTGGTGAGGCTGCCTTTTGCTTTTATGCAGCAAAAATCTGAAATATATTACTAATAGAGATGTGCCAGGCTAATACCAAGGAATATTTAAAAAAAACAAAAAACTTATAAAAGACCACTTTTTAGTTTGACATTTTTATATTTACCTTGTACTACAACTTCTAATAAATTATACTATGTATTACAATATCAGTACTTCATAGATTTTCAATCATTACTAATTTCTACTATTCTCTGTTTTTTTTCCAGTTTTCTGTGGTGGTGTTTTGTGCCACCACCATCTGATCAAACTACTCTGCAGCCCTCAATGATGTTGAAAGGAATTTGGTTACTCCAACTGCTGATAAGACATACCTCATTGAATCTTCTAGGATAAACCATAAAAACAGTAAAGAACTACTTAAGCACATGTATGTTTGGTAGAATGCTCATTGGGTGCTGGATGGTTTTTTGGCCTTGGAATCCAGCATCTCGTCTTATTTTTTTGTCTTCACTGTCCACCTGACCATAACAACAAACTTATTGTTATAATTATTACAGGCTTAAAAAGTGAATTTAGCAATTTAATTTATAATAATGAATCTACTTAATAATAATGTCTATCTATCTGTCTGTAAAATAAATCTTGTATGTTTGGAAGATGAAGCTATGCATAATGTGTGCCTTGAGGCCTCCTAGAGAACCTAAGTGTTTATAACAATGGTAGTTAAATAGGCAAGTGAAGAAAATGGCAAAAAATGATGAAGAGCAAACAGAGTAGAATAAAACCTTGGTGAAAAGCTAGAATTATGCACTGGCACTGAAAGCTCACACTGTTATGTAATAAAAACTCATGAATCAGACATCACATCAGTGTGCAAGGACTGCCACGCCATTGGGTGATACATCCTGTATGTGTTCTGTGTGCTACAGAAGGGCTTTATGCAGAAACCCCAGACAAGAAATAATTACAGCGTAGGAAGAAACAGATAATCATGCTCAGTGTGCCTTAATGGCAGGTGATCTAACAGTTGCCAGGTTCCCCTGTGTCTTAGCTCAGCAAGAAAGTGAGGTGAGGTGAGAGGGAAGACATTGGATATGATAGTTCCTCATCGCTGACAGAGGGCAAACACAGAACTTCCTTTGGTGGCACAGACACATCAGCTGTGGAGTCCTGAGGTTTTGAATTCCAATGGAAGGCTCTGGAGTGCAGTGACTCCACGTATGTTGCTAATATACAGGTGATCCTGACCCTGGACAAAATTGACAAGAAGTGACCTTGGATGGTATTTAAAGCCAGTCCAGACCTTATCTTTTGTTACATGTAGAGTTTTTGGCAACTACTTAAAAGGTGGGAAGAACAGAGGGCAGAATTTAGAAAGTGTAATAGTAGTAGAGGAAAAAGAGATCAGACTTTCCACTCCATGTTTATTAGGTCCATACTTGTGAAGATAGACCCAGACAGGCTTCTGGATTTGTTCTTTTTCCTTTATTTATTTTGTACCCTGTGTCCTCCCCATTATTCATGCCTGCCTATGTGACTTATGTTTAGTAATAAATATCATCTGGTGTGTGTTTTTAGCCTTCATGGCTCTATTCTAAGTGCGGATGTCTCTAAAGTGGCCCCAAATGATTAGAAGAGTTATAGCCATGTAAAATATTTCAATAAAACAAAATGTATTGTAAAGGTATGTTGGCCATCCCCTTGCTAGTGCATCAGGTTTTTGAGTTCAGTCCACTCCATTTTTTCTTTTAATTGAGCATGCTGCCATTTCCCAGTTTCTTTTTTTCCTTGTGTTTACTCTAGAAGTTACAAACAGGTTATGCTAAATGATTACTGGATGAAGCAGTTATTTGTTTTAGACTGGGATGAATTAATTCTTTTCTCTTGCAGTGTAATATTTTGTTCTTTGTTAATGTTCAGATTATGCAGGTAATTATTTATTAGTAAGTAGTCAAATGGAAAACAATGAAATATGAACTCCCACTCTTTAGAAGTCACTGTTATTTGCACCTGTGCCTGCTGTGCTTATTGATAATTGAAAAATTTAGATACAAATAAGAGAAAGGAAGGGGTGGCTTAATGCTTCAGTCCATGTCTACCTTTACAGATCTATTCTGGTGTGTGTGCGTGTGTGTTTATGTGTGTTCATTTCTTTTTTCATCACCCAGCAAAGACTCTGGTAGGCCAAACAAGCTGTGAGTTATCTTAACTTATACATACTGTATCTTTGAAAGTGTGTGTGTGTGTATTTAAATAAATTACATATCGCAAAAAACTATTCATGCATAAATTTTGCAAATCATTGGGCCTGTTCCCATGACTAAACTTAACAGACTGCAAAAATCACAGTTAAATTAAATAATTTTAGTTGCTGGACATACAGTTGGTCAAACCATTTTTGAAGGATATGGGGATAAGTGCTGGACAAAATCGATACACCCGGAACGTGTAACAAGGCAAACATGATTCCAACTTGTTTGAAAAAGATAGGAGCATTTTTTGGAAGTTTTCATTTTACGGAAGTCTGACCGTTCAGGGTGGTTGTTTTGAAAACCATTTATTCGATATTTTTATATTATTGCTAAGTTGTAGTCATCCAGGAACTTCACACAACACAATAAAATTCATTATTTCCCAGCAAAAATTTAAATTTAAAATCATGAAAATCAATTTCAACATACCAACATTATGTGAAAATCAAATCTTCTCGATGTTTTGAACGTCATTAAATTCGATAGCAAGCTTTTGACCCCATCACCAAACTTCCAGTTACTCGGAAGTAGAAAACACACACTTTGACTCTGTCTCTTTTACATGCGGATGAGGGTTAAATGAAGTATGGCTTACTAAAAAAGTAGTAAGCTGTTTAATTTGTTTAGCTAAATCACCAGAGTCTTTGTGTCAAGGCAGCAAACACTCAAAAAGTAGTCAATAGTTGTGGGAAGTCATCTGCTTTCAGCAACTGATGTTTTATTTTTCACTTCACTGTACCAGCTAAAACAATTGTGAACTGATCGTAACAGTGAATATACAGATGAAAATCTTTTGTTTTTGTGTGTGCAGCACTTGAAGGTTTCAAAGGTACTAGTGTCATATTCAGTATTCATTCCTGCCTTGTACCTGATGCTGATGGATTAAGTTGGTTTGAGATTTTTGTAATTCTTCTGTTGTATTAACTTGTTTATACTTTTTCATATGTTTCAACTGGTTTGTGAATGTGCAGTTCACAGAGTTTGATGAAAATATGGTTAAAGTATTTATTTTAAACTCTACACCGCATACCGATTCCCTGCCCCTTCCCCCAACCACACTATTGATTGATCAATGCAGTGGTTATGCTGGCTAAATTATGGGTAATAAGCATTGCTGGAATGTGCTTACAAGAAGAATCCTGCTTTACATTCAAATGTAAGTCTGATGTTTCGTCCCTTACAGAAGATCAGACTGTTCTGAGTAAATTCTTCATGTCTGAAAAACATTGACGCTTCCTCACACTTAAATGAACATTAAGTGAGTATACCTACCCATATGATCAAATGAGACAGTAGTCCTTTGAAACTGAAGAGGATGCCTCACAGTTCTCTGTTGTAGTTTTCTGTAACTCCTTTAGTATGTCTACGTGAACCGATTCCCCAGCGACACTCCACTGATTGCATTAAGGAAGTGCCAGGCACTTCAAGGAGATGGCACGGAGGAAAGCTAACATTAACACAGATACTGAATGTCTGGCCCTATAATAACCCACTGACAGAATGTCTTGTGCGGCTTGTCTGAGTTTGATGCTTATCTTAGGCAGAGATTGGCAGACTTCTTATGCCAATATGTGCAGGATAACATCATTTTTGTGTTTTTTATTTTACCTTTTCTGTTGGAAATGTGTTTTATTTTAAAAGATATGTTATTTCATGGGTCCAGTTTTCAATCAGGTTTACAAATTTTCTGCATGTCTCCCACATATTCTCTAATTAATACTAATAATACATTTCTATTTATATAGCACATTTTACATTTTCAAGGTGCTTCATACTGCTCCAGTTACTAGATTAGTGCTAGCTGAGTGAGAGTGTGTGTTTTCTGATTTTTGTTTTAGTTTTTTTGGCTAATGTGTAATATTTTAGCTGCGCTAAGACTTGATCAAAAATTAACTACACACAGGATAGTATGAAAATGAAAAAGCATACCGGTAAGTGCTGCCATCTCAGAGATGGTTCAGATTCCATGCCTGGTCGTAGTTCATGTGAAGTTTGCATGTTCTCTGTGTGTGTGTGCGTGTGTGTGTGGATTTTACTCCCACATACCCATAGATATGTTTTAATTGGATTTCAGTTCTCCCTGTGTGAGTGTGGGTGGGTACATAAGTGGAACCTCTGATGAGCTGGTGCCCTTTGCAAGGCTGTATTTTGTCTAGTGCCCAGTGCTGCCAGGATAGTCTCCAGCTCCTCACAAACAGATTATGAGCATATGAGTATTTATGTACCGCTGCATGTACTAAGTTCAAGGGTTTTTGGCCACTGCTGTCTTAGAGTAGGCACTATGGGTAAAAAGCCATGTCATGGTATAATTAAAAATTCTGATGGTTTCAGTAGATATTGGTATAATGTATCTACATATACTTTTCAAACTGGAGCATATTTAAAAAAAATAGCAAATGTATTATTAACTAATTGTACACACAGACACACGTCTTATTTATAGAAACTCTTGTTAATGCTCTGTTACTGAAATGGATTTAATAGCAGGTATTCTCCTAGAACTGCTTTCTTACTCACTTTGTTATACCTGGTGATAATGACAGGTTAATTTTTATGAAGAGACCAGTAGAAGAAACAAAATTATTTTGCCAAGCAAAACTCTAAACACAAAATCGGTACTATCTTTCATAAACCTCAAAGGTCTGTGATATAAGCCCAAAAACAAAGCAAAGCACACTCAATAATTTAAGGTTTTATCCACAATCTTGGATAATCACAAAGTGGATAGTACTGATCTTATATACTGTACTTTATATAGTGTTAACTCAATGACCTCACAACTCATCCCTCTGGTGATTTGTGGACCAAACACTCTGCAACAGAATTAGGTCCTGTAGCACAGAGGGAAAAAATTAACAATTTTAAGATTTCTCAAAGTAAGCATATGAAAGCTATTGTATTGTCATTTTACCATTTGGCAGTTGTTTATAGACATGCAAAGAACCTGACAAATAACACTTACAGAAAAGACCACTGTGTCTTGGGGAGCTACGTTATGTGGCAACAGGGCAAGATGCAGCTAGAAATTATTGAATTGCTGCAGGTACTAGTGACATTTCTATGGGCTGAACCTTAAGGTGCACAACTCTCAGAAGAGTTGCACTTCATTTTGGAAACTTTATTGAGTTCATGCCCTGAGATAGTCAGCCTAACGTCTGAGAGCAAAAATGATGCAATGTGCTTTTATTTATATACAGACACGTGTAATAAAGAAGACAGTTAGTGTATTACACCGGTCTTAGCTACTTTATATACTTTCCGATTCACTTGTAATTAACCTAATAGTTGTTTTTAAAATATGTCCTTCTAAACATCCGAGAATACCCATAAGTGTATGGTGTGCTTCTTGTTTAATATCTATATATGAGGGATGCTCATATGAGAGTGGTAAGTGTCAGGGCCTGAAAGAATTGTCATACTGGACAGGAGTGAAGTGTATTCAGGAAAATATGAAAGGCAATGCAGGACCTTAGAATGTTTTGTATAGCCAGTCTGTTTAGACAGATAGATAAATAGATAGATAGATAGATAGATAGATCCTGAAGGAAATTTAAGCACCAGTAGCCAAGAATTATACCAAGTTAAATACAAACATTTAAGTACACATTATGCAAATAACAAATGCCATGCAATTAATGCATTCACAAGAAGGTGCATACAATAATGCCAGTGCAATGGGAATTGTGCAAATAATATTATACTACCAAAGTGAATGGTGTCACATAATATTAACATGACAGATACTAAAGTGGCATTATTATTAAAGGAAAATAAAATAAAATTAAGTCACATGGCTTAAGCTGACAGGGTGACATCTTTAAATTGACATGTTTTGAAAAGGTTATACAGTAGTGACCAAGAAGTGAGATATCAGATGTAGTGCATAGCTAATACAGCTAATATACCTTATTAGCAGAGAATTAGTATCAGGCCCAGAACACAACCACCCCCCAGCCCTGTTGGGAACAGTTCAAGAGTCTAATGGCTCTGGGCACAAAAGATCTTTTGTATCTGTCCATATTACAGATATGTAATAGCAGCCTTTTACTAAACAAACTCCTCTGCTTAATTATGGTGGTGTTTAGTAGGTCATGTTCATTGTCCATAATAGATAGCAGCTTGCATAGTGTTGGCCTCTCTGCAAATGTCACCAGAGAGTCCATTTCTCTACCAACCACAGATCCTGCTCATCTGATCACCTTGGGCCTCATGTATAAACGGTGCGTACGCACAGAAATGTTGCGTAAGAACTTTTCCACGTTCAAATCGCGATGTATAAAACCTACACTTGGCGTAAAGCCACGCACTTTTCCACGGTACCTCATACCTTGTCGTACGCAAGTTCTCCGCTTGGTTTTGCAGACTGGCGGCACCCAGCGTCAAAGCAATGCTACTGTTCCTGTGTGGTTACACCTTATTTTCCTGACGCGGCTTTATAAATACACTGAAACTAACCGCATATTGTTTATTATTGTAACACATCTGATTGTAATTAATCTTGTAACAATATAATGGTCCAGGGGACAGCCATAGTATTCCAAACACCATAACTGCTTTAGCGTTGTTACTCTCACTTCTTTTTCTTCTTCTTCTTCTTCTTTCAGCTCCTCCCGTTAGGAGTTGCCACAGCGGATCATCTTTTTCCATATTACTCTCACTGCACCACTCGGAGTATTTATATCACTGTATCTAAGTGTGAATCACAGCAGCAGCTGATCGGAAAGAGAATTATCGGTATACATCTTCAAGGACACGCTGTCTCAGCCACTGCAAAACATTTTAAAGCCTTTCCTGTACGGACCTCGCGGTTCAGAAACAGTTTCATCCCAAGAACTTTAAATGCAATTGATCACAATCAACTGCACCTTGTAGAACTCTTTGTACTTATAAGTACAATCACCCCACTGTAAACTTGCACTATAGTTATAATATCGCACAACCTGAGCCACTTTATAAAGCGCGTATTTACATATGATGACGATATCATTTTTAAGGTGAAATGCAGCAAAATATGTTTATTAAATTATACAGATAAAACTTTAACTTCATTTAAATAATCTATATTCTTCACTGGGAGTGTCGTGAAGGATAGAATAATTAAACATGTACTATGAAGATATTTCAATGTTCCTTAAACGTTTTGAAGAATCGGCACTAAGCTTACAGATGGCTTAACTTCTATTATAGAGCTGATTGTGCGGCGATCAGTTACTTGAGGAAAGAAAAGAAAGGACTGCAGTGGCGGCTACGCCAATATATATTGCATATAAAACAGAAAGAGAAAATAACAACACAGCTAAAAACGCAGCGACAAATTTCGGCAAAAGTTAAATGCTTGTGTCATGAGCACGAGGCGGCTCTGCAGTGTCTGCAACGGACGTGGCCATCCACCGTGCATAAGCTACCTTACTGACATTGGCGGGCAAAGGAGCCACTGATTCTTCCTCTGCCCAGTGCCACCACAAGCATAGAGCCGCCCCTGAGTACTGCTGCAATAAATTATTTCATCGAAGTGAAACACATGTTTAATAACGTGCTTCAACTCCTATCATAAAAATGATATCACGTATACATCTCAGTATTTTAGTTATTCGGAGAGCTGTAATATCACAAATGTAACGGACTCTGTGTCCAGTTGGAGGAAGAGAGCCGGTTTAAGAAGCAAGTAGTGATTCACACACATAGAGCACATAGAAGATCAAAAACAAAACAAAGCATTTAACGTGCTACTTTAATTACGATGTAATTTGAGAAACTGGTTAATTAAACGATTTTAAGATGAAGTTTATGATGTTCTACTTTAATGACAAAATAAACTACCTGATTAAAGTGGAAATGTCGAGATTGAAGTTGACATTTCGTGCTTTTTCCCCACTGTGTCCCTTTTTTCTCTGTACCCTAATAAGCTTTCATATGACAGACAGTGGGCTACAACTCGCCTTTTCACGGCGACTTTGATATGTGACTTCTTTTTTATTTCTGGCACTGTGCGATTTTGTGAATGTGAGTTTTCAAGTTTCTCCAACACGCTATGTCACTCGATCAACTTCCTTTTGTTGATTATACCACGGTTTATTTGAACAAATAGTATGTTTTTCCTTTGCCTCCACTTGGTATTCGCTGAAATTCTTATATTTTCCCCCGTGCTTTTCCCATTGTCTTTTCACAGAAGGCCGAGCTTAAGGGTGATTTATATTGATTTGTATATTCAAAGAGGCGTAATTCTGGGAGGAGTTGGGGCATTACATAAAGCGCGTGCACAAGCGTTACTTTTCACGCTGATTGGGATTTATGTAGCGGAAGAACGTGGAAGTTGGAGTACGCACAGATTCCTGCATCTGGATTTTTCTGTGCGTAAGCACATTTCGGCTTTTGTGCTTACGCCATGTTATAGTGCGAGTTCTACGCACGGCGTTATACACGAGGCCCCTTGTCAATACACTCAGCATCTCTCTTCTTCAAGCTACCCCCTCAGCACACCACAGCATAAATGAGAGAACTGGCAACCACTGACTGATAGAACAACTGCAGGGGTTTCTAACATATGTTAAAGGAGTCCAGCCTCCTCAGAAAACAGCCAGCTTTGCCAGAGCCTTTTTGTTCTCTGGCCAGTCCAGCCTCTCATCCAACTCCACTCCAAAAATGTACAAGTCTTGACCCACTCCACATCAGCCCCTTCAACAGAGACAATTCTCAGTAGTGGTCTAGACCTATGGTAGTCTATGACCATCTCCTTGGTTTTGAAAATGTTCAACAGCAATTCGTTTGTCTGGCACCATTACATAAAGTCATTCACCAGACCACTGTACTCCTCCTCCAGTCCACCCTGTCACACCCCACAATAGCAGTGCCATCTGACAACTTCAGCATGTGGCATGTCCCTGAGTTGTAACTAAAGTCTGATATGTACAGGGTGAAGAGGAAAGGGGAAAGAACAGTCCCCTGTGGAGCTCCTGTGCTACTGATTACAGTCTGTGATGTGCAGTTCCCCATTCTGACAAACTGAGGTCTACTGGTGATCTGTAATCCAGTTACAAGTCCGCTCCAAACCTGTACAGCTTGTCCCTCAGTAGGATGGGTGGGATGGTGTTGAAGGCACTGGAAAAATCAAAGAACATGATCCTCACAGCACTACATCCTTTGCCCAGATGCAGCTGGGTCCAGTGGCGAAGGAAGAGAATGGCATCATCCACACCCACCTTCTGTCAATGGGCAAACTGCAGGGGACCTACTAAATGATTCACCTGAGATCTAAGGATATGAATAAGTAGTCGCTCCAGGGTCTTATGGTATGTTAAGGTCAGAAGTCATGGAGTTCACTGGGTCTCACTTTCTGGGGAACTGAGATGAGTGCACCTTTGTGCATCTTTTGATCCCCATGAGAAAGTAGCCTTGAATTTTTGTAATAACTGTCCTGCATTTTCATAATCTTTCTGCTCTTTAAGCCGAATAAAACCAGACACTCACTTTGGGCATGAAGAGTGCAGACAGTGGCTACTGTATTTACTCAAAAAGATTTTCAGATCAGTTTTTCGTTTTTAGTTTAGTTCTGTTGGTAGTTTTCTGCAAAGTGGACAGTTTGATTGCTGCCTCCCTGATACCAAGAGAGAAGCCATTAACATTTAAATGGAGAGTGCTAATGGCTTAGCTGCTGGACACTTTACAAGGAGCTCTGGCAAGAAACCTTTTTTTTCCACTTTTTAAGTAAAAGTTCAAACTCAGTGTATTTTTATTACTAGCGTAGTCGAGTGCTGATTGCTTATTCCTTTTCCACTTGTGGTCTCACAAAGGATTATTTGTTTCATCTTCAACTGGTGGTAAGCTGGGTTGAAGTAAAGGAATGAAAATAAAAGACAGCACCAGTCAGTGAACAACCTGTCATAAGAGGTCCCTAGGGTTGAATACGTTGTGTACAGTAAGAACATTGAGACAGCTGATTTTGACGTTTCTACTTATTTTTCATTAAGAAAAAACCTAAGTGGTTAGTTGATGCATTTCATATTAGGTAAAAGCCACTAGTGATGTGATAGCATGATAAAATAATCCCCAAGTACAGTCTTTTAAATTAATTTAGAAGCAGAGGGGCTCAGGAGTAAACACCGGGCCCAAAAGAAAGGTTTTTACCCCTTTGTGGTTTAGAATCAGGTGAAGAGTGCTGTCCCCCTGTAAGTGCCACCAGTCGAATAGAGGGGAGGGTCCCCTTTGGGGTTTATTAAAATAAAGAACAATATAACGGGCCCCTACCCTGGACCCTAGAAAACACAAGCCTGGGGAATCTAACCCCCCCCCATGCCAACTTTTCTTTCCAGGCCTCCTTAGAGATCAACCCAAAAACAAATGGTGTTATATTTTGTTTCTGTGAACTTCAGTGCTTTGGGTATCTTTGCCATTTCCCACATACATAGATTTGAATATAGTTTAGAACACATATTTTTTTGGTTTGGCTGTTCATCAGAGTATTTTTTTTTATCAATTAGTGCATTTCATCATTTCTTACTGTCTTTGTTAATTAATATTTATATTTTTCTACTTTCTGTTAGCTTGATTAGTGACTTCCTTTACCCTTATCATCATGTATTTATTATTTTTATATGTAGCGTATTCTCTTCTTCATGGTTTGTTAATACAGGAGTTCCCGAACTTGTCACAGCCTGCTTTATGGCTGTGCAGGTCTGCTTCAAGGTTCTGCCTGTTTCTGTATTAAAATTAAACTATTAATTATGGTTTATTTCATGTTGGATTTCAAACAGTTCTTGTGTTTAATGTTGGGTATAGCTTTTGGCAACAGGAGTGCTTTATTAAAGTTTAAAGTGAGGGTTGGAGTTTGCCTACCACCACTAAGCGATGCTGCCTGGTGTATGAGTCCGGGTATCGGGACTAAAAAGGAAGGCTTAAATTGAATATTGCCGTTTTGTAACAATCGCGTTACTTGAATGTACAACTCTATAGTATTAAACTAAAAAGGGTTTTCTTTATACATTGAGTGTGCCTATTTGTCACAGTATTTATTTTTTAAAGTAGGACAAGGTTACTAAAGATTAGCCACTCTGTCTGAAGAAAAAGCTTTCCGTTTTTGAGTAATATAAATGAACACCAAAATGAAATATTAGATATGTTTATTTTAAATAATTGTTCACATTCACCTCATTGCATATTCTTCTTCATTACTCTGTCACCAAAATTAAATAATATTGAGATGTTGGTGGATGAGACCTGAGACAGATACGCTCACACTGTACATTCTGCTTGTATCAAGGTAACAAAAGAGAACACTCACATGCTAAGAATGCTTTGTTTTGCAAAACTCCATCAGTCTTGGCACATGTTTTCTTGGAAGCCTCAAGGAGGTGGGAGCTGTTAAGGAACTGTTACTTTGGAAACTGATATAAGCAGAGGGAGACTTTAAATTGGCACAGGTGGTGGACATTGAATATGAGAGTGAGGTCAGGTGGGTGAGGAAGGAGTGGAGTCTCGCAGCAGGAGAACCGTGTGAGGAGATGAATTGAAGCACCGCCAAACATGAACACTCGGGTTTGGACAATGTGAAACTAGCAGTCCTAGTAAGGCCTGCTTTTTTACCCCAATTTTCTTCTTTTACCTTTATGTTTCTATTTGTCTAATTTATTTTTTGTATTCCCTCACATATCACCTGACAACTGCTTGGTAACAACACAGTGCAAGAACTGCAGATTTAATATATAATTACATTGATACAAGATTAATTTTATGCAATAATTCAGTCCTGTAAATTTAGTACATGGACTGCCAGACCATTTTTTTCCAGGATGTTGCACTATAGGTCTATGCATACATGATAAATAATAAACTCATTCAAAACCCATAAAAAGGTAAAGAAATCTATTAGAAAGCAATAGTTTTATTATCATCAGTAACTCAGTCTAAAATATAAAGAAACTATTAATTATTTTAGGGTGGCGCAGTGGTAGCGCTGCTGCCTCGCAGTAAGGAGACCTGGGTTTGCTTCCTGGGTCCTCCCTGCGTGGAGTTTGCATGTTCTCCCTGTGTCTACATGGGTTTCCTCCCACAGTCCAAAGACATGCAGGTTAGGTGCATTGGCGATCCTAAAATTGTCCCTAGTGTGTGCTGTGTGTGTGTGTGTGTGTGCCCTACCCAGGGTTTGTTCCTGCCTTGCGCCCTGTGTTGGCTGGGATTGGCTCCAGCAGACCCTTGTGACCCTGTGTTAGGATATAGCAGGTTGGAAAATGACTGACTGACTATAAATTTTTTTTTTTTGACCAGCAATACGACTAAAAGTCTGAATTTAACTGGTGTTGCTGTCCACGCTTATTGTGCACAACACATCAGGCACATAGTGACTGTTTGCACTCATGTCCATGTAGTGCTATTCTGATAGTTGTGACAAATTGGATGCCTTGTGATGATATAATGCCTTTGGAACAACTATTTTCAGAGCAGACAGGATTCAATGCATCCAATTTTATTGTTAGTATCTTGCTCACTGTCATTATCATCAAAATATTCATCTTGAAAGAAATCTAATTATTTCGAAACATCAGCAGTTGTTTCAAAACATTTGCAGCAACATAACTACGGACTGTCAATTAATAGCAGTATTTTCTGCAAGAGGAGAGAGAGAGGTTGGGAGCATGCACTGATTTTACAGCACATTGGTGCATCCATGACACAACAAACAACTCGGCTTGGCACCTGAGTGTTGCCGTGCAACAGGTGACACCTCAGCACCACACTGGAACAGTGTTATGTTTTTATTACAGTGGCTGGAGTGTCAATCCTGCCAACAACCCTCAAGTTTTCCTTGCAAGTTGGAGGACCTGCTTGCAGGGCTGGATGCAGATTAAACTCATACCCAGGATGAAGCAATTGCAGGGTAAGGGCCTTTCTCAAGGGCCCAACGGAGTAGAGTCACTTCTGGAGTATATGTGATTCAAATCGCAACCTTTCGTTGACCGGTGGCACAGATCACTAGCCTCAGAGACATCACTCCATCTAAAAAAAAATACAAATAAAAAAATTCTATGGCTGTCCACTAGATGGCAGTGCTATGGTAGATGATTGAGACATGGCAGGAAAGTTCGCCAACAGCTGGCTGTGTATATAGTGGCTGTATACTGGCTGTTTACTGTATACTGACATATGAGTTATATCATACGTCTTGCCTAGACAGGCTCAGTGAGATACGACCTAACTCGTACCTCACATTCAAAGTGTTAAAATTTACATGAGTCCATTTCAAAACAGTTTTTAGAACTGGAATTGATTATTTTCAGGAATGTCAAATTCACCAGGACTTATTGTTTTAAGAATTAATTACCCATCTATATACTTAATCCACTCAAACCCGTCTCAGGTTTGTGCAGGTTGGAGCCTATCCTGGCATTATCAAATAGAAGGCAGGAACCAGCTCTGGAAAGGTCACTCTCACACTCACTCAGTCAGAGCTAATTTCAAATCCCAGCTGTTCTAACAGACACTGCTTTGGGATGTGAGGTGAAGTGGTTAAAGCTTTGGACTTCAAGCACTTCAAGGTTTTCGCTACTGACACTGTGTAACTTTGAGCAAGTTACTTCATCTGCCTGTGCTCCAACTGGAAAAAGAAAGAGAACTATAACCAGTTGTATGTCAAATGTTTTAAGTTGCTGTAGATAAAGGCATAAGGTTAATAAGTAAATATACAGTAAATGTAGAGGAGAGAGGAGAGGTTAGGAGCATGATAAACCAACTCAGGATCCCAGATAAGGACCTGAGTGTAGCCATGCAATGGGTGACACCTTAGCACCACACAAGTTCAGGTGGAATGGAACCAGTGTGAGTTTTTTTTCTGCCACAACCCCCAGGTTTTTCCCTGCAGGTTGGAGGGGCTACATGCAGGGCTGGATGTCATACCCAGGAGGGAGCAACTGCAGGCTAAAGGACTTGTAGCACTCAGATAAAAATCCTACATGGACAAGGAGAGAATAAACAAACTCCTCACTGACAAACCACACTGGGACTTGCACCCAGTTTCCTGGAGCTGTACATATCATTACTAACAGAACTGGAGGATAAAAATTCTTTTAAAAAATACCAAAAGAAAATCAAATAATGCAATAAGAAATATAAGCATGTCAAATTATTTTAAGGAGTGCAAGGAAAGACTTTAAAAATGAACAGTAAGAAAGAAAAAGTAAGGATATATTAGTAACAAAATCCATTTTCATGCCTGCCTTGTGGGAGGAAACCATGCTTGGAAATCTACATGAAGATGGAGGCAATGTGGAAAGCCCACACAGAAGCAACTAAAATATTATTTAAATATTCATAAGTGAGTTTCGGGGCACTTACCCAGTGGTCTGAATGTGGATCCTAATGCCCCAGTGCAGTGTCAGGGACACTGTGCTATAAAACTGGCGCCATCCTTTGGATGAGACATAAAACTGAGGTCCTGACTCTCTGTGGTCATAGAAGATCCCAGGGCATCCTTTGTAAAGAGCAAGGTGTATCGCGATATCCAGGCTAAGTTGCCCACCACAATCTAGTCATTCTGGGCCCCTATTTATCCCCTGTCTCTAACTGGCTAATTTTCTCTCACATCTTCAACACCTAATAGCTAATATGTGGTGAGCGAAATGGCACAAAAATGGCTGCTGTTGCATCATCCAGGTGAATGCTACACATTGGTGGAAGTTAAAGTTGTGAGAAAAGTGCTATACAAATGTAAAAAATTATTCTTATTATTATTATTAAAACAACGCCAGTCACACAAATAACTATATTGTGTAACATTTGTTAGAAAATAAAAGTAACTGCTTAGAAAAAAACACAATATTTTTATATTTTTAAAATGCCAGATGTGAATTAAATAACTTTTTGTTTAGTCTAAATACTAGACTGTCAAGAAATAAAGACGAAAAGCATACTTTGTGATTAATAAAACTAAATCACACGATGGTGCCACCTGGTGGACTTATAAAATAAATAAAAAAATGTAGCAGCCATCACTTGACTCTTCATCCTTGGAAAAGCTGCTAGCAATTGTATTTGCTGATTAAGATGTATTAATCAAATGTTAGTGTGTTTAAAATAAGTCCATGTCCATTGAGTTAGTTTTGAAAACATCCTTGTGCACTCAATACGCATAAAAAGAAAAAGCAGAAATCTAACTAACCAGTACTGTACCAAAGTGTGCAAAGTACTTGACTAAAAAGTGAACTGCACCGTGTATTGTATGTGTATTGAAATATATGATTGGGCCGTAAAGCTCACATAAACTTCTCACTAATTCCTCTTCATCTCCATCAAATCAAAATACTTACCCCCTGAGCTTTCACATCATATCTGCATAATGAATCACATTGAGGATGAGCTGCCTGGATTACCATAGCAATTGCTACCATGGCTCACTCCGCTAGTCAATTTGAAAAGAGCGACCGATTTATTTACACTAAAATGTAAAGGTAATTGCACTGATAAGGAAGGCCCGTTATTTTAAGTTTGCTTTTAAGATGATCCTCTTGACAGTTGTCTTTAGGAACTATGGCATTCTTCTAATATTAATCCAAACTGAATAGTTTTTTTTCCTTTTTTGTTCCAACCATTTAGCTCAGTTGTATTTACAAAATGTGATGCGTTGATGTGTATCAAAATCACAGTACAGTGAATAAATGCAGCCAATCTGCTGTATTATTGGTCAGTTTTTATATATCATTATGAAGTAGCTGAGGCTGAATAGTAAGATGAATTATGTATGTCTATCTTAATCACAAGGATATCTGCATTTTCAGACAAGCTGGACTGTAAAGGACTGATCACTGATATCTGCTGAAATGTCATTTGAGAATATATCTATTTCAACCAATTACAAATATATGCATCCAGAAAATCTTGTAAGATGCAAGGAATGAAACTTCTCCACTGC
>JANRMT010062803.1:10012555-10025353 GCA_026402145.1 Polypterus bichir lapradei | reverse complement strand
ACTACTAGTATTTACAGTATAATCACATTCTATTACCATTGTTATTTATGCATATTACTGACTGTTACAAAAACATGTAATAAACAAAATTGTGATAGTAAATACTTTGATGAGGATACTAGAAAATTTAAAAATGCACCAGTTTTAAAACCAACTAGCCAAGTCTCAGAATGCACCTCGATATTACACCAGGCATACATTTTCTTACTTCTTTGCTTATGTATCCTCACCTGGACCCACTTCCATGTGCTTTTTCTACATTCTGTAGAAATAGAAGACACAGAAAACACTTCACTCTTCTTTTCACATACATTTGTGGTTTGGAGACTTCAAGTGTGCTGCTTTAGAGTTGCTAGATCTTGTCTTTTTGAAAATGGCAATTGACTAGATGATACTGTATGTATGCTTCACTCTAGACATTAACACATTTCCCTCAATCAGTTGCTAATCATCTAACATCATGCATAGATGAATTAAGAAAGCACCATGTTTTTTGAAGCTGATAATGATTTAACTGAAAGGAACAGCAGGGAATATTAAGCGTTAACAGGGCATTTCTTGTTTGACCTACTGTGTGGCTGGCAGCTATTATCCGGTTTGCAGCAAAATTTGGGACAAACAGGCCAGCTCACCAAGCTACCCTGCCATTTATGTGTTTCAGCTGTGATGTGGATATGAAAACATCCCACTTTTGAAAGAGAACACATATAAGCAGTCCTGTCTAAAAGTGAATTATAGCATGACATGGGATGTATTTTCAGAAAAACAATATGAATGATGATCCATATGCTCAATTCTCAGTCCAAACTGTAGACTTACTAGCAGCGCCTCTCTTAAACTAAGAAGAGGAATGGCAAAATGATTTATATTGTGTAACAATCTTATTAAACAGTAAAATAGAAGCTTTGTCTTGACAATTTATCACACCATTGGATCTCAATGAATTCAGAGACAAAGAAGATCCACTTTACTTCAGGAACTCTTTCAAAACTTTCATTTGCCACAAGGTACAGTAAAAAAGGGCCTTCTCCATAGCAGCGGGAATGCTCTGTCCTGAGTCTGAAGCCTTATTGCAACCCATTCAATTGATTTTAAAACCTGACAGATCAGGGTTGTTTTCTAAAGACTTCCAGAAGCTCAAGGAGATTTCTTCATTTGATACCTAACCATTATATATTAGCTTTGATTTGATTTCCATTTCTTTTCATCTTCAGACTGGGAGTAGGAGTGAGTTTTGTAGCCTGAAATTTGTAACCCTAGGGACAGATTTAGAGCATGGCACAGAGAAAAATCTTAATCATATATTGATGGGTCTCACTGTTAGAATATCATCGCTTTGGCAGAGATTTTGCCTTAGTCAGTGATCATGATCCTTTCTGAAGGATGGCCAATATAAAGGAAAGAAATTCTGATGTCAGCAGGTGTTTTTTTACACAATACACAAATTACAGCATAAAAGGGTCACATCCATGGTAAAATAAATATTTTCCCCTCAGTGATTTTGGGTTCTACTTGGTATTCAATATTAGAGTCAGGGCACTGCCCCAACTTGCCATCACAAATCCCTCACCAACAACATATAAAACATCAGCCTTAGCTTGTTCTTTGGTCTCTTCTTACTCTTCTTGCTTAGGTGGATTTTCAGAAGAGAACCAAATCAGGAAAACAGAAAGAAAAGGCATATATCTTCAGACTGCACTGTAATCAGAAGAACACCACATCAACTTTATAAAAGCCTTAAAGCCTGAAGAAGATTTATTCTCCTACCTTGGTGCCAATAAGAAATAAAACTCCTTTGTTAGCTGGATGCTACTTTCCATGCCAATGGAGAATTAAGCTTTATTTGAATTAAATACTATAATATATCAATTTCCCTACTCAGTTATAATATTCTTCTTATATATCTTCCACTCTGAATTTGTTAGCGTGAAATTCTTCTTTTAACATTAAATGTGTTGAAACTTCATTTGAGTAGTTAATATTCTGGGCTGTGGACACCAGTGGTCGCTCCAGCTCCCCAAACACTTGACACAACAGACACAAGCCTCAAGATTAGCATAACACTCGTAACACACATTTTATTTAGGTGTGGAAAACACCTTCTTTTCATTCCCCCCACCTCAACACAGTTAGAATACCACCTCCACTCCTCCTCTGACAAGCTTCATATCTCTCCATCCTAACTCTGTCTTCTGGAGCAGTGGCAGTGGGCTTCTTATATCCTGCATCCGGAAGTACTTCCATTGGATCGTTAGCATGGTATAGAAATACTCTCGGGTAAGGCAGAAACCCCAATTAAGTAGGGCTCCACAATTCCTGCAGCATACCCTGTCGGCACCCACAGAACCCGGCAGGGCTCTGCCAAACTCCAACTTCCATGGAGCCCTGTGAGAATCCAAGGCACTGGTGCAACCCGTGGAGGGGGGGCTGCCACCTAGCACTCCATCGGAGGTAATGTCTCGTGCAAGTTCACTGCCCCGGTCCTTCCAGCACATTGGTGTCCTGGCTGGACAAGGGTTCCGTAAGTCTGCCACAAACCATACTTCATGAATGGACCTTTCGCATGTTCAGCTGTTCATGAAAAAGGGATTTATTTCTCCCATAACTAATCCCTATATTATCTGCTATCTCACCTGCATCATTATTTTCCTCTCTTTTATGATTTGCTCCTTGGCAACATTTTTTTTATTAGATAGATAGATAGATAGATACTTTATTAATCCCCAAGGGGAAATTCACATACTCCAGCAGTAGCATACTGATAAAAACAAAATTAATTAAAGAGCAATAAAAGCACAGTGCAAGTTAAAAAATGCAAGATGGAGAGTGTGAGGCAGGTGTAACAGTCTATAATCTTGTATAATGTTAACGTTTACCCCCCCAGTCCACGTTAGCATCTGGGATGCTAGTTGTTAGCCACGTTTCACAAAAACACAACAAACTGCATTCTCTGTAGGTCCTGACATTTTTCACCAGCGCAGCCAGTTCGTCGATCTTATTTGGTAGTGAGTTCCCAATTCCCAGGATCACAGAAGGCACCAAAGGCTTGTAACGCCACTTCCTTGCATTAGCGTAGCGCCAGCTCTGCTGCCACGATACCGCCTTCTTACCTCATCAGGTAAATAGAGAACTACACCAACACAGGCCTTTCTTCTCAGCGCTAGAAGTTGACTACCTGAATAGACGAGTCTTGGCGTGTAAAAATCCATGTACAAGTAGTAAAAAGTGTCCAGAAAAAGAATCCACAAAAAAGAAAGTGATAGGAGTGATCAGAGAGATAGAGAAAAAGGTAGAAATATAAAGTTGTACATGGAGCTGCTGGAAATTATTATATAGTAGATGATGTAGGCCAGCCAGATGTTATATCATCTTTGAGAGACTTCTGCCGCAATAACCCATCTCTTAACTCTGGTGTGTTAAGGGAAAAAATCTCTAAGAATGACTGCCATGGGCTGGCACCCTCCCCGGGGTTTGTTTCCTGCCTTGCGCCCTGTGTTGGCTGGGATTGGCTCCAACAGACCCCCGTGACCCTGTGGTTAGCATATAGCGGGTTGGATGATGGATGGATGGATATCTAAGAATGAATTTTCAAAATATTACTATTCTGCTGTTATCTGTTGACAGAAATTGAATGATAGCACAATTCCTGATTTGGCTTTTTGCAATCCATGTTGATTTGGTTTTGAAAAGAGAAACATTCAATTTACACCAAACATGCTAGAACTTGAAATTTACGTATTTTAGTACACAAAGCTGATTATTGAACACTTATAAAAATAGCACCGTAGAATACTGGCACAGATCAATTCTAGGGTGCATCGGGGAAGGGTTCGGGAGTTGGCATGTCTCCATTTCCTTCTTCAGATATGAAGACAAAACCCAAATAAAGAGCTATGACATTACTCCAAGGATGCACTCCTGCTAGTCCCTTTGACACAAAAATGCAGCAACCCAGAAAATGGGCATCAGTTTGATCACAGTGCTCAGTGAAGAATTTGGTGACTCTGAGATACAGTACGCTATTTACACAATTGCTTGTCGTCAATCTTATACCTTACTCTCTTGGCAATTGAAGAGAGTATCCACATTAGAACTCCAACCCTTTTTAGGTCTTCCTCTGACTCTTTTAAAATGTATAGCATTTACTATATATACAGTATGACATGCAGTTTGCTAAGTACACTTAATATATTTTCCTGGTGGAGGCCCCTCTGTTTGATTCTCACCAATTTTATTTGACCCCTCTGATCCACAAGCTGATTTTGTTCTCAGTATCACCTATTATTAGTAGTTTTTTGCTTTTTGTAACCATTCTCGGTAAATTCTTAAAATGGTTGTCCATTGAATGCCCATAAAATGGGCATTTTGGGAATGCTAAAACCAAAAATCCTAGCATCAGCTATCATGGTAAATCCAAACTCATTAAGGTCACTTGCATTTCCCATTTCAATGCTCATGAGAACACTAACTGAAGCTTGAAACACTCATTTACCTGATTTATACCACACACCACTATCATATGATGTATGATAAATATAGAAGATTGACTTTAGTTGTGCCCCTCATGCTGTCTTGTAAGCACCTGATAAAACATGGCTATCATGGCAGGTATTAAAGTCATCAGAAGTGGTGGAGAATAATGTGGAGCTAGTGGTCATCTTCTGGTTCCAGCTCCTCTAAACAAAGGGCTGAAAAGATAAATAGTTATAAACAGTTAAGAGACATAGGCTCATAAGGACAATATTGTCACATTTATGTGAAGATACAACCAGAATTGTTCCCTGGTGTACCCTTTAAATCTTTCCCAGGATTGAGAGAGTGCCTCATTTGCTACAGTGCAGGAACTCTCATGGACAAGTCTCTCTTTGCTGTAGATCCCAGCATGAATGGCTACTTCCTGTGAGTGATCCATGTATATCATGATTTTCCTGGCAGTAGTGAGAAAGGCATCTTCTTGGCTTTGGCCCTTGGTGTTGTATATGGAAAAGAAAAGGAACTTAGTGGCAGTGACCCCTCTTATCGCTTACCTCGCAGGAGCCTTAAAGGTGTCCCCGAAGCATACTTGTATGAAGATAATGTAATGTATTAGATGTACAAGCCAGTTACTGTGTAGTGACATCACTGCTCACTAATTGGTTGCCAAGAGAGTTTCTTCAGCCAAGCCAATTAAACTGCTTTTGTGTCTTCTCCGTGGTTGGGTTTAAATAACGGCTAACCCTTAATTGCTAAGGGCAAAGCATTCTCACTGCCAATATAGGCAGACAGACAGAAATGGAAGGAATCACTCTATATTATAAATTAAATATGCTTTTTCTGGTTTAAAGAAATATACTGCCCCTTGGGGGGAGTGGGGGTGTGAACACAATACTTTAAGAATCTTTAGCTAACCAAAGATAAACAGTTTGTGACTCCAGATGTGTGAAAAATGTGGATTCTAAAGTTAGCTGGACATAATGTTATACTGAAATGTATATTTAGTGCAATTTAATGTTACAACATATTAACATACACTTGGAAGAGCATTTAATCCTAAATAGTTTCATAAAATATATGACCAGTTTTCTCAGAATAGTGTTTGACCGTCACAGTTTCAAAATCATTGCCGCCTGCCAATTCTCAAATGAATTTGTACACCACAAATACAACATTCAACCAAAAAGTATGGCAGACATAAGTGAAAGAGTTTGAAAGAACCAGTTGTTTTGCAAATAAAACTGCAAATTAAAACTTAAATATATATATATATATTTTAGTTCTGCTGGCTGAGCACGTAACTGACCAGCTATTCTGTTGTAGATTGTTCTGGCAATGTTTTAGAAAGGAAAAGGAAAGAAAGCTCATCCTGGATGCCATGAACACATAAGAAATTACATTGAATTTAACATCACTTTTTCCATACAAAAAAGAGATTTTTTTTTTCATAAATTAAAATATATAAGTTTGTAAAAAAAGTAATTTTCACTTAAACAGTTAAACTGAAGGAGGCACAGTGATTAGCATTGCCGTCACTGGTTTCAAATCCTGGTCTGGATACTCTCTGTGCATTCTTTGTTTGGACTACCTGTATTTATATGAATTTTCTCTAAATTTTCTATTTTTATTCAAATCAGAAAGATGTACTGTTTCAGTTAATTACATAACATATCATAGTATTCTCAAGCCCTGCTGAGTCAGTGGACACAAGGCAGGAAGCTGCTTGGGACAGAATTCCAGTATACTGTAGGGCACCCTTAACGACATTGATTCTGGTATAGTTAATAAACTTGTGAAATTCACAGATGACGCTTGAATTGGAGGGATGGCAGACACTGAGGTGGCAGCAAGAAGAATTTAGAAAGACCTGGACAACCTTCAGAACTGAATGAACAACTGGAAAATGCAGCTGAATGTAGAAAAGTGCAAATTGTGAGCAAAAGGAAAATCAGTTATAAGTACAAGATGGGAGACAGTGTCATATAGGAAGCATCCTCTGAAAAGGATTTATGGGTTTATGTTGAAACACATTTTTATTGACTAAGCAATATCCAGAAGCAATTAAAAAGGTATATAAAATTTAGGTTATATCATAAAAACTGTTCAATTTAAGTCAAGGGATGTTATGCTCAAACTATATAATGCACTAGTGAGACTGCATCTGGAGTACTGAGTGCAGTTCTGGTCACCACAGTACAAGAAAGACATAGCAGCACTTGAAGCTGTGCAGAGGAGAGAAACCAAGTGCATTCCAGGACATGTCCTTCTGTGACAGACTGAAAGAATCAAACCTGTTTAGTCTCAACCATAGGAGACTGCATGGGGACCTAATCCACATATTTAAAATCATCAAAGGCATTGATAAAGCAGATCCAGCAACATTCTTTTAGCATAATGATAAATCACGTACTCAAGGACATCAGTGGAAATTAAGAGGAAGTTCTTTTTAAAAATGAAACCAGGAAGTTCTTCTTTACACAAAAAGTTATGAGAGATGTAGTTGTAGCAGAATTCTTGACTACCTTGAAGAAGAATCTGGATGAGTTAATGGGACAGCTTAGCATTTGCTAAACAAATGAACTTCATGGACTGAATGGCCTCCTCTCATTTGCCATATTTCTTACACTAGGGGGCTCTGCCCCCTGCTCGCTTTGCTCGCCCACCCCCGTGTTTGGTTTACCAGATATACAATTTAAAGAGATTGTTATTTTCATGGGAATTGTTACATATGCATTATTTTCACTATTACTTTAAAAACTTTTGTAAAAACAATACTTGTCCTTTATTTCCGGCCTCGGGCGTGGTTAAATCTCTTTCTTTCAGGACTTATAACGCTGCTCGCGTTGTAAAGGGGGGGGGCTCTGCCCTTCAATCATTTTAAAGCCGCCGTCCTTTTTGCTACTTTGTTTCTCTGCTGCTCATGTTGTGATCGCTTCTCCGTGATCATAAATATACACCTAACCGAATTGTGTTTTCTTTGTAATTAAACTTGTCATTGCTTTAGCTGTTGCGGGACCACAAATTCTCATAGCGTATGTTCCATTATTGTGTAAATCTACGTTTTGTGCATTGAATGATGCAAATGCAAAAAAACGTTGTTTTCTGCTCTTTGCCTTTTATATCTGACTTCGCTTTGTCCTGCTATTTTTTCAATTACACCTGGTCCTGATGATTAATTTCCTTTTGTTTGCGCTAATGCGATCTTTTATTCATCGACGTTTCATTTATAACATATTGTCCTTTATACGCTTTATATGCACTGAGACCCCTGTATCTGTGTGTGCTGCGTGTCTTTACACTACTGATTTTTTTTGCCCATTCTCTTTCGTCTTGCGGTTCTTTTATTTGTCTTCGGTGATCTTAACATGAAGATCACGTATTGTCTCCTAGTCATTCATTCCACAGAATTTTTTTTTATAATAGAGAGATCATTATATTCTTATGCTTTTGCCCACCTACATTTACAGATGGGCAAATATGAAATCACCAGTCAACCTAACCAGCATATGTTTGGTAATTTGAGATACAAACTAGAGTTAGCAGGGGAAAACCCATGTGTTACAAGCACAGAATTCAAATTCAGTATATTGGATCTGTGTAGCAGCAATGCTAAACACTGCCCAATCATGCCTTCCTACACATAACATAAAAGAATATTCTGAAACCTGCTTCATCTATTTTAGGGTCATGGATGGGGGAAACTTTTCTGAAAGCACTTGGCACTGGGCATGACCAAAGGGTCCTCTCTCAAACACCCATACTTACATGGGGCCAGTACGGTAGTCAGCAAATCTAATGTGAGTGCAACTTGTGATGGACCAGCAGCCCATCCTGGGCTGGTTCCTTCCTTGTATAAACTCATGCTAAGGCTGTGTGCCCCTTGGCATTTCTAAAATTGAATGAACTACCATTTCATGATTGCCACTTTTTTCTGCTTGCATTGAGCTCCTATGACTTTTATCAGCAGAAGGCTACATGAAATGTAAATGTGAGAATCATTTTTTATTTATGGCCCGAACAGAGAGCTGTACTTTATGTCCCTGCAGCTAGCCAGCTTTCATTAAAGTGGATTTTTATAAATTCAGTGGTGACCCTAATATTTTACAATATTTACAGACTTTTTATTAGCTTTCATTATAACGTGCTGTGAATGTGTGCTTCTGCTTAGGAGAGGTCATACAGAGTTACGTAAGTGATTGTAAATGAGTGTCTGCACATGTATGATGGTCATGGCCACCTTGCTGTGTCTATCATGCATATTTTCTACACAATTGGTAACAGTTACATTAAGGGGGATCAAGTTATGTCACAAGGTAAGACTTTTTCAAAAATTGTTCAAGCAGCAAGACAGCAGCTTCACTACAAGGAGTGTAAAACTAGATCAATGTACATTTATTGATTAACTGGATGAAAGATATTTTTATTAAGACAACTGTAATAAATTGAGGTGTATCGTTTAGACATGCCTCCAGCCGCAGCTTCAATTTTTAAATCACATTTACTTCACAAACAGATTATATTTTTTATGCAGCTTTACCTTAAATTTGGGATTTTTGGACATTTCTAATATTTCAATGAACACCTGAGCAGCTGTAAACGTTTCATTTTAGTATTACATTTGTGTGAAGCATGGTTGGCAAACAGGACAGAATATAAAGTGTCCAGAAAGTTACTATACACTTTTAATAAATTCCTGAAAATTACACAAGAAAGAGTTGTTTAATATTTCTAGCATCAACAAAGGAGTTGTTGCAGTTTTACTTGCTAGGCTTGCCATCACGTTCCAACACATTGAAGACTAGTTGTATACCTCCACATGAGCGCCTCCATTTTCGACAACTTTCAGCCACCTTCAGAAGCAAGGGGACTGAAAAATGTCTTGCCAAGCAGCAATTCTACAACGCTGCTCCAATGTCAATTGGCGAGCCATAGTTTAGGGAATGATACGCTTACAAAAATGTTGTCATATGCTGATGGCTTAAGTCTCTCCGAATGATACCTGGAATGAAATAGAAAAAAAGAAGTGTCTAGTGACTTTTGGGACACCCTGTATATGTATATATCTATATCTATATCTATATATATATATATATATATATATATATATATATATATATATATATACTGTATATATATACTGTATATATATATATATATAAGGGGGTTTCCCCCATCTTGCTTCACTCGCCAACGGGCCTGCACTATGCTCCAGCCACTTCGCATTTCTGCCACTCGTGTTGTAAAGAAGTGGGCTGAATGCACCCCAAGGAGACATGGTCACTCCTCCGAAGCCCCATCTTAAACGGTGATACAATGGGAAACTAATACAGGTTTTTTTAACCTAGTCTTTGCTCAATCAGCTACTGGCTTGCTGTTGCTGCTGCTGCTGCTGTGCCGCGTGATCATTTCTAATACTTGGTTGAAAACCCTTTGCTGGCAATGACAGCCTGAATTCTTGAACTCATGGACATCACCAGATGCTGGGTTTCCTCCTTTTTAATGTTCTACCAGGCCTTTACTGCAGCGGCTTTCAGTTGCTGTTTGTTTGTGGGCCTTTCTGTCCGAAGTTTAGTCTTCAACAAGTGAAATGCATGCTCAATTGGGTTAAGATCAGGTGACTGACTTGGCCATTCAAGAATATTCCACTTCTTTGCTTTAATAAACTCCTGGGTTGCTTTGGCTGTATGTTTTGGGTCATTGTCTATCTGTATCATGAAACACCGCCCAATCAATTTGACTGCATTTAGCTGGATTTGAGCAGACAGTATGTCTCTGAACACCTCAGAATTCATTTGGCTGCTTCTGTCCTGTGTCACATCATCAATAAACACTAGTGTGCCAGTGCCACTGGCAGCCATGCACGCCCAAGCCATCGCACTGTCTCTACTGTGTTTTACAGATGATCTGGTATGCTTTGGATAATGAGCTGTTCCACGCCTTCTCCATACTTTTTTCTTGCCATCATTCTGGTAGAGGTTGATCTTGGTTTCATCTGTCCAAAGAATGTTTTTCCAGAACCGTGCTGGCTTTTTTAGATGTTCTTTAACAAAGTCCAATCTAGCCTTTCTATTCTTGAGGCTTGCACCTTGTACTGCACCCTCTGTATTTACTTTCATGCAGTCTTTTCTTTATGGTAGACTTGGATATTGATACGCCTTCCCCCTGGAGAGTGTTGTTCACTTGGTTGGTTGTTGTGAAGGGTTTTCTCTTCACCATGGAAATGATTCTGCGATCACCCACCACTGTTGTCTTTCGTGGACGTCCAGGGGCCTCATGCATAACGCCATGCGTAGAATTCGCACTATAACATGACATAAGCACAAAAGCCGAAATGTGCTTACGCACAGAAAAATCTTGATGCAGGAATCTGTGCGTACTCCAACTTTCACGTTCTTCCACTCCATAAATCCCGGTCAGCATGAAAAGTAACGCTCATGCACGCGCCTTCTGTCCTGCCCTCAACTCCTCCCAGAATTACGCCTCTATGAATATGCAAATCAATGTAAATCGCCCTTAAGCTCAGCCTTCTGTGAAAAGACAATGGAAAAAGTAAGAGGGAAAATAGAAGAATTTCAGCGAATACCAAGTGGAGGCAAAGGAAAAACATACTATTTGTTGGTTTAAACAGTGGTATAAACAACAAAAGGAAGCTGATCGCCTGACATAGTCGCACAGTGCCCAAAATAAAAAATAAGTTGTCACATATCAAAGTCGCCATGAAAAGGTGAGTTCTAGCCCACCGTCTGAGTGTCATACGAAAGCTTATTAGGGAACAGAGAAAAAAAAGGCACACAGTAGGAAAAAAGCACGAAATGTCAACTTCAATCTTGAAATTTCCACTTTAATTACATAGTTTTTTTTGTCATTAAAATAGAACATCATAAACATTATCTTAAAATCGTTTAATTAACCAGTTTCTCAAATCACATCGTAATTAAAGTAGTACATTAAATGCTTTGTTTTGTATTTGACCTTTTGCTCTATGTGTGTGAATCACTATGTGCTTCCGCTTTCTCTTTCTCCGACAGGACACAGAATCCATTACTTTTGTGATATTACAGCTCTCTGAATAATTAAAATACTGAGATGTATACGTGAAATCTTTTTCATGATGATAGGAGTTAAAGCACTTTGTTAAATAGGGGAACACAGTGCTTGATTGTGCGCGACCTTCGATGAAATTATTGTAGCAGTACTGTCTCTTTCAAACGTACTAACCCCCAATTCCTGTGTTTACTTTTCTTTCTCCAAATACCCAATCGCCACACAATCAGCTCTGTAATAGACGTTAAGCCATCTGTAAGCTTACAACGACGATTCTTGAAAACTTTTAAGGAACATTGAAATATCGTTGTAGTACAAGTTTAATTATTCTATCCATCTATCCTTCCAGTGTCGCGTCAGCCCCAGAAAGAATACAGCACAAGGTAGGATCAATCCGTGAACTATCTAGCGCTGCAGGACCGTGTCCTCACATGTTTAATTATTAACAACTAGCAAAATACCCATGCTTCGCAGCAGCGAAGTACTGCTTTTAAATTTTTATTATAGAAGAAAAGTAAACCTTTTTAAACTGAGGGAAAATATACCAATAATTATTTGTTAAGGATCTCTTTGTATACCACATTGTCAGTTCAGCACTCCAGTTGTAATATGACCAAGCTGTGCGAGCTTACACTTGAGCATGCAACGTATACCTGCAGTTGGCCATGTGAAAAGCAATCTTGACTCAAATCAATGGCAACCTTTTGTAAGGTCTGTCCCTGCAACTTATTAATTGTCATCGCGAAGCAGAACCTTACTGGAAATTGGAGGCATTTGAATTGAAATGGGAGATCAGAGGGTATAACGGGGATACGAGGAATAAAAACTCTCTCCCCTGAGCAACTGCCAGTAAAAATAGTTGCCTCAATTAGGTTCTTTTGCAGACACGTGACCTGAAGTCTCGTGCCGTTACAAAGTTTCAATGGCTGTAAGTTTTTCAGTAACATTATTGGTGTCCCAACCTTCAAAATTAGATTATGCTCAGGAGTGCCTGGAGGATTCAGAGTGTGGAGAAACTCTAGCGACAGCGTATCTATTAACTTGTGGATTTTTCTGTGAGTATTTGGCGGCAGCGTCACAAAGTTGTTTCCGCAAGACCGCGTTAGCTGCGGAGCTCAGCTCGGAGCGAAATGAAGTGAATGAAATAAGGTGAATGGGAGGGGAGATGATGATGTGACTCCCCTACCCGCCTTAACTCTCAATCCCTCCACAAACATACAAACACAGTCTCTCGGATCTCAACTCTCCTTTATATAAATCAGTAAAGGAGAGAGGACTAAA
>JANRMT010062803.1:9938371-9993378 GCA_026402145.1 Polypterus bichir lapradei | reverse complement strand
GATAGATAGATAGATAGATAGATAGATAGATAGATAGATAGATAGATAGATAGATAGATAGATACTTTATTAATCCCAAGGGGAATTATTTTAATTTTAACTTCATTTTAATCACATTTAAATGAAGAGTGCTGGACTTGCAGGAACAACTTAAGCTCGTCAATATGACAAGAATCACCAGGGAGCCCCTGATGGGTGTAGTTTGATGTATACTTGACAAATGTTGCTCTGCGGATGTTTCAGACCACTTTGATCCACACAAAATAATCCAAAAGGTAATAAATGATGAGAATTCTATTTTCTCTATGTAGTACAGTCTTTTCCTTAATAAAGAATGAAAAAAAAGCTCTATCAAGTTTTTAACATCATCTTTGGTGTTAAAGTTTAGTGCGTTCTTTTTAAATAAGATTTAAATATTAAATCTAAGCTACCTGCCAGTTCTGTCATATTGTGTGAATGCATCTCTTCTTCCTCACCTATTTACAGAGGTACCTGCCACTGAGATGTTGAACGTATGGCATGCTTTTTCCCCTACCGATGGTGCTATATTAATAAATGTGCTAAAATCTGCAGTGATCTGCAGTCACAATTTTAATTAAACCGAGCGCTCCAGGAAATGCTAGTAAAATCTCAAACAACTCAAGAATGTAAGAAAATGTTTTGACAAGACTAGGCCTTTTCACTCTGTGTAATGAGGTAGAGGGAGGACTGCTGAAACTACCAAGTCAACACACATCTCAAACATAGGGCTGATATGCAGGTGCCTTACAGGTTCTCACTGTGTGCAGTCTGATTCACATTAGTGGACATCTTTTTTTCAATCCATGAAAGTCAAACTGGTCAAGACAACCCAACAAGTAAAGCTCAGATTTTTGTAACTACTACTCTAGAAGCAAGCAGTTAATGACCCATTTTTACCCTGGCAGATTCGATACCCACTGTGCATAAGCAGTGCCAGTGCTTGGTTATTTTGCACCCTAGGGCAAGCATATCAGTGCACCAACTGACTGTTCAGTAGCTAACCCCTATGATCAGAGCCCTAGGCAAATGCCTAATTCACCTTGATGGTGGCACCAGCCTTATGCATAGGTCAAAGTGGCCACAATTGACATAGGCCACAATGTGTGTTTTAGTGAAGAATCTACAAATATTATTGATATAAGATGGAATGGTTAAAAATATTGCGAGTTAAGTGTCAACAAAAATCAAGCAATCGAATTATTAAGAAAGTGGAATGGGAAATAAACAGAACTGAGAGAATGTCACTTATGATCAGGTTCACCTAAAGAAAAGCTGCTTTTATATATTGATATTAATTAAAACTGTTGCATTGAGGTAAACTTTAATGGATTTGATACACTATTGTTCCTCATTATTGAGTAATGAAACATACAATACTTTGTGGCAGATGGCCAGAACGCCCAAACTGTGGAAGGACCTGGGGAAAGAGGATTGCCAGGACCGTTTCGTCCCTGGGCCGATAAAGAGCGGCCCCCTTGGTTTTCGGTGTGGCCACGGGTTATGAGCATGGAGGCTCAACCCTGTTGAAATCTGTGGCCACCGCCAGGGGGCGCATGGACCTTTCCAGGGCTTTATTTGGTCACGCTTCCACCACACCTAGAAGTGTGATCGGAAGAAGCTCGTTAGGCACTTGGAATCGATCCAGGTGCCTTATAAAAAGGAGTTGCCTCACTCCATAGGGGCGAGAGTCGGGAGGAGAGGACAAAGCCTGAAGAGGAGTGGAGGGAAGAAGACTGGCAGCAGAAGGGTGTTAGTGGTGCTGCATGGTGCTTATGTCTTTGGATAGACGGAGAAACTGTAAATAAACGTGTGTTGTGTGGCAAAAGATCCAAGGAGAATTTTTATAAGGGGTGCCAGACCACATTTTTCCTTGTATACAACAGAAGAACTTCTGTAGTCTACAGGCTTTATTTAGTGACTTTTACACCTGGCTGTTTAGAAATGCTGTGTCTAACATGTTTATGGTTGTTGATTTTTATTTCATTTTGTTAACTGTTGTAATTTCTATAATGGTTTAGGGTAAGAAAGTAAATAATTATGTGTTATTTATATGTTGCCCCATTTGTAAATGCTGGTTAAAATGGCAGTGTCCAATAAGTCAACTATACCACTTCTCAGATAACAATCAGTTTCTCTCATGAGTGAATAATTTTTTTTAAACATTTTATTGAATTTATTAAAATCAAATAACATTCCATGCAAACAAGTCAAGTTTTACAAAATTAGGTTTGAAACAAATCAACCCCCCAATGAAAAAGAAAGCTAGGCCAAGAGAGTAAAACTTTAATAGTAGGAAAAATAAGCAAATAAATAAATAAGAATAAATCAAATAAAAAAGGGAAGCGAATCCGCTTCCTCAATTTAAGTGCTTATTCTAAAATGTTATTGATTAGATCCTGCCAGGTTTTAAAAAAGTTTTGAACAGATCCTCTAAATGAGAATTTCATTTTTTCCAATTTCAAATAGTATATAACATCAGTTACCCACTGACGTGGTGGGCTAGGATTCTTCCAGTTGACCAAGATAAGTCTACGTGCTAATAGTGAAGTAAAGGCAATCACAGTTTGTTTGTCCTTCTCCACTTTAAGCCCATCTGGGAGTCCACCAAACACATCTATTAATGGGTTAGGAGGTATTATGACACCAAGGCTGTCTGATGGGTATTTCAAATTTTGGATTTGGATTTGCTGCACACCCAAAACATGTGGCCCAATGAGGCTGGAACTTGATTACAATGTTTGCAGGTTGGATCTTGCCCTGGAAACATTTTGGATAATTTTAAACGAGACAGATGCGCTCGGTAGATCATTTTAAGTTGAATAATTGAATGCTTTGAGCATATGGAACTCGAGAGAATTCTATGCATGGCTACTTTCCACTCCTTTTCTGAAATGTTGAGTAAGAGATCCTTTTCCCACTGGATTTTGGAAAGGGAGGGACTTTAAAATGTTTTGATATATTACAGAAATGCTGCCTGAGTCCTCAAGACTGATCAATATTTTTTCTGGAATAGAAGTAGGTGGGAGGTGAGGAAAATTGGGCAGGTTTTGTTTAGCAATGTTTCTAATTGGGAGGTAGTGAAAGAAATGTGTTGCTGGAAAGTTAAATTTAGAGTGTAATTGTTTATAGGATGCAAAGATGTTGTCTATGTACAGATCTCTAAGTGATTTAATCCCAAATGTTTTCCAGACATTAAAAACTGCTTTGTTTGAGAGGGTGGAAAAAAGGTGGTTCTCATGCAGAGGTCCACAGATAAAAGCTTCTCTGTCTTAAAATACTTCCTACATTGCTTTCATATTCTGATTGAGTGAAGCACAGTTGGGTTGTTAGTATATTGACGATGACTTGTATTTACTGGGGTGCAAAAGCAAAGAATATAAAGAAGTACTGTAGGATTTAATCTCTATTGCAGATGATGATCTACCATCAGGATTAACTGGGAGCGCTCCATGGCATATGTGAGAAAAAAGTAATGCAGATGTTGTACCCATTTCAAAGGAAATCATCTACCACCCTGCACATCCATCACCCAAGCCCAGAGATACAGTATTATTTTATCTTTCTTTCAGTAACTATGTGTTATTGATTAATTCTGTCATACTATTAGGAGAGCCTATGGTGAATGTAAAATCATATTTATGTATATTTTGTATGTTACTGCATTGAGTGCTAGGTAATATTAGTGAACTACAGCTTCAACAGGCTTTTAGGATGTTGATATCATCTCTGTTATAAAGCATAGATTTGGAACTCTACTTTTACTATTTTATTTATAATGCTATAATACTATATTATTCTTATCTACATTATGTCTTCATCTAAATCACAAATTACAAATCCACCATTTTCTAAATAAAATTTTTTAAGTGCGGGGACAGAGGGAGGAGATGTTCATCATACTAACATTAGAAATAACCCAGCTTCCACAGAAAGTATAAAAAATAAAAGTATGTATAGTAATATTGTTGATTTGTGTAGTTTTGGATGGGAGATTAAAAAAGGGAAAACAGCATATGGTGCAAAACCTAGCAGGCCGCATTATTAGCCTGAGAACTAGAAAGGTAATGGGAATACAACATAAAGCTCCCAAGAACTTGCTTCCTCTCCCAGCTCAAACATAGTCACAGTGGGCACCTGCCTGTTTCGAGTAGCTCCTAAGAGACCATAAAAAAAACAGTGCTGAGACAAACACATCTGTCAGTGTTTAGGGGATAACTTTCATATCTTATTAATATTTGTTTACTGTTTTTCGATGGTCATCAACATTTTGTTACTGTGATGCTGCATCTTACTAGGCATTGGAATAGCAGTGTATAACATCACAGCTATCAACTATTTAAAACAATCACAAATCATTTGGCATGTGAACTTTGTTTATAAGTATAGGCTTTGTTTTAGTAAGCACTCTTCAAAAACTAAAAAAAAACTATGGACTTATTCTGATTTTGATCAAGTGTGTGTTAAAGGTTTTATCTTGATAACACTCAAGCATCGCAAAGGCCACTACTATGGAAAATGTTTTAACCAGAATGCCAAAGCTAAATAAAAAAAAAAAGAAATTAGTCAAACAAAAGCAAAGTTTAAAATCTCTAAAATATTTTAAATAAAATATTATTTAGTAGTGATTTTATTGAGCTTTCCTTCAATAAGTAAAGATTAGCATCTTGCTAAGCATATCACAATCTTTCAATTGATACCATGATGATGGCATGCTCCATGACAATCAGTATCACATGACCAACAATGAGCATTATTGCCACAACCACAAACAGACTGGTACACACAAAAATTAATGAGCAGTAAGGTTGTAACACCATAAAAATAGCAAAGAAAATAATGCCATTATTATGTCTCCAAAACTATATAAAAATAACTCAAGTACAGACATAATTTTGCATACATTCATACGTACATAATTAATTTTGCACAGAAATGTTTCTAAACAAACACAAAATGGTGCTTATGAATTCTGTTTTACTTAAAGTATATACAGTACTTGTAAATCCCTGGTTTTAGTGTTTGATCTTAGCTTTCTTCTGACAATTCCCTTTGTTTATCTTTTGTTCTCTTCCATATTTCTTTCACGTCTTCCTAAATCATTCATCTCAATGACTGGACAGACCTGGCAGTAGCCTTAAAAAAAAATTTGGTTCATTGAATAGGACATCTTATATATAAATTATTATCAGAGAAACAAAATAAAAAAATAAAATAAAATGTCATATCATCTCATCTCTATAATGTTGTGGTGGAACAAATGTTACAAAATGACCTAAACACGCGGACACAGTTTCATGTACTTTACAAATTCATTCAGTCAGTTTTTCCCTTACACCTTATGCCCATTTTTCATCTCTTTTTGTTATTTACATAGTTTTTTTTTTTCCCTTTATAAAGATTCATCATTTGCCTTTTCATCTCAGTGCACAGAGGTGATACGGGTGTATTTGGAACATTATATTTTTATATTTTTGCACGCTTAAAGCAAGTGCCCCTTTCTAGGCCTGTGTCTTTAGAAATTGTTGTCTGGCTGACTGGGGTGATGTCTATTTGTGGCCTGCACCCTCTTTCACCATCTTGTGTCTTGCGCACAACATTGGTTACATACTTCATATCACATGGCCACTCTACTGTAATGTTGTAATGAAGGAACCATCTTGTACCACTAGAAACAATGAAAATACTGTAACAGTTTTAAAACTGAATGACAAAACACACCCATTAGAGTGCATTATCAAATGTCACCTGAATGGGGCTTTAATGACATTCATGCACACATAACACACTCATGCCATGGCAATTGAAAGGGTCCAATTACCCTAACAATATTTGGGAAGAGTTCCTCAACAGTCCATTGACAAATTAGACATATATTTACAAATTGAATTATCCTTCAGTGAAGCTGTTTTTCATCAACTTTGCAATTTGTACAGGAATGAATATTGAATAGCTGATTATGAACAATATCAAACACAAAACATGGAACTGCAACAGAAAGAAACATTTCTTAACAAATTCGACATAGTGTATTATAGCACCTGTGCCACCTTCTTGGCAGCTTGGCATTACTTTTGACTACTTTTGCACAGAGAAGCAGCTGGTTACTCATTTCAGAGGTAAGATCAAAAAAATCCAACACACACTACTACTATTGTATTCTGTTTGACAACTGAAAAGCATCAATTTGCAAAGTGCAGCTTTCTCAAAACATATTGCATCTCAAAACGAAATGTTCTTGGAGAAAGGAAAAGTTGATTGAACCAATATTTTGTCCAGCTTGCCGAGTTTAACTGTTCAGTGTAAGAATGAATAAGAAGCTTCAGGGCACTTAAGTTATTTGGAGTAGCCCCTCTGCCCACCCCTCAACACTGAGGTATAATACAACACTTGTCTTGAATAATATTTTGTTTAAGACTACATATTTTTATCATAATAAGATAAAAAAAAACTGATGCTAAACTGCTGAAGTAAAATATGCAGAGCAAGAATAAAAATGTTCTGCAGATTTCTCTTAAACTTCACTAATTGTTCAATCTGCACGTTACATGATAAATTCATGCTAAACACTGTCCAGAAGGACTTGAGGTGAGCAGTACAACAAAGAGAGCTGCCAGCACTCAGAAAATGTAGAACAGGCAGGTTACACTAAGTGACTTGCTGAGAGTTACATAATGAGCCAGGGTCAGGCTCTGACCTTGTGGTTTCAAGTCCAGGTCCTTAATGACTAGGATACACTGCCGCTCTGAAAGAAAGAGTTGCCCTCATTAGTGCTTGGGTTTTCAGCACTTTTTATTTATTTATTTAGGTTGCTTTACACCGTCTGCTGGACTGTATGTTTCATGCTTTGTGGAATGCTCACTAAATACATATTCTTAAAGAGCATTTCTTTTTTGAACTACAATATTCCAGTTTATCAGATTTTCAGAACCTAGAAAAATACATCCTTTTGCAATTCTAGGAAAGTAAAGCTATTGCAACTTTAATATATCTCAGTTCAAATATACTATGAGATTCTTTACAGAATTAAAATGTGGAGAAAGTTTATGTATAGTATCTTTGTCTGAAAAAAAATAAAACAACCAGATGACTATACAGTGCCATGAAAAAGCATTTGCCTACCTTCCTGATCTCCTCTATCATTGCAATTTGTGACACAGTATTTTCTGATCTTCAACCAAAAGTCTGAAAATAAATAAACAGGACTTGAATGAAAAAATAATATTTTTTTTTACTTTTATCATTTATTGAATGAATAATATTATCTAACGTCCACGGTACTGTATGAAAAATTAATTTCCCCTGATTGAGACATCCCAAATAAAGGGATAATTAGATTGTACACAGCCAGGGTTGATTTCAGCCAACCTTGCTCAATATAAACTTTGCTTTTTTTAACCTTATCAACAGCGTCAAGTTGCAATTACAAATATTCAGTAAGTATGTAACGTCACATTCATGCATTCTTTCATTCATTCATTTTCAACAGCTTATACTGACCGGGTCGCAGGGGCAATGGTTTAGCAGTGAGGCCCAAGTGATCCTTTCCCCAGTTATGCTTTCCAACTCATACTGTAGGTTCCCAAGGCATTCCCAGGCCACCTGGGGTATAGGATCTCCCCATAGATGCTTGTACAAATAAAAGTTTCACAGATTGGCATCTTGGAGGCATCTGAATCAGATTCCTGAACCATTCAGAGGGTCAGCACCTCTGCTCCAAGCCTCTCCTCTTCTTGATTGGTCTCTAAGGGACAGCCCAGACCCAGCACATTTGGAGCATTTGTACTCTTCTGCTCATTACCCAAAGCTTACGACCAGAGGTGAGGGTAGGAATGTAGATCAACTGGTAAATCAAGAGCTTCACCTTCTGGCGTCTCCTTCTTTGCCACTACAGATCAATGTAGCAACCTCATAACTACACTCACCACCCCTATCCTTCTGTTGATCTCACCATCCCTTTTCCCCACACTCGTGAATAAGACCCCAAGGTACTTAAACTCCTCCACTTGAAGCAATAACTCACCTCCCACTCAGTAAGGACTGTCCACTTTTTTCCTATTGAGGATCATGGACTCAGATTTGTAGTTACAGATACTCATCCCTACCCCTTCACACTTGGTCACACACCATCCCAATACATGTTGGAGTTCACAGCCCGATAAAGCCAACTGGACCACATTGTCGGCAAAAAGCTGTAACACAATTCTAAGGCCACTGAACTGGACACCTTGCTCTCACTAGCTGTGCCTTGAGATCCTGTCCATGAAATTTACAAACAGGATAGGA
This sequence comes from Polypterus bichir lapradei, assembly GCA_026402145.1. Taxonomy (NCBI): domain Eukaryota; kingdom Metazoa; phylum Chordata; class Cladistia; order Polypteriformes; family Polypteridae; genus Polypterus; species Polypterus bichir. The sequence continues at coordinate 9,985,074 of JANRMT010062803.1, read as the reverse complement.
AACGAAGCACAGCACTGGCGGAGTCCCACACCAGATGGTTTTCTGAGAATGTGGACACAGTTCTAACTGTGAGTATACGGGGACTGACTAGTTCTTACTAAGGGCTCCAGATTGCAGTACTCTCCCAGGCCCCTCTACAGAATCCCCCGAAAAATATAGTTATATGCTTTCTTTAAGTCCACAAAACATATGTATACTGACAGGGCATATTCCATTGTCCCCTCGAGGATCCAGGGTAGAGAGCTAGTCCACATTGCTTCTCTTGGATCTGAGTCTCCACAACTGAGTGGAGTCTCCTTTCCAATACCCTGGCTTTAGCTGCTTTCCAGGGATGCTAAGAAGTGTGATGTCCAATAGTTGGAGTAAACCCTTCACTCCCCTTTTTTAAAAACAGGGACCATCACTTCGGTCTGCTACTTCATGGGCATGGCTACCGATAACCATGCAACAGTGAAAAAGTGTGTCAGCTATGATAGCCCAACAATGAACAGAGCCCTCAGCAATCCTGGATAAATCTCATCCACCTTAGGGCGCCTGCCACATTGGAGATGCTTAACTATCTCAGTGACCCTTCTCAGGGAAATGGGTATTGATCCCCCATCAGCTTTTGGCTCTGTCTCCTCCACAGAGGCTGTGTCCATTGGATTCAGGAGCTCCTTAAAGTGTTCCTTCCAGTGCCAGACTACATCCTCGGTGAGCATCAAAACTTCTCCACCCTTGCTCAGGACAGTCTAGGTGAAGCCCTGTCTTCCAGTTCTGAATCACCTGATGGTTTGCCAGGACCTCTTTGAGTCCGATCAATAATCACTTTTCATGGTCTCTCTAAACTCATCCCACACCTGGGAAATCAATGCTGACAAACCATCTGAACTCTGCGGCTCCGCCCACATAGCAGTGAAACAGGACAAACTTTAAAAATCAAAAAACAAACAGGTATCACTAGCTAAGCAGAAGCAAAGTCCACTCCAGAACGTTGCCAAAGGTAGAGCGAGTTGAACGGAGGCTGACGTGTGAGTGAGGAGGGCCCTGCCCAGCTCCTCACTGCTGATATGATGCTTCATCCTCCCATCGGCCCGCAGCCTCTGTTTTGGATTCACACAAATAAATTGCTCCTGTAAGTGAACTATGATGCTTAGTGCAATGAGAGAAGTCGCAAAATCAACCAGAATGTTCAAGTAAATTATAGAAAAAAAAACAATCTAAATCCATTGAGTAGTTCTCTTGTGAAAAGCAGACAGACAGACAGACGTTGGATTTTACATAAATATAGAGATATGCACACTTCTGGTTATTTTTTTCTCAACTAGAGACCCTTTTTAAAATACTAAATGGCATACATAATTAATGGATAAAAATGCTCCCAGACAGGGATTCGATCTTTTTGGTGAACGGCACACATTTCACTGGAAATAAAACACAATGTTAAATACTGAGTTACCCTGCAAATTCAATTCATGTAAATTGTTTTGCTCCTCACTAATTCTGAGTTTGAGTATTCTTTTTGAATTTAAATGCTGAGACTGAAGGAGTTTCTTTAATATTGATAGGTAGATTATGCCAGAGTTTACAAAATGGAAGGAGTTTGGAAAAACCATAACTCTTCCAAGAGCTGGCCACCTGGAAAATTTGTGTGAGAAGGGCCTTGGTAAAAGAGATGATCAAGAATCCTTTGGTCCCTCTGTCTGAGCTCTGGAGAACCTGTGTGGAGATGGGAGAAACTTCCAGAAGGACAGCCACCACTGCAACACTCCAGTTTACGGGTTTATGACAGATTGGCCAGTTAAAAGCCTCTCCTCAGTAAAAGACACATGAAAGCCTGCTTGGAGTTTGTTAAAAGGCACCTAAAGGACTGTTAGATCACGTGAAACAAGGTTCTCTGGCCTGATGAAACCCAGATTAGTGTCATGCCAGGTGGAAACCTGGCAATGCTCATCACCTGTGCAATACCATTCCAATGAAAAAGGCATGGTTTTGGCAGCATCATGCTGTGGGGTTGTTTTTCCATGGCAGGCACTGGGAGATTAGAAAGGTTTGAGGGAAATCTAAACAGAACAAGGTACTGAGATATCCTTAATGAAAATCTGCTCCAGAGTGCACTGGACTTCAGACTGTACTTTCCAACCCTAAGCACAAGCAAAGATAACACTGTGGCTAAAGGACACCTCTGTCCTTGAGTTGCCCACCCAGAAACTGAACTTGAACCCAATTGAACAGAGAAGAATGGCAGAAATTCCCCAAATCTAGGTATGCAAAGCTTGTTGTGTCATACCCAAGAAGACCATAGGCTGTAATGACTGCCAAAGGGTCTTCAACTAAGTACTGAATAAAGGCTCTGAATACTTATGTCAATAGGATATTTCTTTTATTTTTTATTTTTAATATATTGTCAAAACATTACTAAAATCCTGTTCTCACTTTTTCATTCTCGGGTATTGAATGTTGCCTGATGTGGGGAAAGAAACAATTTCAATGATTTTAGCACAAGGCTGAAACATTGCAAAATGTGAAAAAAGTGAAGGGGTCTGAATGCTTTCTGAATCCATTGTATACTGTACTCTTCTTCTCCTTTCAAAATATTTTCTTGCAACTTATAGCCAGCACGCGTTCATTTTTGTCTCTTCAGTTGTGGAGCAGTTCCCTTTTGCATCACGAATGTGGAGCAAATAGCCTTTGATCTGAGTCAAATTTTAGCAATTTTACACTCAACTCATTGTTGTGCATACAGATGAAAGGTATTCCTCCAAAGACCACAAGCTTTTTCTTTCTGCCAGCATTTCAAGTTGCTAGAAGACTGCTGTCATAATGCTGAAAAATGGTTCTTTCTTAATAACTGATATTGATTTTCATATACAAGTTTATTGTCAAGCGTTCCTAGTAAGTTAAAATTCTTACTTGCATATAAGTGTCTGTTGAGTAGCCTTATGACCTGACCCTGAATGCAATGGTTCAAGTGCTAATGGTCCTGCACCTTTTTCCATATTAAAACAAATTTTTTGTGGATATTTTTCCAGGACTATTTAGGCTTTTATAATACAGTATTTTTTTTTTTTTTTTTTTTGCATTGCCCTTTTGTTATCAGTAGTGTATTAGTTCTTGCTGGACCTGGTTTAGACTTCAGCACATCTTGTCTCTAAGTTCTTGTCCTACTGCCTGCATGTCATCACTTTTAACAATGCTGCTGATGGCTACTGTTTTTTTCAATGAAGTATGGAATGGCCAATTGAAGTAGAAATGATGGGCATGTGGCCCTGGCAAAGGACCAATTAACTCAAAGAAGGACACACAACATCATCATATTATGAACATTTAATTTATAATATTGCAAATAGTCCATACTTTTCTCAGCAGAGGTGTCAAGCTTGGTGGATAATGCTGATGATATTTGTGTTGGTGTCCTCAGGTTAATACTCCCTGCATGCCTTTCTAATCTTCAAAACATGTCACAATGTAACAAGTAGTAAAAAATATAATTCTTGCCACTTCCACATAAGTTAGAGGATCACCCCATCGTCAGACCTCAATCAAGGGCCTGTCAGAAATCATGTTGCAAAAAATCAGACAGCTTTCTGAGTGACTGATTCTAACTTTCTCCGATTCAAAGATTTCAAGCTGCTTGTCACAGCAACCACATTACATAAGCTCAAAAGAATAGCTTGCATCTCATCACCTTGAAGTTCTACTAAATCTGCCATAATTCTTAAATGGCACATTTCAAGAGAGTTTTCTTAAAAGGCATAGTTCCCTCTTTATCACTGTCCTTTATCTGTTATATTCAGCCTATTCTAAAATGGACACAGCAGATCAGCTTTGAGGTTTACTATTGTCCCCTGAAACTAAGGCAAACAGTGAGATCCACCCCACCAAACCAACCAACTGTGTATATATATGACACCTTTCTTATTTTATAACACATCTATCATAAGGAATGCAGTTATATTTCTTAAATGCATTATTATAGCGACCTCCACAAAAAACAGACGGACGAAGTAAAGCTCACAAAACTGTTTACTTGAACAATTAAACCACAGGGTTGTAACAGCGAAAAAAAATGAACGTCTTTGACTTTGAACTGTTTACAATCTCCTATATTTCTCTCATATTTGTGGTCCTGAGAGATGGCGTTAAAGAAAAGCAAAAACAGAAAAAGAAAATTGCCAACTTTTTAACCCCACAACACAACCTTCTAGCCCCTTCTCCAACGAACCTCCCAACCCTCCTCCCATCCCAGGTACCGCCCCCCCGTTCCACGTCAATCATACTCCCGCTGTCAGTCCTCTGTACTGTACTCCGTCCTCCCTCAATCGGACCCAACAGTCACTCCAAAAGGCCTTCAACCTGGCTGGGATGCAACAATATTTTATTGATACAAACTTTCATTCATTCATTTATTCATTCATTCTCCATGAGAGCAGGTCGTGAGGGGTAACAGTCTTTGCATTGAGGCCTATACGTTCCTTTCCCAAGCCACCCATGCCAACTCATACTATTGGATCCCATAGCGTTCCCAAGCCATCTGGGAGATATAATTCTCCCAGTCAGCCTTGAGTCTTACCTGGGGTCTCCTTCTAGCTGGCCATGTCCAGAAAACCTCTGCAGAGAAGTATCTGGGAGGTATCGGTGTGAAACTTATACAAACTTACTTTGTGACCATTGTGTCCCTCATTCATTTGAGTAAGCTAATAAAATTTAAACTAATACTCCTTTCTTAAAAATCTACATACTTTGTAAGTTACCTGCTCACTGCTGTTCTTTATAACTCTAACCATATTTATTTTTACACTAGTAATAAACCTATTCTATATTATAGTGTTTTACGTATAATGGAGGACAATTTTATCCTAAAATTTAGAAGCAGTATGACATTAAAAAGAACTTCAATGTGGATAAATAAGGAACTAAAAGGGAAGTTACAAAAGGAAAAAACGGCTGTTCACTCTTTAAAATAATGGTTCTTTAATGGCACCATATGGTTCTTTACTATGTTGTTTGGTTCCTTGTAGCTCTACTGCTTGACCAAGCACTGTTTCATTTTGGAATGTTTTCTTTGCATATGAAGTTGGCTCTTTGTGCTTTGAAAGACATCCTAATATGTAAAAAAAACTTTTAAGATTTTGTGAAAGTCCTTTTTAAAACCATTGCTATTTCACCAATCTGTTACCATCTATTTGTGGTTATTCACTGTATGGATCATGTTTCAGATCTAAATTGGTTCTTTCTTTCATGTGGATGAGTCTATTGGGAACCAAAAATTGCTCCCTTTCGGCATCGTTCTGAAGAACCACTGTGGCACATTTACTTCTAAGAGTGTAGACTTGTAACTCCAGTGCCACCTGTATGGCATATGAGAACATAAGAGCTGTGATTAAACAAATGAGGAAATCTAAAACACTGCTATAAACTCAAAGTACGACTGCTGAGATCCTCTTCCACAGCTCATAATATATAAGCCAAGGCCACCACCTATTGGGGAACCACCCATAGGACACAAGGAAAGGAAACACAATGAAAGAAACGATACATAATAAATAAATAATAAACTTACCTAACCGGAATAACATAAAAACATGAAGAATTGAGAAAAACTACAATAAAACAATGAATAAATATGAGCCAGGGCTAAAAACCTTGACTATAACACAATACACCGAATAGTGGAAATTGTCACCCAGACAGTTCTTAAATGTTTTTTACTGGGTTGAGGGGTTCCTCATAAAACCTTTTTTGACAAAGAACATTTTACTCGGTGGCAGGTTACTAGGATAAGAAATTGGTTCTTTGTGCTTTGAAAAGGTTCTTATTATGAGGACAGAGCAGAAATATTCAATGTATACAAGTAGTAGCCCACATGGCCGCCTACTGCAAATTCCAGAAATTCAAACTTAGTCTGTGTTATTGTTTACAGCAATATTAAATGAAAATCAAAAACCCACTGGTATTTTACAGATCTATTGTCATCTATTCACAGTTAACTATGGAACTTTGTATGGGTCTTAATAAATAAAAGATTCTTTCTGGAACCTTCGCAAAGGATTATTCTTTAGTAAACCAGAAATGATTCCTCTATGGCACTGTTGTGAAGAACCACTTTTGGTTCCAATTGGCACATTTATTTTTCAGAGTACGTCCTCAATAAGCAGACAAGTAGAACTATGAAGAACACACTCAAGGAGGTCCGCACAGTTTGAAGGCTTGTTCTCTCTTGGTGACTGTGCAGGATGCTCTTTCTTGGCATGGTATAGGTCTACTGAATCCCACCAAGGGCAAGATAAACACCCATAAACAGAAAGTATTTCTGAATGATCATATTCACTTAAAGTTGAAATATTCCTATCTTGATGGTAGTGAAATTTTCCAGGATTTCAATACTCCATGCCAGGTGGCTCAAAAGGTCAATGAATGGTTTTGATTACATGATAATAATAAACTAATGTATATACCATGATCATCTTAGGCATAGAGTCTGAGCTCAGCTGAGCACTCTTAAAGGATTCTAGGATGCCATCTGTGACAGCCTCTGCATGACCACCATCAGTACAACACATATACAGTAGATGATCATATGCAAGTAAGAATTTCACCGTACTCTGTACATGTGACAGTAATGACTCTATAAACTCGTATATAAACTTATAAACCTATAGGATGGAATTTTTAAGAAAGCACAGTACCACTCCCATCCCTTCAATGCAGTTCAACAGACTTGTAGAACCTTGTAGCTGTTCTGGCAACTCTGTGTGCCCCCTGAGGCAAACATGCACAGGTGTTTTAATTAATTACTTATAAATTAATTTGCCTGTACATTTGACCACAGCATGATCAGCATTAAGGGAGTCACACAGTTTATGTACAGAAGAAAACCCTGAGAATCTAAGGGTTTTCTGAGATGTTGTCAGGAGAAGGTTCAGATTTCTGGCACTATTACTTTGCAAGCTGTAATTGTTAAGTCAGGGTTTTTTTCAGCACAGTTATGCAATTGTCACATATGTGTATCAGCATTTTTATTTCCAGGATCAGATGTAAAATAAATCACAAACATAAACTAGCTTAAAAGATAGAAACTGTCTGTCTTTTTGTGAAGTCAACCTCTTTGATTTGTGCAGATCAAATAGATTGGGAGGCATGAAATGTGATACAGACATACATTTTATTTTCATAAGTTTAAAAGCTCCGTGAGCTTCATTTTTTTCACTTAAATAATTTTGCAAAGGGTAAATCTCTTATAACATTGCAAGATGCTGAAAAATTAGTTGACACTCTTGTTTTTAGTCGACTAGATTACTGTAAAGCTCTCCTAACAGGGCTGCCTAGGAAAGACATCAACTGGTTGCAGTTAGTTCAAAATGCCGCAGCAATTTTTTAACCAGCGAAAGAAAATCTGAGCACATCTCACTAGTTACCTGTGTCCTTTAGAATAGATTTTAAAATACTGCTAATGGTATACCAAGCTCTGAATAATCCTGTTCCCTCTTACATTTTGAAGTGCCTGTCCCCTTACTTTCCCAGTCGTGAACCTCAGATTGTCTAATGCTGGTTTGCTTATTATACAGAGAGCTAAGCATAAAAAACATGGTGAGGTGGCCTTTTGCTGTTATGCATCAAAAATTTGGAATACTTTACAGATAGAGATATGCCAGGCTAATAGCACTGATCAGTTTAAAAAGCTATCAAAACCCTCTTTTTCAATTTGGCCTTTTCTTAATTGTATTTCTGTTCCACTTCCAATAGATAATACAGTATATGCATTGCAATATCATGGATGTGCTATCATTATTAATCCCTACTTTTCTCTGTTTTCTTTTCCAGTTTCTCTGTGGTGGCATTTTATGCCACAGCCATCTTAACAAAGTACTGCGCAGCTGTTTGTGAAGATGGAATGGAAGTAGATGCTCTAACTGTCTACAAGACTCACTGCAGCAAATTGCCTAAAATGAAGATAAAAAATAATAAGACTGACTTTAGTACCATTATGTTAAGTAGAATGCCCAGTGGAGGCTGGGTGGTCTTTTGGTCTGGAACCCCTGCAGATTTTGTTTTTTCTCTCTAGCATCTCGTCCCTGGAGTTTTTTTCTTGTTTGTTTTTCTTCTCTCCTCTCTTGCCATCTCACCATAGAATTGTACATATCTTAATGGACTTAAATAAACATATCTTCAAATTAGGATTCTACTACTTGCATATCTGTGTTTGTTCTGTAAGGTCATACTGATCCTTTATAAATTATTTTTTATATATTTTTTATTTAATTATATATATGTAACTATTTCTTTGTTGCTTTTCTCTTGTAACTCTTCTTTCATATTGTGTAAAGCACTTTGAGCTACATTCCTCATATGAAATTGTGCTATACAAATAAAAATGTTGTTGTTGTTGATACTTAGCCAAAGTCCTGATGTTTAACTGTTAATGTTCTTACTGAGAATAAAATAGAATCTTTTTTACTGAGATTTTAATAAGGTTTAAGCTACAGCCTGTTATTCCTTGCATACAATTTTAGTGATGCAGTGCATTTGAATTTGAGCTCTCTTATAGATATTTTATTTCTGATTAAAACAGATATCAGTTTCTTGTCCTGACCTAGTCTCCTTTAAGCTACAGCATAATCAGGATTTTAAATGTCTACTCTACTTGCTGCTGCTACTCTAAAGTTCTTTGTCATCACATGGGCTCAGTTAAGGCAATTTTATTTCAGTGAGAGCATGTAGTGATAAGTTGGTATGCTGGTGGTAAAATCAGGATTGCATCTCAAGCCTTTTATTAAAATTATGCCCTTTATAAGAGTGGCAGGAAAATGCGAAGGCCACCAAGGACATTGACACTGAGAACTTTAACTGTGTTGTTTTTCTGTCTGTCAGTCGAGGGTGTCCCTTTTTAAGATTATGTATCATGTTTCCAAGAAGAAAAAAGCTGATTTCCCTTGCTACATTTTAGTGTAATTACTAAGTCTTTGGATATTACAAACACACACACAGCTTAGCCAGGGCTCTTAGTAATGAATTACATAATTTTGCTGATATGCCACCTGCAGGGTCCCCTCCACAAGTGCCTGAGTAAAAGGAGCCATTAGTGTGAAAGCACTACCAGCCAATAGAGGCATAGTATTTTATTCATGATGACAGGAAATGGTATTTCAGCATAATACTCAAATGAGCATGAGCTGAAGGCATTGAGCAAAGAGAACAGAAGACTGTGTTTATTCATAAACCAATTCCTAATTAGAAACACTGACCATATTTAGCTTTCTTGTAATATTTTGTGAAAAGAGGAAAGCTAAGGGGATTAAAAAGACTCCAGTCTCTGTGAACCTATCAACATTTGTGCAAATGACTCCTTATATGCCATGTTCTTAAACTGAAATTGATTCTGCTCAGCATCTTCAAATCTTGAGATACATCCATTCATTTACTTATTTAAATCGGAGTTATGGGAAACCAGTTCATATCCATATAATTAAAATAATATCACATTCATTGTATTTAGTTAGCAAAACACAATGGTTTGGCTTTTGTAATATTTCATTGATTTAAAGAATTTCATTTCAATGTTCTGCGGTGGGCTGGCTTCCTGCCCAGGATTTGTTCCCGCCTTGCGCCCTGTGTTGGCTGGGATTGGCTCCAGCAGACCCCCCGTGACCCTGTGTTAGGATATAGCGGGTTGGATGACGACTGACTGACTGACTGACTGATATTTCATTGTTTAAATTACAGTACTATATGTCATTCTAAACAGATTTGATACTTAATTTCTTTTAAAGCAGAAAATAACAAAGTAATTAATAATAAGTGATTAGTCAAAATTATTAGGACATAAGAACATTAGAACAATCTAGAATAGAACAGGCCATTCACTCCAACAAAACTTGCCAGTCCTATCCACTTAATTCGTCTAAAATAACATCAGGTCTAGATTTGAAAGTCCATAAAGTCCTACTTCTTAATGTTTGAGCAAAATTTACCCTTAACAAGCTTCCAGCTGTTGTGAATTCATACTTAACTTTTTTACTTCCTAAATGTAATACTTTACATTTACTCACATTACCCCCACACTATGCGACTCTTCAATTCCACCCAGGGGGGTAAACATTAACGTTAACATTATACAAAGTTATTGTCTGCATTTTTATCACTCTTTAATTTAATATTGTTCTTTATGTATGCTGCTGCTGGAGTATGTGAATTTCCCCTTGGGATTAATAAAGTATCTATCTATCTATCTATCTATCTATCTGCCACAAATCTGCTCAAGCCTGTGTGCTATCCAAGTCCCTCTCTGATGATTCAATGGATTCTACATTATTTGTCAATCCTCTTATTTTGGTATCATCTGAAAATTTAACCAACTTATTACTTATATTCTTATCTAAAACATTTATATATATTAAAATTAGAAGCATCCCCAGCACTGACCCCTGTAGAACACCACTCTTAATTTCAGCCAGTTCCGACAGACTTTCTCGCACCATCGCCCTCTGCTTCCTGTGTCTGAGCCAATTTTGCACCCATCTACAAACATCATCCAGAACTCCCAATTCTTTTAGTTTGATGTCCAACCTCTCATGTGGCACTTTATCAAATGCTTTGTGAAAGTCAAGAAAAATAATATCATATGCTCCACTTTGATCATATCTTTTTGTTGCTTCCTTATAGAATTCCAGCAAGTTGGTAAAACATGACCTCCCTCTTCTGAACCCATACTGACTGTTCAGTAAAACTCCTGTACTTGTCAGGTGTTGCTCAATCTTTCCCTTAATAACTCCTTCCATTAATTTATCTGTGATGCACATTAAGCTTGTTGGCTTATAGTTGCTTGGATCTGTCCAGTCACCCTTTGTATACTGTATAAAGGGATAATATTTGCCATTTTCCAGTCCTTTGGAATTTCTCCAGTGCACAGTGGCTCCCTAAAAATATATGTCAAGGGTTTATATATGTACTAATAACAACATAGTTTTTACTATTGTATTTTATTTCTGAGGTGGCAATGATAGATTGGTCATGTTGTTTGTAAAGAGGATTATTTGTATTCTTTTTTTTTTTGTTTTATTCATCCCATTTTTTGACACCCATTGCATTCCCAACCTACCTGGAAGGGGGTCTCTCTCTCTCTGAAATGCCCTTCAAAAGATTTCTTCCATTTTGTTGTACAAGGTTTTTTCTTAGAGAGTCAAGGTTGGGGGCCTGTCAAAAAAAACAGGTCTATTGAGGCATTCCTTGAGGGATTTTGGACTATACAAAAAAGTAAATTGTTTTTTTCCAAGTGTAGGTAAAATAGGACATTCTTTTGCCATTGTTTTCTGGTAGGTGTGATAGGATTCCTCAAGCTGAGCATGATATGACAATGTGTTAATTACAATTTGTAATTACCCAGTTAGCTTGTCTTACAATGCTGGTTTAACTGCGTATTCAAGTAGATGTATCGTGAATGTGTATACTGAAATTGCTCAAGTTCAGTCCTAGAGGGACATAGTGGCTGTATGTATTTGTTCTTTGGTGATAATGGATCTTGTTATTTCATTTTGTGGCTTGTTATTGCTTTTATTCTGCTATGTCAGATCATTTTAATATTTTAGTTGGGTTTTTTTTGGTGAACTGGAGCAGATAAACATTTCTCAGTCCTTCGCTTTTTCCTCTTTATCAAATCTTTTATGAAATCTGATAAGCATGATGAACACACGCACAAACACAGGTGTAAAAAGAACCAAATTAGATGGCAAGCTGCAATGTCCTTTTGTCATTCGCATCTCGTTATTGATTGGCAGCTGATAAAAAAGAAGCAAATAAAAACAGTAATGGCAACTCTTTTAAGACTTAAAGAAACATTTATGGGTTGAAAATCAATTTAACTAAAATGAGTCTCCAGCATTGATTGCTTTAATGAGGCATCGTTGTCTTCTAATTAGGAATTATGTTGGAGTAGAGACCTGCAGCCACTGTGGCCATCCAGGACTGGACTGTACTTGAGGACTTGTGGGGTCTATGCAGTGCAAGTGGGTCAGTTTCACCTTGGGGCCAATGGGGATGGGGAACACATGCAGACTCCTCACAGACAACAGGCCAGTAAATCTGAGGGGCAGCAGTGACTGTTTCCTTGTCACCATGCCACCCTGAACCAAAAAGTTTATCTATTATAATAAAAAAATCTTGGGTTGAGATGTGATTTTCTTGGAGACACTTTAACGCGAGACAAGGAAGTGAGACAAAAGGACAGCTGCTCTACATGATATTAAATAATTGATGTGCAGTGTGACATGCAGATCACGCAGCACGTCACAAGCAGCATTAGCTGCTGTACAGACTTTTAAATGATCAACGCGCAGTGTCGACATGCAGATCACGCAGCACAGCAGTAGCTGCTGTAAAGGCTTTTAAATGATTGACGTGCAGTGTGACATGCAGATAACGCAGCACGGGTCAGGCAGCAGTAGCAGTAGCAAGCTAGCTGATCGAAAATAGAGGAGGTAAAAAAAAATGTATTTGTTTCCCATTGTATCACCATTTAAGAGAGGGTTTCGGAGGAGTGACCACATCTCCTTAGCGTGCGTTCAGCCCCCCTCTTCACAACGCGAGTGGCAAAGACGTGAAGTGGCTGGCACATAGCGCGCACCGGGGGGAGGAGGGGGAATAACTCCTTCACTACAGCATTATTATTGGAAAATATCAAGAAATAAAAGATGAATGAAATGAAAATAACAATCTCTTTAAATTGTATATCCGGTTAATCAAACCCGGGAGTGGGTGAGTGAAGTCAGCAGGCGAAGGAGCGCTATAGTAAATGTAAATAAATGAGTGGTGAATCATTTATACTGTATGTAAAATGTGTGAATAAAGATAAAATGGAACATATTTCTCTGCAAAGCTGTTAAAAGGACAAATCACATTGATGTATTGATTAATGATGATTGAATATGTTATTGCTTGTTACAGAAGGGTGGCACAGCAGTCAACACTACTTCCTCATACCTCCTCGAGCCAGGATTCAGTTTTCAGGAGTTTCACATTGTCAGCTTATTCACTTTGACTTTTCTCTGGTTACTCCTGTATTTTCCTTCATTCTAAATATGGCAACTCTAAACTGGCCCAGTATGGGTGGAACACAAAATATTGTTTAATTTGGGACCTAGGATGAAAAGTTTTCTGTGTTGCATTTTTACATTTTTCCCATTTAACTGATCTTCCATCTCTCCAAACACACACTTTGTCATTTTGTACCGCTGTAGTGCATGTTTGTCTATTTTGCCAATGACAAAGTGGCATCCGGCTTTTTTCTCAAGGATAGCAGTTTCATTAATGAATGGATGGTATTAAAACACTAAATCAAAGCAATGAAAGCAGAATGTTTTACAGCACTTGCAGTAAAGAAGATCTGTGCCACCGTACATTTTGCAGTTGATACTTCTATAATGTGCTTCAGTCGAGTGAGAATTTTATTGGAGTAAAATTCTGAGTCGCTTTGCAAGAAGCTGTCAAGTCTGCAGTCTTGAACTTAAATGTAAATACATAAACTAATAAATAATGTAAATTTATGTAAATGTAAGTCGACGCGAAAACAATATTCACAATATGTTAAGTGTTAAGTAGCCTGGAAAGTACTAGGTATGTGGTGAGAATATTCCCCTGTGACAAGTTTAATTGACAATACTAATGTGCTGTACAGTCACTGCCTTTAAGATTCCATCTGTTGTGACTGAAAAGACTCTGTTTTGGTTTCTATACTTGATAGATCCAATTAAAATAAAACTACAAATTATCTCATCGCTACTAAGAAGACGGCTTGATCTCCAGTGCATTGTATACCACGCTTATCCGTTCCTGGTAACCATCAAGTCAAAGCTCAAGCTTTTCATTTTAGAATTGAAATTAATGTAATGCTAAGATATCACAAAGCTCATGAGTCTCCTTCTCTGTGTATGCAGGGGTATTAGTGTGTGTGAGGACCTCTGAGAAAAAGCTTCCACAAAGATAATAATTTCCAATCATTTAACTTTGCATAATTTTAATGATGAACTTGAGCGCGTCCTATCATGATTGGTTTGTGTTTCTCCCCACAACACTGAATTAGGAAAATGGGTACAGAATATTAAAAGATATGCTTTGAACTTTGTGGAGGTGAATGGAGTGAAATGGAGTGGGAAATATAAAACTCAAAAATGAAGTTCAATGCTTGACTCCACATGTGTTCCTGCTGCAATGCGTATGTCTTTATAATAGAGGCAGAAGCTTGGGGTAGAAGACAATACAGGTTAACCTGGAGTGCTTAAAATGTCATGCTGGAGAAGGTTTCCCACCTCTTGATCCTGCATTGCCTGATCTTTTATTTTCATTGTCCTGAAAGTAATGACATCAATAGACAGTCATTTGTTAGATTAGTCATGGAACTACGGGCGGAGTGGTGGCTCTAAGGCTAGGGATCTGAGTTGGCAATCGGAAGGTTGCTGGTTTGAATCCCATAAACTCCAAAAGTGACTCCATTCCATTGGGCCTTAACCTGAAATTGCTCCATCCTGGGTATGACATTAATCTGCATCCAGCCCCGCGAGCAGGTCCTCCAACTTGCATGGAAAACTTTGGTGTTGGTGGCAGGTTTGGCACACCAACCAGTGTAAAAAAAACTCACCCTGTTCAGTGTGGCGCTGAGGAGTCACCTTTTGCACAGCTGCATTGAAATTCAGTCTAGGTAGTTTGCCTAGTGGTGGCTGCGGTTAACGCACATGCTCCCAACCTCCTCCATGAAACTATAACAATATTTAGGTACAGAAGTTAGACTATATCAAAGCTGTATTGGACACAGGGCAGGAACTACCCTAGGATGGTGTTCTTGTGTGTACATATTATATGTGTGTATTGAGCACACTCACTCACACCAAGCCAATTTTTACCTCTCCAGTTAACTTAGCATAAAGTCAAAATTTACTAAAGAGCCATCACCAGGACAGACTGCTGAAGTATTTCAGAGCAGGTTACTCACCCACTAGTTCATTCTGAGTCTGAATTATAAAGTGAAAACATACTCAAACACTAGAAAAGTGTGCATTGCCTCTCTCTGGGACAGCTTTGTCACTGATCAATGTCATGAATTTTTGTGGACTTACCTGACTTAATTCATGCTATTTCTGGAATTTTTGCACATTTATTTTTTATAATTTATTAGGTCATTATTCTGGTTGCTCCATTTTTGTTCATTTTTTTTTGATGGTCATCACAATTTTGGGATCCTTACATCATTGTAGTTATGTTGTTCATGATCGCTATTCCTGTTGCTAGTCATGGGATGTGGAGGTCACATGATAAATTGTCTCATCGTACCCCACTTATAAAGGATAGCAGCACATAATTTCAGATATCAAAGTATTGGATCCTTCTTGAAAACAATCTTTGTGATAGTGATAGTTGAGGGAAAGAAACCCAAAGATAGTGTTAAGTCTTAACACTTAATTCAACACTCAAGAGTTTACTGTGAATGTCTGTGTGCGATCTGTAATAAACGGGGCCGTTCTCACTCTTGTCCTCTGCTTTAGTTCTTCAAAACCCAACTGATCGGTTAAAAAATTACTGAATGGCAAAAGACACCAAATATTTGTACTGAATAATAGGCAAAAGCCATATGATTCTGCAAGAGAACTATACTGTATATAAATGGCTTCATATTTTCATTTTTTATTTGCATTCTTATTTTATTTATTTATTTATTTATTTATTTATTTTTTACTACAGAGAGCAGGGCTGATGCCCAGTCCCTCAACATTCCCGTAATTTATCCCAGCTGGTCATGAGACGATACATTTCATTCACATACATTGCATATTGCTATACAGTCTTCACAATACAGTCCATTTGCTGAACATTGGACTAAAATAAACATTTTACTTCTGGAAAAATTCTAAAACTATAAAAAAATAAAAACATTAAAAAAAGATTAGCTTTAAAAAAATAAACACAAAATAGGCATTTAAAAAGCAAACAGTGATGTGCCGATTTACAATCAACTGAGCTGAGGTGATTCATACTTATTGCCAAGGGCCATAGGAAAACAGTAGGGTAGTAATGATCTAGAAATTGCCAAAACCAGCCACAGTAATATATCTTCCATTATTATTATTATTTCACAGGGTCTCATATGTTTTCTGACTCTTGTATGGTTTGGTTTGGTCAGTGCTGCTCTAAGTTGCTTGGCCCACACCACCTTCCTTACACCAGTGATTCTTGACCTTTATGGTCCTCCACCCAAGTTTTGCCTTGTTACATGCAATGATGAACCACTTGTAGCAACTGCAAACTCCCCCTTGGTGAAATGAGCTCAATTAGAAATTTGGAAACATATTGTTCAGTGCTGTTGATCGCTTTTGCAACCTAGTAGAAGAAAACCCAGGTTGCACCCCAGTGATTGAGAAACACTGGCGTACGTGAATCTCTGCGACCCACTCCTGAACCAAGAACAGCAACCTGTGACCCACTGGCAGTGCAATCCAGTGGTTTAGAAACACTACTTTAAACATACCAGGCATGTGGCCACCAAGACACAAAGACTGGTTTGTGCTACTCTGTAGTAGCAATTAAAGTATGCGTACTGGAGACCAGCACCTGACCCAAGTAGTCTCAGTTGCAGTGAACTTAACACTTTGCAAGCAACATACGATCAATCTGACAAACTGACCTATAAGTCGGTGCATGATGTATTGTTATTATTAATATTATTATTATCTACATCTTGTACCTCTAACCTAATGTTTATGATGCATTGGGACCCATTTTGTAAAATTTTGTTTATGTCTAGAATCTGTTTAAGATGTCAGTCAAAATGTCTGCTAAAAGTCTCATAAGTTCACAACATGTCTGTTTAGTTAAGAAAAGGGCAGGTGCCTTTTGGCTTGCAGGACAGACTCTGAAACGGTCAAGGTGTTTAGGGAAGCTTGTGGGATAAGCAATACAGCTGAGTTTTTTCTTTCGCATTCAGTATACATTTATATAGTCATGTGCTGACTTAGTGCTCCATTTGGGACTATGCCATTGGCAGTATTGTCAAATTGACTCTATGTCAGTCACAAAGTGTTCAATGTGATGCATCAAACACATATTTTTCTGAGAGACACCTTCATCAGTAATGATTCCACTGAAAGCATCTCTGAGTGGTTGCCATCATGAGCTGACTGGTTGGTTCGCTGATGTCCTGGGCTGTGAAGAATTTGAAGTCAGCATGTGCCTGCTGTTCATGCTGATCATGTTGCATCTGTCTGATAAATTCCTTTTTTTATTAATTTTATAGATTCAGGTAGTCACAATTTTAATTCTTTTTCTTCTCCTCCACTACTCCTCTTAAGGAAGTGTGGTGCTAATTAATTTACATATTTCATATTATATTGTAATTTCCTTTGCTCTTTAAACTGACTTGCTTTGTTGCATGCTGTTAAAGGCACTATACAAAATAATGATTGATTAATGTATATACCCCGTTTACTGTATACTTCGGTATTTATGTTGTGGAACACACACATAGACAAAGAACGGAATGAGAATCTGATGCAGCAGCAGCACAGCTCTTTGAAACATCATGAAGTGAATAATTAGCATTATTAAATAAGGTAAAGAAGCAATATTGGCATAGATTGCCTAAAAAGATTTAATTTAATGCACACAAACACAGTAAAGTATGCACATATTATTATTGTTGTTGTTATTGCTGATTTTCAAAGAGATTAAACTATACTAAGTGTAGCTGTTGTTTGCTAGCTTAATTTTCTTTTCCAGGAATGAATATTATGTCTAAAAAATTCTTTTGAATAGTTCAATTGGCTCCAATTATAATGAGCTCTGTTTTAGCTTGAAAATGCCACCTCCTTTGAGCTTTAGTTTGAAGGTCTTTTTTATTTAAGCAGTCCTTCAGACTAATTCTTGATTCTCCTTTTGTCCAGTGGTTTTGTGCCATCAGTTATGTGTCATTTTTATAGCTTTCGTCTAAATCAGGCTTGTTTTCTGGTTTATGCCTTTATGTTTATTTATGAATTCTATTATCTCGTCACATTTGCATTACCCTAAATACCTTTGGAATGAAGTACTTTTTAGTATTACTGTAGAATTATTGGTAGTGTGGTTAGCACTGCTGACTCACAGATACAGCATCCTGGGTTTGAATCCTACGCTTAGACATTACCTGTGTAAAATTTGCACATCCTCCCTATATTTGTACATCTTTTACTCCCAATGTTTTTCAGAGATGTGCAAGTTAGGTTAATTGGCCCTGTGTGAGGATGTCTATGCGAACGGGCTTTGTGCCCATTGCTGCCAGGATTGGCTCAAGCCCCCCTCGAATCTGAATTAGATTAAACAGATTTGACTATGCTATTCTTGTTGTTAATATTATTATCATTCATATTTGTTTACACAGATGTTTGATATGTCGTGAGACAACTAAGATCACTAATCATGCTCTTTGAATTTAGGGAATGTTTTACGTATATTTATTTTTAAAGAACATGAGCTGTAAAAAGAATTGGTAGCAGTTGTATACTGGATTGGCTTTTATTGATAGGAATGAACATTACATAAATTAAAATGCTGTGAAGACTACCAGTGGCTTTAATTATAAAGAGTAGTATGTTAGTTCAAAAAAACCACATACTTTGAATTTGAGCTTCCCAGTCTCTGTCTTGACTGCCCGTTTGTCTTGTTGTTTTGAGAGATGTATTATGCAAATCAGATTTTTGTCTTTTACCACTATATCTGTTTATATGTTTGAATCCTACATGTGTGCAACATGTAAATTATGTTAGATACTATGCATATTATTATTAAAATAATGGGACAATTAAATGGAGTGAACATCAATTCAGCAGTGATTAAAGATATTAATTATAATGATCATTAAACCTTAAAAGTCTATGTCCTTTAATCTCTCCAAACAGTTTTAATTTTACACAATTTTCAAATGTATTCTTTTATTTGTTCTTGTCACCTTAGCAAAATAAAGTTAGGTCAATATAAAAAGAAAGAAGACTCCAGTCTTTAATGTAGTGATCTACGGGGCGGGAAGCTAATCCATGAATCAGTTGTATCTACAAGCCCCCTGGAGTATTGATCCTTTAATCTACCTTTGTATTATGTAAATACCCAGCATTCTGTGTTCAGTAACTAATCATTCTTTGTTACCAAACAGTGAGACTCTATTTGTGTTCTTTGACTTATTGTATTTTATTAGTACTTGAGCAACAAGTTTGCAAACACATTTTTATGCAACAGACATCCCTGTCTCACTTACTTTATGTTTTGCTTGGCTTTCTAATTGGTTGATGACATCCCAGCCGTTATCATTTCTCTAAGTGGGGCTGTTTGGTTGGCATGGAAACCAGATGCTTTCTAGGATCAGCCTTGCAAGTGAACCATTGCTGTGAGGGTTCTGAAGAAATATGCCAATAACTAATAAGCCGTGAGATGACTCTTTGGCCTCTTTAAGATGATCACCAGCTCTCAGTTATCCAAGTCAATTTATAAATACAAACAAACTGCCACTTCCACTTGGCAGAAGAGTCCTCATAGCGCACCTCTACACAGACCTGTTTGTCAAATATGAACTGACAAGTTCAAATTTGGCCTTGGCCAGTAGGAAAGAAATATAGTAACCAATATGGGATTTCTGTCAAGGAGGATAAAGTGGAGGCAAATATTTAGGTCACAAACAAAACTGCTCCTACAGCAGGCAGAATGGGATAGACTGACTGACTCTACATATGTTATAGTATGCCCCGCACCATCGGGCAGCCTTAAATATATACAACATCCCACTAGGATCTAAAACAACAGAGTATGAATTGCAGCCCTAGTAACCAACTGCGGCCACCAGAGGGTACTCCTGCTACCCAAACCCGACACAGATGCAGGATACAACTACAACACACATGCTTTAATTTGTTCCTTTTTTCTCATGGGAAACACCTTCCCCTGTTTCAGACCTATACTGCACAGTTCAAAGCACTACACAAAAGCACAATTATCTTCTTTGTTTTTCCTTCTCTCTCTGTCCGCCTACCATCCTCCTGGCAAGC
Organism: Polypterus bichir lapradei; assembly: GCA_026402145.1. Lineage (NCBI taxonomy): Eukaryota > Metazoa > Chordata > Cladistia > Polypteriformes > Polypteridae > Polypterus > Polypterus bichir. Next base: position 9,965,047 of record JANRMT010062803.1, on the reverse strand, counting down.
TTTGTCCTCTTTCACCCAAGTCTGGCTCCCTGAACAGACTGAGGTGGTCCTTTTTATACGGCACCCAGAAGTGCTCCAGGTGCTCCATGACTTTCTTCCGGAAAGTGCTGCTAAACAGGGCTCAGCAACCACCCAGGTATCCCCTCGCGGTGGCCACGGGCCCCAGCAATTTTGAGCTTCAAAACCGCAGGCAAGGGGGGGCTGCCCTCTAGTGTTCCAGGGGAGGTAATGCCCTGAATATGCTCCCTCCCCTGGGGCCTCATGTATAAATGGTGCGTACGCACATAAATGTTGAGTTAGAACGTTTCCATGTTCAAATCGCAATGTATAAAACCTAAACTTGGCATAAAGCTACGCCTGTCGTATGCAAGTTCTCAGCTCAGTTTTGCACCCAGCGTCAAAGCAGTGCAACTGTTCCTGTGTGGTTATCCTTTCTTTTCCTGATGCGGCTTTATAAATACACTGAAATTAACCGCATATTGTTTATTAGTTTAATGCATCTGTTTGTAATGAACCAGTAACAATATAATGGTCCACGGAATGGTCAAACTATTCTAAATACCATAGCTGATTTAGCGTTGTTACTCTCACTGCACCTTCTTCTTCTTCTTTCACCTGCTCCCGTTAGGGGTTGCCACAGCGGGTCATCTTTTTCCGTATTACTCTCATTGCACCACTCAGAGAAGCTGATCGGAAAGAGAATTATCGGTATACAGCATCAAGCACACTTTGCCTCAGCCATGCTTCCAATTTGAACTGTTTCTCACACGGCAAACACTTCAAACCTTTCCTGTACGGACCTCGTGGTTCAGAAAGAGTTTCATCCCAAGAGCTCTAAACACACTCAATCAGTCCATCAACTGCTCCTTGTAGAACTGTTTGTACTTTAAGTACAATCACCTCACTGTAAACTTGCACTACAGTTATAATACTGCACAACCTGAGCCACTTTATAAAGCGCATATTTACACATGGTGACGATATCATTTTTAAGTTGAAATGCAGCAAAATATGTTTATTATATTATACAGATAAAACTTTAACTTCATTTAAATAATCTATATTGTTAATAATTAAAGGACACTGTGTTGCTACGCTAGCAAGGATCTGGCGCTCCGCTCATGGATTGTTCCTGCCGCGCACTGTATGTTTCACTGGGACTGGCGTGAAGGATAGAATAATTAAACATGTACTACAAAGATATTTCAATGTTCCTTAAAAGTTTTGAAGAATCGGCGTTATAAGCTTACAGATGGCTTAACGTCCATTACAGAGCTGATTGTGTGGCGATCGGTTACTTGGAGAAAGAAAAGGAAGGACAGGAATTGGAGGTTAGAATGTTTGAAAGAGACAGTACTGCAGGGGCGGCCTTAGGCATGTGCAAACTGTGCACCTGCACAGGGCTGCCAAATCCCAGGGGCCACCACGCCAATATATATTGAATATCAAACAGAAAGAGAAAATAACGACACAGCTAAAAACGCAGCGGCAAATTTCGGCAAAAGTGTCATGAGCCTGAGGCGGCTAGGCAGTGTCCGCAACGGACGTGGCCATCCGCCGTGCATAAGATACCATATTGACATTGGCGGGCAAAGGGGCCACCGATTCTTTCTCTGCCCAGGGCCGCCACGAGCCTAGAGCCGCCCCGAGTACTGCTGCAATAAATTATTTCATCGTAGGTCGCGCACAAACACTGCGCCACCGTGTTTCCATGTTTAATAACGTGCTTTAACTCCTATCATCATGAAAATGATATCACATATACATCTCAGTATTTTAGTTATTCAGAGAGATGTAATATCATGAATGTAATGGATTCTGTGCCCTGTCAGAGGAAGAGAAAGTCGGTTTAAGAAGCACGTAGTGATTCACACACATAGAGCACATAGAACATCAAATACAAAATAAAGCATTTAACGTGCTATTTTACTTACGATGTGATTTGTGAAACTGGTTAATTAAACGATTTTAAGATGAAGTTTATGATGTTCTACTTTAATGACAAAATAAACTACGTGATTAAAATGGAAATTTCGAGAATGAAGTTGAAATTTCATGCTTTTTTCCCACTGTGTGCCTTTTTTTTTCTCTGTACCCTAATAAGCTTTCATATGACACTCAGATGGTGGGCTACAACTCGCCTTTTCACTGCGACTTTGATATGTGGCAACTTCTTTTTTATTTTGGGCACTGTGCGACTTTGTGAACTTGAGCTTTTGAGTTTCTCCGACTATGACACTATGTCACTCAATCAGCTTCCTTTTGTTGTTTATACCACTGTTTAAACCAACAAATAGTACGTTTTTCTTTGCTGTATTCGCTGAAATTCTTCCATTTTCCCTCTTGCTTTTCCCATTGTCTTTTCACAGAATGCTGAGCTTAAGGGCTATTTATATTGATTTGCATATTCAAAGAGGCGTAATTCTGGAAGAAGTTGGGGTGGGACAGCAGGTGCGTGCATGAGTGTTATTTTTCATGCTGATCGGGATTTATGTAGCGGAAGTTGGCAAACGCACAGATTCCTGCATCTGGATTTTTCTGTGCGGAAGCACATTTCGGCTTTTGTGCGTACGTCATGTTATAGTGCGAATTCTACGCACGGCGTTATGCATGAGGCCCCTGGTCCTTCCTTCATAGGGACATCCCAGCCAGGCAAGGACCGCCGTCTGCCACACAATATAAAATGTATTACTGTGTTTTAACTCTTTTTTAAAATCAGAAATATACACCAATCAGCCACAACATTAAAATCACCTGACTAATAATGTGTACTGTAGGTCCTCCTCATGACACCAAAACAGTATTGACTAGTGGAGGCATGGACTCCACAAGACCTCTGAAGGTGTCCCATAGTTTCTGGCACCAACACATAAGCAGTAGATCATTTAGGTCCTTTAAGTTGAAGGGTGGAGCCTCCATGGATTGGACTTGTTTTTCCAGCACTTCCCAGAGATGCTTGATTGGAATGAAATCTTGGGAATTTGAAGGGCAAGTCAGTCAGTCAGTCATCGTCCAACCCGCTATATCCTAACACAGGGTCATGGGGGTCTGTTGGAGCCAATCCCAACCAGCACAGGGCGCAAGGCAGGAATAAACCCCGGACAGGGCACCAACCCACCGCATGGCACACACACACACACACCCATACAACCACACACCAAGCACACACTAGGGAACATGTCTTTGTCTTTGGACTGTGGGAGGAAACTGGAACGCCTGGAGGAAACCCACACAGACACGGGGAGAACATGCAAATTCCAAGCAGGGAAGACCCGGGAAGCAAACCCAGTTCTCCTAACTGCGAGGCAGCATCGCTACTACTGCGCCACCGTGTCTCCCAACTCTTTATCATGTTTCTCAAATATTCCTGGAAAATTTTGCAGTGTGGCAGGGCACATTATTCTGCTAAAAGAGTCTACTGCAGTCAGGAAATACTGTTGCCATGAAGAGGTGTACATGGACTGCAACAATTTTTAGATAGGTGGTATATGTCAAACTAACATCCATATAAATGCCAGGACCCAAGGTTTCCTAGCAGAACATTCTCCAGCGTATCACAATGCCTCTGCCAGCTTCCTTCTTCCCATTGAGCATCCTGCTGCCATCTCTTCCGCAGGTTAACAATGCACACACACCTGACCATCCACAGGAAAAGAAAATGTCCTTCATCAGACCAGGACACCTGTTTCCATTGCTCCATTGTCCAGTTGTGATGCTCACATGCCCATTGTAGCACTTTCATTAGTGGACAAGGGTTTGCATGAGCTTCCTGACCGGTGTGCAGCTATGCAGCTCTATACACAGCAAGCTGTGATGAACTGTGTGTTCTGGCACCTTTCTTTCATGGCCAGCATTAAGTTTTTCAGCAATTTGTAGTACAGTACCTCTTCTGTGTGATCAGACGAGACAGGCTAGTCTTTACTCCCTACACGCATCAATGAGCCTTCGGCACCCGTGACCCTGTCACCAGTTCACCAGTTGTCTTTCCTTGGATCACTTTTGGTAGGTACAATTTTGTTCTGACCTAGTTGTATAGCCATCACAATCTGGACTTCAAAGTTGCTCAGACCCTTAAACTGACTAGAACTGACTATTTATGTGCTGCCTAATATATCCCATCCCATTGACAGGAACCATTGCAAGAAAGTAATCAATGTTAGCCACTTCACCAGTCAGTGGCTTTAATGTCGTGGCTGATTGATTTATTTCATGCAAGAAGAGTATCTGTGAATGTGATACCCCCTTGGCTTTTTAACTAATAATTCCATAGGGTCTATTTTTGTTGTGAGAAGTGTCCATATGTTGTTTTAACAGCTGTCATTTTTTTTTTAAAAGCACCACACCAAAAAACAATTTAAGTATGTTTGAACCAGTCTGTGCTTGTAATATCATGCTATGCTACATTAACTTATGTACAGCCTTTATTAATCACTCATAGTAGTGTCAGCAGTAGTAAGTGCATTGTCATGTAAACAGAGCAGAGTGAAATTCTTACTTGTATGTCTGACCAACATGTAACACATCACCACTTTCTGGCACCAGGATAAACTTCATTTTATGGAATAGAAAGCACAGTTCTGCTTACCTGATTTTCAGTAATGTTCCCAATTCAATTACTTTATCTATGGCTTCTTGTAATATTGTACAGACATGTGCTTCAAAGGGTGGATATATTTTATTTGATGTAATAGATACATTTCCCACATATATTGCAAATCTAAGGCAAATATCTGTGGCAAACAGGTGTCTTTAATAACCCTCAAGTAATTGCAGCTCTAATAGCTGCAACCACTGAGAGTTATAGTCTTTTATGAAGTCTCATCCTTTACTTCATTATAGATTTTTGTTTTCAAATAAACATGAAAAAATACTAAACAAAATAGAAATGTGGTGAGGGAGTAATACAGTAATCACAATAATAATGAGGCAATGCTAACTCTTCTTGTGATAGCTAAGTACTGTAGAAAAGTAGAGTATTATGGAGATCTTTTACCAAATAAACGTTTAGGAGAGAAATACAGTGTGTGGTACAAATAAGTTAGGTCAAGTCAGGTTGGGGAGCATGCATTAGTACAGCACATTGCTGCACTGACCACATGACGAAACAGCTTGGGAGTCTGGTCGGCAACACCCCAGGCAGACAAATTGTCCAATCCTACCCCAAGGAAATGACCATCTATCTGCTGCTGGCAGGTGTTTTGTGGGTGTCCCCTTGGCCTGGTCCAGCCACTAGGGTCCACAACAATGAAGACCCTGTGAGTCGGATCCCCCTCGAGGATGGCCATAATGCCGTAATTGACGCTCCCTCACAATGTAGTTAATGTACCTCATTTGGGATTTGGTGGGCAACTGCTTGTTCAACACAAAGTCAAACCAGCTGTACCCAAGGATTTCTAAAGAGTCACAGTAGTAGGAGTCCTGTCTTCGTCTCAGATTATTGGATAGCGTTCATGTCTCGCAACCGTATAGTAAAACAGGAAGCACCAAGACTCTAAAGGATTAGACCTTTGCTCTTTTGTAAAGATATCTGGAGCACCACAAACCTCTTTCCGTGCTCTCCCAATCCATCTACTGACTTCATAGGAAGAGTTCCCAGAGACATGAATGTCGCTGCCAAGGTAAGTAACCCTCTCGACATGATCAGCATTCAAGACAGCCACACTGCTGATGGCTGTGCCCAAAAGGTCATTAAAGGATGGTACAGTATCTTGGTTTTTACTCAGGACACTCCCAAACCCCCGCGGTGGGCTGGCGCCCTGCCCTGGGTAGGTTTCCTGACTTGCGCCCTGTGTTGGCTGGGATTGGCTCCAGCAGGCCCCGGTGACCCTATAGTGAGGATATAGCAGGTTGGATAATGGATGGATGGACTCCCAAACCCAGACACTCAGTCTCTTGAGAGTCCCAATCAGAGACTCCATTGACTCCATGAAGATCACAGCATCGTCAGCAAAGTCAAGATCAGTGAATCTTTCTTCACCAACAGATGTCCCACAGCCTCTGGACCCCACAACCTTGCCCAACACCCAGTCCATATAAGCATTGAACATAGCAGGAGTGAGAACACACCCCTAACAAATCCAAGAATCAACTGGGAAAAACACATTTTCTGCCATTTTCTACACACATTTCTACACATTTCAGATTTTCTGCCTCCACTCTGCACAGCATAAGCAGTATGCTTGATTAACTGAATCAAACGCTTTATGAAAATCAACAAAGACTGCAAAAAAACTCTGTTCATGGATCCTATTGAGGATGACCCTAGCAAGGACCTTACCCGGCAACGAGAGCAGTGTTATCCCCTTGTACTTGTCATAATACAGGCAATCACCATTCCCTTTTCAGACAGGGACAAGTCCCATTTTCCAGTCAGTTGGGATGAATTAAGTTACCATTGCTTCATTTCGAAAACTATTCCAAAGGACAAGTAAATGCCAAATCCAGGACTTTACATTTTCAGATCTTTTGTGTATAGACAATCACTCAAGAAGAAATATGCAACCAAATATACATTAATTAAGATAAATAAGCAAGAAACACCCCATCAATGTTTAAAAGTCAGACCAAGCAACTTATTAAGTCATGGTATTTGCTTTACATGTGTTATTCATCACTAACATGTTTGTCATCACAAATGATGTGATTTATAGTACAGTATTTGTACTTTGTATTTTGATCTGGTTTATTGTCTCTTATTCTATTTCAATGCTTTCTATATCATGTGTTTCTTTTTATTTAGTGTTTAATTTGTATCAAGTGTTTTTTCTGAATTTATGTGAAAATGTTTGAGCATGGGAAAGGCAGAGCCGGCCCTAGACAATTTCGGGCTTGAAGCAAACTGATACCGAGGCCCCCTGCAGTTAGGGGGTCCAGGGCAGAGCTCCGACTGCCAAGCGATTTCCTGCATTCTGAGCTGCAGAAATGCGTTTTCCCGGCATCTACAACCATCACTTTTTGATGATTTTCATTTGACACTGACAACTGACAACTGTAACCGTAATACACTGACAGGAGCCAAATTTGCAGGCTGTCAGCGCAGACTGTCGTACAAGGCCCTGAGTGAAGGGTATGAGGTCGGAGTGGGCCCGCATAAATGTCTTTAGTGATGATACGTTAACAGATAAAGCTACATTTTAGCCAGCTTTTGCTGTTTCCACCAGGCAGCACATGGAGGTAAATAGCTAGGCCAAACACTTTTTTTTTTGCTTTTTATATTTTTTATATATTTTTTTTATTTTATGAAGATGAGATGACAATAATTTCAAACTGTGGAAATTCGGCATGGCCTAACTACTATCTACAAGACGTTCTTTCTAACAAAATGGAAATATATTAATATGAAGGAAAGTGATGGTTTTACGAAGAGAAGGGCCCCTCTTATGCTCTGTCGAAAATGCAGTGCGGCGGAGCGGCCCTGACTGAAGCGTAAGTGGCCGCCTACTGAGGACAGAGGCACAGATGAACCGTGGAGGCGGCAACAGACGCGCGGGCCTGAGTGAAGCGTAATGAAGATTGGAGTGCCAAGTGGAGATGTCCACGTGGAGTAATTAGGTGATGGAATATGTTGCCCGTGAATTATAAATATAAAAAAATTAGTAATAGAGGTTGGAGTGAAGGAGTCTGTTGCTCCATTGGGCCCTCTGCAGCAGCGTCGCATCACAGGAAAAAAAAAAACCTTAGGCGCAGTGGGCCTCCTCCAGCTGTGGGCCCGAAGCGGTCACTTCGTTCGCTTCACCCTGGCCGGCTCTGGGAAAGGTGCTGTATAAGTAAAATGTATTTTTTAAGTATTAATTATAATAATATTTACCGTATATAGTCGCAGATAAGTTCTCAGTAGTAGTACATACAGAAAGCAACTGTCAAAAGAGGTGTGAATTTTATTGATGACTTTAAGCCCCGCCCCCAAATATGATGGATGACATTAAGCCCCGCCCCAAATATGAAAATATGATTTATGAAATATGAAATATGTAAAATATGAAAATATGATTTATGAAAATATAAAAAATATGAAAATATAAAAAATATGAAAATATAATTTATGTAAATATGAAAATACAAAAATATGAACTATACCCCGCCCCTGGGGGGTTGGACCACCGTCATAATTGATCATCTCTAAACCCCGCCTTTTAGGGTGGGTTTTTCGTAAACCGGACACTTATCACTCCCCATTAACAATACTCACGCCCCCGAGTTACGCCTTTATCTCTCTATCCGCCAATAGGGTTAGGGAGAGGCGTATCGCTCCACCCCTTCCCAACCCCGCCTGTGGGAGGAGATGAAAGAGTTCTTGTATAAAATTCTAGTCACTTAGTGAAAACGCCACGATACACAAAAGCAAACAGAATGGACGGTCTTGTGAACGCTCCTAAGAAACTGAAAGCCAACAGGGCCTTACGGGAGTTACGGGAACCACGCTTCAGCTCTGTCTGGTACGATTCTAACTGTGCTTTGTGCCGGGTAGAGGTAAAAAGAAATGCCGAGGGACAACTCACGATCGCCGTTTCCAAGAAGGAGCCTATCCTACCTGAATATAATGAAGCCGGTCACGAAGAGGAAGATAAAGAAAATGTGATAAAGGATCGAGTGAGTGAAATTAATTTTTCTATAAAAGACTGGAGTTTTTTTAAAGCTCTTATGGCAAATATTGATGAAGCTATTTATCAAGGAAAACTATCCGAACAGATGAAAAAAATTAAAAGAAAATTGGAGGAGGAGTTTAGCATGTTGAATAATTCATGCTCGGAGGAGGAGGAAGAAAACTGGGAGTCAACCGCCCCCTAAGTGAGTGGAGATAAATACAGAGGTCTTTTCCATAGTCTACATTAACCTAAAGCCCTATCGAGATGTCTTCAACTAACTACCCTTCTGAAGCTGGTGCTAGCTGGGCCGGTCATCTCCCTGTTCTCTCGGCCTCTGAGGTGGCAGAAGTCCTCAACATTTTGATGCGCTCCGAAGAACCAAGCTCCGGGGGTATGGAACATACGTCCGCCGCTGACTACCTGTTTTGCCCGGCTAACCTTCAAGCCAACACCGCCTACTCTACTCCCGACGATATGATCGACCCTAACCTACAGCCCGGCTACTCTGCGGCAGACCAGTGCTGACAGACAACGATGTGTTTTGGACGGGTAACAACCAGCACCCCGCTGGCTACGTACCTGATCAGGTCTGCTGGTCTATGGAACAGACAGCGGCAGTCAACGACCTGTTTTGGCCCGGCGACATCGTACCTAACTCCGGGTACTCTGCTCCTAACAACTCTCCTTCAGACCCACCGTCTTGGCCGGATCTTCTGATGCCCTCGAATGACCAGATCTATTGGCCCGAACCTCAGTTACCCGCTCCTGATGATATGTATTGGCTGGACAGTCTCCTGGAGAACCGTACAGGACCTGATTTTTTTGTCCCTGCTGAGGATACTCTGGGGAGCCTGACGGGCGCTGAGGAGATAGCCATGCAGACCATGCATCAAGAAGAGACTGTGGACGACTTGGTAGAGGCTCTGGCCTCTTGGAAGCCATCGTCCCAGGATTCTGATTATGAGGGCATGGACATTGAACAAACTGACGGACCCCTGGGTGAAACACTTCGAAAGACTCTGAAACTGATCAAGAGTTTGATTGTGGCTCTGCTGGACATAATAGTCGATCGGGACCTAAAAAGCACCTGTCAAGGTTGTTTCATAGATCACCCCAGCCAGACGCAGCATACGTGTCTGTTTGAGCCTGACTCTTTTTATCGGGGTGGCCGTTTTCAAGAGGTTCTGACTGTTTTCCGCAAACCGTGGCTCAGGAGCCTGGTCATAAAGACTCTGGGATGCTTCAACATCTTTCCGCCTTTTCACAAGGTTCATTCATTTGTTCAAAATGCTGTAGATGAACTGGAAAATGAACATTCTATTAGCGAGGCTATTGTACAGGCCTTTCACAACATGGACGATCCATCTTACTCGAAAATACGTGAAATAGCCAATGCTTTCTCTAAAAGGCATTTTTCTGTACCAGACATGACCGATGCACCTTTGGGGTTTTACGGGGAGTACGATATAGAAAAATCAGACGAAGTGTCTGAACTCAATGTCCCGGTGCTATGAAATGTTTTAATAATGTTTTTAATACTGCTGTTTTTGAAAATTACCAATAAAGACTCATTTGATTTTTTAAACCATTGACATTTTTCTTTCACCGTCGGCGATGGAGGGTTACTTGAAAAAAGTTTATTATAACCCAGCAAATCCTGGTAGCTTTGGGGGAAAAGACTCTTTGAAAAGAGCTCTTGAGGTTTCGGGTCAGAAAAGTAATGACCAACAGGTGTCGGATTGGTTATCCAGTCAATATGCTTATACAATTCACAAACCCGCTAGAAGGCATTTTAGGAGAAATAAGGTTTATGTATCCGATATAGACTCGCAATGGCAGATGGATTTAGTGGACATGACAAATGTGTCCTAGTATAATCTAGGTTATAAATATTTGTTAACATGTATCGACGTACTTTCCAAGTACGCCTGGGTACGACCCCTGAAGAACAAAACGGGTAAGGAAGTGACAAGAGCCTTCCAAGACATTCTGAGCGCCGGGCGTACTCCAAAGAAGCTCCAGACTGATAAGGGGAAAGAGTTTTTCAACCGAGATTTTCAAAAGCTGTTAAGGAAGAGCGGAATAAAACATTTCACCACAGGAAACGAATTAAAGGCCTCCGTGGTGGAGAGATTTAACCGGACACTAAAATCTAAAATGTGGAAATATTTCAGCGCTTATAACACGAGAACCTACATCGATAAATTGCCGGATTTAGTATACTCTTATAACAAAAGTTATCATCGAAGCATAAAAATGGCTCCTTCCGATGTAAACACGTTAAATTCCTGGAAAGTTTTCAAAAACGTCCGCCGGGTCCGCCGTTGTTTAAGTTCAAAGTAGGAGACACGGTTAGAGTGTCTAAAACCAGACATCCTTTTGAGAAAGGTTATGAACAAACATTTTCAGATGAAATCTTTACTGTATCTGAACTTGTACCTAGGGCACCGGCTGTGTACAAACTGAAAGACTACGATGGTGAAGAGATTGTAGGATCCTTTTACGACCCCGAATTACAGAAAATTAAAGTCGGGTCCACAGACGTTTACAGGATCGAAAAAATACTGGCTAGGAAAGTTAAGAATAAAAAACGACTCATTTTAGTCAAATGGCTCGGCTGGCCAGAAAAATTTAACAGCTGGATACCGGAGAGCTATGCCCAAGATGTTCAATAAAATCCCCAGGGCTCCTATTTGACTCTTCATTCTCTAGCGGTATACGATGGAGCGCAAAAGTTTTTTTGTGACTCTTCCGAGCAACGCTTCCTCAGACATTTTCCCTAACAACACAATTTCCAATTTCACGACGAAGCTTGCTAAACCCATAGAATTAGAAGGTTCTTGGGAAGTCGGTCTAGCCGAAATTCAGTACCCACATACATGGAATACCATAGACAAGCCGGATAACGAATTCTACGTTTCAGCTCCGGGGGTAAAAAAACATTACTACATTCCATGCAGGTATTACGAAGGTATTCACGACCTACTGTCTTTTATGAATTCGACAACCTTAAGCCTACCCACTTTGACAGATGTTGCAGCTGGATTTTTCCCTTCTGAGAACCCTGCGAAATTCAGTTATAATACTGTGGAAAGAAGAGTCTACGTGGTACCGGGTGAAAAGGATGAAACTATACACTTAAAAGGACAGCTGGGTCGAATATTAGGAGCGCATCCTGATCAGACTCAGGGTTTAACTTATAAGGCTCCTTTCCCCGCCGACATCAGGGCCGGCTTTTACACTTTGTACATGTACAGGGATATGGTATCTCATCAGAGAGTCGGAGACAGCTACGTACCCCTTTTGAGGTGTGTTCATATAGAGGATCAGGCGAATAAAATTACAACCATAACATATGACAAGCCGCATTATGCGCCAGCCAGCAAGAATCATTTTGACACAGTGACTATTGAAATAAAGACGGACCAGAACAAAAACGTGCCATTTCAGTTTGGTAAGGTGATAGTGAAGTTGCATTTCAGACCCGTCAGACATTGTATGCACGACTAAAACAATAAGGTCTTACCAGGACCCGACACCTTACATCCAATATTATCAGACCCAAGCGGGTAACGGCTTACCGGGATTCTCTGGAGCCCCTGTAATGTATGGTGGGGGGATTGGAGGTATATTTCGAGGATTGTTTCGAAGAGCTTTGCCTCTCCTGAAAAAAGGCTTCGACATCGCAAAACCACATATCAAATCCGCGGCTAAAAATATTGTCAAAGATGTGATCACCGGGGCTATATCCGGTGCTGCAGGTGGAGTCCCAGAAAAGCAGGAGGGAGCGGGCTTGATGGTCATGAGAAAGACAAAACGCAAGAGACCACCGGGGTCGCGTCAGGCCCCGGCAGCTAAAAAGACCAGGCGCACTATTTTTGCAGCATTATGTAAACGTCGTCAGAAGAGGAACAAGACTAAAGCAAGCAAAAAGAAGAGAGACATTTTTTAAAAAAAGATGGCTTTCGTACACAGAATGTCCGAAGAGTGTGTCAAATCTGAACTGGATCTGTTTACGGTGCCTTTCACTCAAACGAGTGTAGATAAAAGTATATACGTTGAAGTCCCACCACTCTCAGCCCTCTCTGAAGTAGCTCCGCTAGAATTTCTCATAGCCGGAAATGGGGAAGATTACCTGGACTTGAATAACACTCTTCTACACCTAAGGGGAAAGATAGTGAATGCTGATGGGACTAACATACCTGCCGGGGCAAAGGTCGGATTTGTCAACTACCCTATAGCCAGTTTGTTTTCCCAAGTGGATGTCACCCTCGGGGACCGTCTAATATCCCAGAGTTCAAATTGTTATCCTTACCGAGCGGTCTTAGAAGGCCTGCTAAATTACAGCCAAGAGACTCTTAATTCTCAATTTGCTACAGGACTTTTTTACAAAGATACACTTAACAAATTGGAAGAGACAGACCCCGACGGAGAAAACATCGGTTTTAATAACAGAAGCGTCTATACAGCTGGTAGCAGGACTGTTGAACTTCTGGGGCACATACATACAGATCTCTTTTTCCAGGAAAAACTACTATTGAATGGCCTAGACGTGAAGATTAAAATGGTTCGGAACAAAGATGAATTCTGCTTAATGTCCGGTGATGCCGAACGTTACAGAGTAATCATAACATCAGCCTCCCTGTTTGTAAAAAAAGTAAAAGTTTCATTGGCCATGAAATTAGGACACGCTCATGCCCTTACATCAGCCAATGCTTAAATACCCTGTGGAAAGGGTGAATATGAAAGTATTCAGTATGCCTGCGGGGATCCGAGTATGCAATCAAGAAAACCTGTTTCTGGGTCAACTACCAAAGTATGTGGTAATTGGAATGGTGGATAATGAAGCCTTTTCGGGATCTTATACACGGAACCCGTTCAGTTTCAAACACAACAATGTAGAGTTCCTGGCTCTGTACATGGACGGCGAACAGATTCCTGCCAAACCTTTTTAACCAGACTTTGTAAGCGGCAATAGTGCCAGAGAATATTATAACCTGGTATTGGCCACTGGTAAGCATTTGAAGGATCAAGCTCTGGCTATCAGCCGTTCAGGGTTCTCGCAAGGATATACTCTTTTCGCTTTTGATCTAACCCCCGATCAAGAATGCGGCGATCATTTTTCATTAGTTAAAACTGGAAACATGAGATTTGAATTACGCTTTCGCGTCCCTCTCCCTCGGACCGTCAATCTAATAGTATATGCGGTCTTTGACAACATCATTGAAATCAACCAGAGACGTAATGTTCTGTATGACTACTAAGCACCATGAATACAAAACAATTAACAGAACTACTGTCCCAAGACCCCTACACCGAAAGATATTTCCGCGGTGTGCTGGCGTGTGATCAACTACCGGAAAAAAATAACGGCTTGCCGGCCATGTTTGTAGTGAATACTCACCGTCAAACCCAACCCAGAGAACACTGGCTGGGGATTTACCTCACAGAAGACGATAATGGGGAGTTTTTTGATTCCTATGGAAATCCCCAGGACTTTATCTACTTCCATTTACCATTTCTTAAGCAAAAACTGTAAACAAATCCTTTACAATAACCGACAGCTTCAAAGTTGGTTCTCGGACAAATATGGTCATCACTGCCTCTTCTATCTGCATCAGAGAGGAAAAGGTCTCCCGTACACCTCTGTAATAAAAAAGTATTCTGAGGACGTGAACAGTAATGACTCTATGGTCTCTAAATTTGTTCGTTCCTGGATTCCTTCACCGGGACTCTGTTTTTATCAGTACCCCTGCGTGCAAAGATCAGAGACCTATAAATATTTCAATAGACGGTTAAAGGATGAAGACACTCTGTAATGAGATAAAATTGTATTTAATAAACAAATAATTTTACAAATTAATAAGCAATCCATTCCAGTCTTTTTTTTCTCGGTTTCAGTCGGTAGGGGCTAACTTCTGTTTGATGAGCAGGGAGGGGGGCGGCGGGCGGCTTAAAACTTTCAAGGAGTTCTCTCGTTTCATCGTTAGGTTACGACAGAAAATGGAATGTTCAAACCGGCCATGGCGTTTACAAATTCCTTCCACCCCCGCGGTCTCCTATGTTCAGGTATTGTATGAGAAGCGGTCAGATTACGGACCAAATCCACCATGTTGGATCCGACAAAAGGTTTACCTTCTAACAACAGCTCTCCACGATTATTCCAAAAAGCGTGATCGGGATTAACGGACATTTTATGTAAAACAAATTCAACATTTTTCTTTGATTTTACAGGCGCGCTTCTCAAAACCTCTTGCCAAACCTTGTCCTCAGACACCTTGACTGTTCCAATGCCCCCCTCGCCATTTTCTTCTTTTGGTAATACGAGCGTCAGACTGCTAGCTTCTTTATCGGCCTTTTTAACTAGCGTCAGATATCTCTGCAAGATAGAAGTGTAAAGCTTCACCTTCTCGTCAGCCCCTATATCACAGCGTTGCAGGACGTTTCTCATTTCTTTGTCCAGTTCAGTTTCCGTGGCACTCAAGAGTTCGTTCGGGTTAGCACTTTTTTGCTGAAAAAGTGTTATTTGTTGCTGCGGGACCAAATACATTTTTTGAGCGTATTCCATGTTTATGTTCTAGAAGCCAGTAAAATGGATATGAATGGCACGGCGACGCTTAAAAGAGCTCCCAAAAAGCCTCCTTTCTGGTTCAGAATAGCTTTCTTCTTTTTTAAGTTTAGTTTTTTGTCACTTATTTTTCGGACAGATGTTTTATGCTTCTTGAGTCGCTTAAACTGTTTGGGGGAAAGAGGTATATTACCTTTTAAAGTATTATAGGCTATTTCGGACAAAGCATTAATTAAATCGTCAGAAGAGGCGTTGATAAGAATTTTACGGCGGCGACAAGAGCAACGGAGTAAGGCCTTGAGAGGCTATAGGTTTCTGCTTATTCTGGCCGACATGCTGACAGAATATGTAACTTTGACTCAGAACACCTTCTTTTATCTTTTCACGGTGTACACGACCGGCCAGTCGGGCGGGAACAGACCTGTTCTTAAACGCAGTTCATCGGGGGTCTGTGCCTTTAAATCCACTAAGAGATAGCCGTACGGTAGTTTTGTAGCATCTTCGAAAGCCTCCAAAAAGAACTTAACACGCCTCGGATACATTTGGCGTGCCAAGGTAGTAATCTGCAATTTGTCCCTGGGGTTTTTAAAAAGAGTGATATAATTGGCGTTAAGATTAATCGTTCGGCTTTTCTTTCCTTGAAAGAATAAATTTTGAACCAAGTAAATGATAGACAGATTCCGATGATGAGTATATTTTGTGAAAGCTTTTTCTATTTCCTGGCTTTCGCTAGCCGATTCCATCAGATCATCTATAATGACCAAATTTATTTTCTCAGGAGGGAGAAGTTCGTCGTCGCATAAAGACTTTGGGAGTCCTTCAATAAATTTTAATTGCTGAAATTTCAGTAATATAATCACCAGGATTTAAATCACTGGTGAGATCTCCTAAATAGTCACCTAGAGGAGGATTGTACTGACCCGGCTGAGAAGTAAAAATGACCGAGTCGGTGTCGTGGTACAACACCCTTTCTCCCAGACTGTCCAGTAAATCGTACAACTCTAACCGTGCATAGGCCGTGGTGAAAGCAGCAATGACAACATTAACGCTACCAGGTAGGGTATACTTTTCATCGGTGTACTTCCATTGTATTTGAGCAATCTCATCACCGATAAATTCAAAATAAGAAACATTATACTGTTTGGAGAAAATGTATTGCAAGAATTCCTCACCATCCTTGACTAAGCTAGTAGTGAGATGGAGAGGTTTTTGCCCAAATTTACCCCAAAGAGAATTTAAAAACAACTTTGTAATCTGTCTCTTGGCTGGATTTACGGCGATGTTATCGCGGTCCAATTGTACACCTTCCTTCTGATAATAATCTAAAATATAACGGTCGCGGGAAGCCTCATCCGTACACCAGGCAGGATAGCCCAAGGCCTCCTGCTTGCCTTTTAGATGAAGATTGATATAGTCTGAGAATAACTCAGAAGTGGTAGCTACAGGGGCTGAAACACAGGAGACAGGGCCTGAAGATACAGGGACAGAAACAGAGGAGACAGGGCCTGAAGATACAGGGACTGAAACAGAAGCAGAAGTGGTAGCGACAGGGACTGGGACAGAGGGGGCACAGGGGCCTACTGGAACAGAGGGGGCACAGGGGCCTACTAAAGTAGAGGGAGCAGTAGAGGGAGCAGAAGTGGGAGCTACAGGGACTGGGACAAAAGGGCATACTAAAGCAGAGGGAGCCGAAGTGGTAGAGGAGACAGTGGAGACAGTGACTGGAGCAGAGATTGCCGAGACAGAAGCACAGGGAGTGGAATAGAGGAGACAGTGACTGGGACAGAGGGGGCACAGGGGCATATTAAAGTAGACGGCTTGGCATCAGAAGGGCTAGCTGAAATAAACGAGAGAGAAGGGTTAGAAAAAGGGAGCAAGACTGAAGCAGAGGGCCCCGAAGGGGGCATGACTGGAGCAGAGGGCCCAGAAGTGGAAGTTACAGAGACCGAGGAGACTGTAGCAGGGGGCAAGACTGTAGCTAAGGGAGTAACCGAGACTGATGTGGCCATACTGTGAGAGGGGGCAGCATTTACAGAACCCAACGTGTTTGTTAAACCATGACCCGTTTGAGCATTCACATTTTCGTTCAAAGACCGCTGAACCCTTTCTAACAAGTTATTTAATGTTTGCATTTCATCGGGGGTGGCTACTGGACGTTGGGCTTCTAAAAGGCTGTTAAGCTGGTCAAAGTCGATGGGAGTGGTAACAGGTGAAGGAACTCTCATGGTCGCTATTATATTATTCATTTTGATTTTGCCAATTAATATATTCCAATTCATTAAAATATCGGGGTGGTGGAGTAGGCATTTTTGGGGGCCGAATAGAATAACGAAGTTCAGTCACCATGTCATGCAATAAACCAGCATTTTGAGAACCGCTCCCAGCGTCCAAGTCCTCACTTGCACGCCTTTTACCAGACATTATTTGGGGAACAAGTTTTCTAAAATTGCATACAATAAAATAACCTTTTCACGTATATCTGGAGAAAGGATTAAGAGTTTTGAAAAATCAACAGCACTCGTTCGATTTCAGCCTTCAGCTCAGCAGCCTTAGCAGCGGGATCTTTCAGGTTCACTGCTTATTTGGGTGAGAAGTCCGGGTGATGATACAAACGGTGGTGAATCCCCCAAGTATCTCAGTCAGTAAGCCTGGAGAGGTGGGTTCTGAAAAAAAAACAAGCAAGACTAAGTTTTCTTTAAAAATAAACATTTGCTGCGCACTCGCACAAATAGTTCAACTTACCGGGCTGCGTGAATGAGATGTTCAATAATAGACGGTCCGAGAGCCTTTGCGCCGATTCTAGATGCTGACTGGTAACTTCGGAAGGATAACCACTCTTTGGGGGCGTCGGGTATTCTGCTAAAAAGTACATATTTAACCCCAACGCCTTATTTTCTTCCCGAAACGCAAACAACACAAAGACACACACACACACACTCAAACCCTCAGTTGAAAGTGATACTTACTTTCTGGGGACTCTTTGGCTGAGGCAGGATTTTTATTCTCAAAAAGACAATCTGTTTCAGCTATTAAATCCTCCAATTGCAAACTAGTTAGATTTAAAGAATCAAACAGTTCACTCTCCGATTCTAAAATATAAAAGACTAGGTTTGTACTTACTTAAAGACCATTGCATTAAAAAGTAATCAACTGGAACGTTCTTATAAGGTTATGCATTTCCATTAAAAGTAATTAGTACGAGACGTACATTAACATTAAAAAGTAATAAGTTTGTACATACTTAGACAATAAAAGTTTTAAATCGGAGCGGCCTCATAAGCAACATTTCAATTTATTTGATTTATAAATCAAATGCGGAAAACTCACGCTATTGGTCCAAGAGATTATGATATGCTAATGCCCACCTGAGAGAGTAATCACGGAGCACACTGCCTTTTTTTTTCTATGCATTGTGCCTACGTGACCACACGGTAATAACCGAACTATTCCAAAGCAACGTTTGCAGTGATTTGTGTTTTTTGTATCTCATACTCTCATACATCTTTATCATAAGAGCATCCCTTATCTACGATGGAACGTTCGATCAGAAGACAATATGAAGCTGGAAATAAATTAAACATCGTTGAAGTAATGAAAGAAATTGGTAACATTTTGCTGCAACAAAATCCAATGTGTCTGAGAAACTGATGTGAGTTTGGAGGAGGCAAGAAGATGTAAAAGAAAAACTTAAGTGGTGCATTTTTGAATGGGCGTATAAGTAGGGGTCTGATTTTATGATTGATATTTTGGGTTTCAAGACCCGACTTATACGTGAGTATATACAGTAATGTTTTTTCTACTTATCCACTTACTGTATATTGTGACCTGCTTAATCCATTTTCAAGTTCAAATTGTTGTTGTTAGTTGTCCAAAATAAACACAGACACAGGAAAAACAATGAATGGGCCTGGGATTTGAACTCAGTCTCCTGTAATAGAGTAGCAATAATAGTAACTGCCATCACCATGCCTTCTGTATGATTTGAGAGAGGAAGAGAGAGAGAGAGAGAGAGAGAGAGAGAGAGAGAGAGAGAGGGGTTATTTTATTGATTTTCCTCTTCCAATGTATTGATTTATTATCTGATCTGAATAGCCTGCTCTCCTCAAAGATCTAGTCACGCTCCAGCACAAGTATACTGTATATATATACAATCATTATCAGCGACAGAGCCTATGCCAGGTAGCAACTAGAATGGCAATCCATCACAGGACTCACTCCTGCACACCCATCCTCAGTCAATATGAAATCTTGATTCAGGCAGAAGGTGCAAACTCTGTTTGGCCCATGACAAGTATAAGATTTGATCCTCCAACTCCAACTCTAGATCCATGAGGCTGCAGCACTAACCACTAGACCACCATGCCATTCTTTGGTGGGCGTACTCATTTGCAAATCTTCAGTGCAGGTTGTTCGATTTATTGAGTTGGTAGAGAGAGCTCAAGGGCCTCTTCACTGAATAAGTTGTAAAAGAAGAAAATGAACTGTGGTCATCTGCAATAATTTATTGGATTGGCATGATCGCCATAGTAACCAAAAAAAACTGATATGGGAATGTCATGAGATAATCGTTTGCTCCCTCTGCTGGGTTCTTGTTTTATTTTAACTAGAATAAGGTAATAGAGGTATATCTACCAATTTTCCAAAAATATGAAGCTCTTTTCATAGACACTCTGCCCATGTTCTATAAAATGTGTGTTTGTATATCCTTTGCCTTTGAACTAGTCAGCATATTTTTGAAATCTTGCTATTTATTAAAATCAGTTTGCAGTATTAAGTATTCATATAATGTATGTATGCATTTTTTGAAAAAAGGTTTGGGTATAAAAAGACTCCTGCAGTATTTTTTGCTAAATTCTGCTAAAACCTAAATGGCAGTTGTGAAGGTGTTTTTCACTACATTATACATAACTATTCCTGGGGGGGTGTTATGTTAGAGACTAATAAATGCTATAAAACATAGTACATCAGACACTACATATAATTTCAAACTGTGCATGAGATATTTTGTAGGTACTGTAGAATTTTAATTGCAATGACCAGAAATGTTGGCAGCACAAAGTTGTTTTATTTTCTTTCTGCTGCTTCACAGCTCCAAGGAGCTTGACTCAAATCCTGGTTTGGTTACTGTGCAGTTACACATTCTCCCCGTGTTTAGGTGGATTTTCTCTGAGTGGTCTAGTTTCTTTGCACATCCCATTTACTGTTCTTGCAAAATGTTCCTTTAGCAGTTTGTTCCTTATGCTTCAGTTCCTCTACAGTACTGTTTATTTAAACATATTTGTATACATGGCTGTTTTATGTGGATTTGTTTGTGTTTTATGTCTTTTGTGATTTTTGATTTTGTTCTTTTTGTATTGTATAATTCTTTTAGTAGTAATTATTTTGTATTTTGTCTAAATTATGTGAGTGATTTTCCTTGTCTTATGTTGAACATAAGGGAAGGGGCACCCAGAGGCTGCTGCTAAGGGACCACTTGTATCTATACGATATATTGCAGGAGCTAGTGAAGCTCTGGGGTGTTAACATCTTGAAGGAGGAGTGCTGTGGGTTAACTTGTTTTTGTAACCATGCAGCAGGCCTGATTTATATTTTATTTGAGCCCATATTTGCATTAGCTGCTTTTAGCCCACGTTTGCTTATTTCTATCTATTGCCTTAGCTTGTACATTGACTTATGTAAAATAATGCAACAGCAATTTTAAGAATCTTAAGTTTCTTTCTGTGTTATCCATCCATCCATTATCCATCCATTATCCAACCCGCTATATCCCAGCTACAGGGTCATGGGGGTCTGCTGGAGCCAATCCCAGCCAACACAGGGCACAAAGCAGGAAACAAACACCGGGCAGGGCGCCAGCCCACCACAGATTCTGTGATATATTATATTATATTATATTATATTATATTATATTATATTATATTATATTATATTATATTATATTATGATTATTTGTATTTGTAATTATTCATTTTTGTCATGCTGGCCAGGGGTTTCACAGTTTTACTCTCCCTTTTTGAGTTTAATATGCTTAAATCTCTTTATGGACATGCCAGTTTGCAAGACCTGTTTTAAATTCTGATCACAACAAACTTTTGTTGGAGTGTGTGTACTTGTGTGTGACCTTCAATGGCCTAAAATCTTGTTCAAGTTGGTTGATCCTATCATTGCATCTCCAGTTACTGGGATGTCCTCCAGCTCTTCACAACCATGTAATGGAATAAGTAAGTTTGATATAAGGATGAATAGTAAGAAAACTATAAATATTATAGTATCTAAGATCATTATGTTTCAGGAACAGATATTTAAAGTTGTAGGAGCTGACCTAGTAATACCTTTGATTTGAATTTGTTTAGTCATTCACTGTTTACCATTGCTATTACTGTTATGTCCTGATTAATGTAAAATTTTAAAAGGAGTGATAATATATATTTAGTGTATGTTCAATCAATGTATATATAAAACACAACTATTAATAATAACAAAAAAAATAAACTTAATTAGTGCAGTAAATACAGGGTCAAAATGAAGCTGAATTTTTATATATTAAAAAATGCCTAGTCCTCTGAGGTTTGGGGTTCACAGAAAAGAAGGCAGATGTAACATACAATTTGTGGTTAGAGGCTTTTCCCTTTTGTATTCAAATATGTCTCTAGAGAATTAACTTTATAAACACTATATATAATGTAGCACTAAATGGATTCTTTGCTGCTTACATTGCTATTTTGGGGCATCTTGCTATCATTAGATGGATCACTTACTGTTGCCACACTTGATCGAATTTATATGGGACTTGGCATGCTTGTCATTTTTGCTAGGCTTCCCTGCAGCTAGCTGTGAAGGTTCATGATGGGATGCCAGCTCATAGTGATGATGAATCATCTCCAGGCCAATGCAACTTGTCAGTGTTGTCACAATACATATATACTATATGTGGGTGTATCTGTGTATATGGCTGATTAAAGGGTTCATGAGCTGTACTTGAACTTTGAAATAATGGCAGAAAGGCATAAATAGACAAAAAGTGTCTAGGGAAAAGATGAAGGAATAATGTATCAAACGGACCAAAGAGTATCAAACCCTAGCTGCCCCACTCTGACTAGATAATACAACACTTGCACTCATTGTCTTTTTGCCATGGTGACTTTTGCACTTTCCTACCAAACAACAGAAATTCCCCTTCTTTGATCATTTGAGGCTTTGTCTCTCATTGCTTTCCTGCTTTATCTTCCAAGGTAAGGAATGCCATCCACCACTTCTGGGGCCATTCTTCTTACATTCTCTCTAATGGCTTAAGATGCTTTCAGCCCCAGCTTCCACTTAAAAGAGCATGCAATACAAAGAGCATCTCTCCACAACAATTTTCAGCAGATACCGATATGGAATGTTAGGGCTTTCTCTGTTCCCATTAGTCTCCTTACCTAAATCCTTCAATTCACCACCGTCTTTAGAAATGCCTAACACTGCTTAAATAACACTGTCCTCTGGTGGTATTCTCTTTTAGAGTGAAGTACTGAATCATCAAAACCTTAATAGCTTTTTAAAAAGAAATCTGGATAAGATAATTAAACATTTAGGTAACTGAATTAGCTTGATGGATCTCTATCACATTTTAAATTCTTACATTCTTAAGTTCTTGCTTTTTTCATTATGTGTTACATTTACTGTTTTTACTAGCCTATACAGTATGTGTAGTCACCATTGTGATGCATGAAAAAGGGATCATTTTAATTTTTGGTGCCTCCTCCTTGTCTGCTCAATGCTAACTTCAACGTTTCCTTTTCATTTCAGTAGACTGATCCATGTCCTTCAAATTAAACTACTGTTATAATTTTTGTAAGTCTTCATTTTATGACGTCTGGAGCATATTCAGATAACTGACAAATGTGTAAAATAAAGATTAATACTTTTTATAGAGTTTCCTTCTTTGGATTAGAGTTTCTTCCCACAGTCCAAAACATGTTGTTAGATTGAATGGCAACACTAAACTGTGCCAGAGTGATGTATGTCTCTGAGTTGGTCCAGGCAAAAAGCTACACGCCTGTGTCCATTTCTCCCAGAATATTCTCTGGTTCAGGAAATGGTGTGTTATCAGATTACCTAATATATTATAATAATATTTTTATCAGATAACACTAACTAATAGTGCTATCGGATCACCTAATATGATAGGTACAAAGTACCAAGCCCTGTATGCCTTATTTTCTTCTTGCCTTGATACTGTTTGCCCTCTTCCCACTAGTCCTGCACATGACAGACCGTCCTGCCCTTGGCTTTCTGATGCTATACATACTCTACAGACAGAGTTTAGCACCTGGGCTGATCTGTATAGTATTAATCTGTTCTATCTTCCTTTTCTTCTGCTACTACCAGTTCTAAGGTAAGTTTCTTTCAAAACAGGATTAGTAATTCTTCTGTGGCTTGTTCTCTGCTTTTACCTTTCCCCTCAATGCTCCACCTCATTCACCCTCAAACTCTTTGACTGCTGATGACTTTGCAACCTTTTTTCAAGAAGAGGTGGCTGTCATCAGCAGTCAGTTCTAATCGCCACTGCCAGCCAGCCTGCTCTTTCTTGAACACACCACAGCATTCTCCTCTTTCTCTCTACCACTGATGTTTCCAAACTCATCCCTAGTCATCCCACTGTCTATTTGACCCCATCCCCCTCACATTTCCTCCTGCCTGTCTCTTCCTCAGTAATTTCTGCAGTTACATATGTCATCAACTCCTCACTCAGCACAGGCACTTTTCCCACATTTTTCAAACATGTCTTAGTAACTTCTCTCCTCAAGAAGACCACTCTTGACCCACCTCTAGTAAGTAATTACAGACCTGTGTCTCTCCTCTACTTTCTGTCTAAAACTCTGAAAAGTGCTGTCTCTAACCAAGTGTCTTCCTTTCGTCTATACACCCAACTGCTTGATCCTAATTAGTCACAATTTAAGAAGGTCCACTCCATAGGGACAGCTTTGCTCACTGTTGTCAATATGTTACGGCATGCCAAAGCTTTCATTTGTGCTCACCTTCGACATGGTCAACATCCATATCCTCCTTGAGACTCTTTCTGACCTTGGCATCACTGGGATTGACAGATTTCAAGGGTGCACCAGGCCATTAAGGAAATCCTCTCTATTCTCTATACTCTTCTTAACTAGGCCCCACTGTCACATGATTTCTCTTATCAGTGGTTTGTTGATGATACACAGCTATACCTGTCTTTCCCTCTAGAGAATCACACTGTATCTTCTAGAATCTCTGCATGTCTTACTGAAACTTCAACCTGGATGAAGAAACACCATCTCAGGCTCACTCTGACAAAGATGAACTTTTTGTTATCCTAGCTAGTACATCTATTCAGTACCCCATATTAGTTCAGGTTGGTTCATCATCTCTAACACTTGTGAAGTCAGTACTCAACATTGGGGTGGATATTGATGACCAGCTGTCATTCAAGGACCATGTTGCTATGGTCTGTCAGTCTTGCAGATTCACTCTATACATCTGCAAGATCAGACCATATCTGACAGAGATATGCAACACAACTACTGGGCCAGAGTCTGGTCTTGTCACAGCTGTACTATTGCAATTCTCTGCTGGCAAGAGCACTGGCACGTGTCACCAAGCTGCTGCATTTTCCAAGCCACTGCAGATGATTCAAAATGCAGCTACATGTCTAGCGTTTAACCAGCTATGGCAGCCACATGTTATTTCTCTCTTCAGATCACTACACTGGCTTCCTGCAGTGGCATGTATTAAGTTCAAAACCTTGAGATGTGTCTGCTCCTATATACTGTATATGGGGACATTCTGATCTACTGATGAACAGTTTCTTGTCATGCCACCTTAGCCCAGACTCTTTTCATGTGTAGTCACTGGGTGGCGGAACGAGCTGCCCACCTCCATTTGGAACTCTGACTCTCTCAATGTGTTCAAAAAGTGTTTGAAGACTTTCTTCTTTGATGAATTTAGGTCTAGGTGATAGCTGTTAGTTTTTGTAAGTCTGGGAAATGTAATTAGCGTATATTTTTCTTTGAGCTTTTCACTTGTGAAAATAAATTGTGCACAAGTGTCCTGTGACACTTGTTCCCAAACAGTCCCCAGACTGCAGTTAATCAATTATGTTGGCCTCTTTGGTAAGTCGCTTTGGATAATAGCTTCTGCTAGTCAAATAAATGTAAATGCAAATGTAAACTAACTGCCTAGGTCTTTTGCTTAATGCAGGATAGGAAGAAAACCACATATTCAACCCTAGGGACCTCTAATAGCAAGCTGCTTTCTGAGTGTGACTGTCTTTTATTTCCAAACCTTTATTTTAACACAATTTTTCCACCAATAGAGGGATATTACATTACTTGCAAATTATATTTTTGGGATTAAAATCAATAGCTGCATATATAAGATGATACACAGAATCGTACAACCTGAGTGCTTTAAATCTTCACTCAGTCCAAGCAGAAGCAGTAAGATGCTGACGACTATTCCACTCCCAGATGTCTTTTTTTCTTGTAGGTTCTAAATCAAAGCAGGGATATAGAGAGCAAGAGATACAGAATTCTCTGGCAATTTTGAAAACAGCAGCTGGGAGAGTAAAGAGGAAGGGGGGACCCTCCATTATCAGCTCTGCCCTTCACTCATCCAAACAGGACACACACCGCGGTAGAAGAGCATGTTTACATTAACTTTTGCAGTTTCTCACAGCACATGAAAATACTTCTTACACTGATAGCACAGAATGCTCAAGGTCAGTTTTATAAAATTCCCAGCTAAGTAAGCAAAGGCATAAAATAATAATAAAAGGAAAATTCCAAAGTCCTATTTAGTGTTTCAGCCTCCCCAGCAAGCACTGCACTTCTGTTGATTGACAAAACTTCAGACTTAGAAGCCAAAAGACATCTAACCTGAACAGTTTAAAATATCTCTTGTACAAAGGGGATGACTAGTTTGATGAATGGAAGACATGTCTGAACATACTTCGAAAGACTGTGATTTTTCTAATGTCAAAGAAAAAAGTATATGTCAAACCTTTCTTCCTAATATATGACCAATATTTTTAAAATTATTTTAAAAATCCTGCTTTGCTGATCAATATTGAAGCAGAAATGATAGAATATGGGAATACACTTTAAGTATGCTTAAATGCAGTTTTAACAGTAGAAAAGTACCTACTATTGTTACTATTGTCTTTGTCTTTATATCCTGTTACATTATCATTAGAGACTGGTATTATGGACACTGGTGATTTTTTGTTATCTTTAATAACGCATTGTGTTATTTGTATTGTGTTTTCTAATGTTACAAAGTCTAATTTGAAATGTATTGCCATTATTTGGCACAAACTGTAAAAAAGAGAAAATGTGGAATTGTATGGCTACATATTGGGCTTTCAAACCAGCATTTTCTTCAATGCTTTCTATGATACTATTATCATAAATTATTTTTTTTTCTTTTGAGATTAGATAGATAGATAGATAGATAGATAGATAGATAGATAGATAGATAGATAGATAGATAGATAGATAGATAGAT
>JANRMT010062803.1:9917384-9938361 GCA_026402145.1 Polypterus bichir lapradei | reverse complement strand
GATAGATAGATAGATAGATAGATAGATAGATAGATAGATAGATAGATGCCCATACTGTGATATAACCACACTCAAACACGAATGACTAAAAAGGAAGAAAAACTTCAGACCTGGCAGACCCAGTCCCAGTGAGGTAAAATGTAGGTATATTGCTGTTGGTATAAATGAGCCCCTGTAGTGTTTCCTACCACACTTCCACTGAATAATCTGTTGCTTAAAAGTCCTCAATGTTAGTGTGTCAGGTAGAGGATATGCAGTATTGTTCAAAATGGCACTCAGCTTTGTTTTAATTCTCTCCTATGCTAGTACCTCTAGGGGTTCCAGAGTGTGTCTCATAACTGAGCTTGCCCTTTTAATTAGCCTGTTGATCTGGTGGGCCTCCCTAAAAGTGACAGCACACCACAGCGTAAACAATTGCATCATAGAGTTGTAGAAGATATGAAGGATGTCACTTCCCACATCAAAAAGAACACAGTCTCCTAACGAAAAAGTGTCTGCTCTGCCCTTTCTTCTTCTTTTTGTTCCTCTGTAACTTCTGAGACCTGCCCAAACTGTCATTGATGTGGACCCCCAAGTACTTGTAGCAACACACTACCTCTATATGCACTCCCTTAATTGTGACTGAACATGGAGGCTCTTTGGTGCTGCTAAATCCTTTAATCAGTTCCTTGGTTTTGCTGATGTTAAGATGCAGACAATTCTCTTTGCACCAAGAAATAAAGTTCTTCACCTGACCGCTATACACTGTCTCATCTGAGAATTTCTGCAAGTGACATGACCTGGTATTATATTTATAGACGGAGTGTGTACAGAGTGAAGAGAAAAGGAGACAGGACTGTTCCTTGTGGTACTCCAATATTGGTCATGTCCATATCAGAAACATAGTCCTTAAGTCTCACTGCGGTCTGCCTCACAAAAACTACAGGACACCATAGTCTCCTTCACTTGCATATGTCCAAATTTACTTCTTAACAGGGATGACTGGATGGTATTGAAGGCAGAGAAGAAATAAAAAAATATAATTCTCACAATGCTGCCAGCTTTGTCCAGGTGAGAATAACCCTGGTGTAGCAAACAGGTATTCGTATCCTTCACTCCAATTTTCATCAGATCTTTGTCAAACATGCTACTCTAGCCAAGCATGTTTATTAAAAAGAAGGTTTGTCTAAATGATGCTCCCTCTGTACCTTAAAAAAGTCTTTACTATGCTGAAGGTCTGATTTTTCAGTGAAACATACTCAACACTGCAGCTCTTTTAGCATCACTGGCTATAGTTAATGATGTGGGTTTAACAGTGGTAGCTGGAAATAGTATTTTTGCTCATTCCCATTATGAATCCATTGAAAAAATTACATACATTAATTTTTAGTAAAACCATACAATAATGTAAATAAAATAATGATCAGATTCCTGTAGTTTTGGCCACAGCTTGATACTTTGCTTTATGTTCCCTTACACCCTGCAATGGCCTGGTGCACAATTTGTCTGTTTTCCACTTATTATTTTAATCTAGGTTCTCATGATCCTTACTAGGGCTGAAAGTACATATTTGGAAGATACTTGCAAAAGATCACTTATTTCTAATCTAGTTCTAAATAACAAAGGACAACAAAGAAAGTCTTTAATACTTTTTTTCTGCATTTGACAAGATCTTTCACTTTTAGTATGCGGAACTTGGTCTGCAAATTTTATTTTATTTTACGGGTTTGAGATACATTTGGTATTAATACATTGCCATATAACTTGTATTTATTACACTGTATTAGAATAGACCATTTAAAAAATGAATTAATAAATATTTATGTAGGTGTTTAAACTTCTAACTTCTACACATCTATTTTTCTTTTTCACATCAGCTTTAGCAGTAACCTGATTAGGATTTCACATCTAAACAGGAAGGATCCTTTACACTTGAAAGAAATATACTGCATAGTATATGATTGTGGGGATCCATTACAATGAAGTGCAATCTACTACTGTATATTGTTTAGGATTACAAGGATCCATAAGTTGCTGATATTCTACTGCACTTGTTTCTGATCATAGGGATTTATTAAATTGAACTGAGTATAATCATGAGAATCCATTGCATTAAATGGGAATCTTTTGTATTGTTTATGGTCATACTGATCAATTACACCAGACAGGAATAAATCTACTGCAGTGTTTATGACCTTAGGGGTTCACTACACTCCTCGAGAGTCTACTGTACTGTGCATGACCATGGGCGTCCATTATGCTGGATGTGAAACTACTGTAATGAGGAGCAATTACATTGGACTGAAATATACTGTACTGTTGTGACTTTTCACTGTTGTGTCATTTAAAGACGGGGAAACTGTCACAAATAAACCCTGTTCATACACAAAATTCCATTAGAGTTAAAGACATACATTAAAGAGAAAGGCAAAATCCAAAAGTCAATTATAAAGAATTATAAATAAATGGAAACAAAAGCCAAATGCAGAAACACTAAATTCAAAACTGCAGGCACAAAACTCAAAAACAAAATTAATAAATCCAAACTAAAAAATAACAAAACTGACTTAAAATCTAAAATAAGACAAATACAAAATCCAAATGACATAAATCTATTCTGTAATTACTAAGGCAAAAATTCAAAAACTTGAATATTAAAAATGAAATGGTGAGAAGACTACCTAGACAAAAATCTAAATAAGTAGTGCTAAAGGGATCCGAAGAACAAGCACGACTTTAATGCCACTGCACCTCAGCAATGGCAGAAGGTGCTTATTATAGCCCTCAAATACTACTAAAAAGTCTGATGATGGTACCTGAGAGCAATTAGCTAATCTGTGCTCTCACCACATAGCTGAGTAATAAACAAATTATTTAAAAAAGCACAGAGAAGAAATTAAACTAACAAATTAAACAATAAATACATAATAGGTAATTAAAAAGCAATTCTTAGAAATAGAGCCTAAACAGAACAATTTAACCAAATCGTTGAAAAGAGACCCATAACAGCAGGCCATGACAACTGTTTATGATAATGAGGATGGATTACGCTGGACTGGGGTCCACTTTGCTGTTAATAATCATTGGGATCCATTATACCAGATGGAAATCTGCTGCATTGTTTGTGATCATTACCATTTTTTGTTTAATGAATCCACTGAAATATTTATGCCCTTTTACAGACATCTATTCTCCCTGAAAATGAGTCAGCGATTTCACTTGGCCCTTCTGCACCTGTTCTAATCTTCCATTGAATCTATGAGACGTCTGCTTGACACTTTGGCAGGCACTTTGCAAACATTAAGCGTCACTGTTATATAATCAGTGAGCATTGACACAGACCATGAGGCAGACGACACATTTATTAAGCGAGCTGTTAACAGTATGTTTCCAACACTGAATGTTTACAGTGCTTGTTTATCTAGTGGACACTAGGCAATCCAGATCATCCTGATGGTTATATTATTAAATATTTCTGCATCACTTCTGTTAATTTCAGTTATTTTTATTACCATTGAAATTTTGCTATTTGCCTCCTTAGTGCATTCCTTTTACTATATTTTTCACTGTCACGTTGTATATGTTTTCCTGGATTTGAAAGCTATACTGGCAAAGGAAACTTAAAGATAAATGGGATGACATTATCATATATTCATATTTATTTATTGCATTTTTAAACTGATACTCTTCATTTTAACTTGTGAATTATGTTAATTTTTGTACTTCTTCTTATTCTTGCCTCTCTGAATTGATGACCTATGACTTGACTTTATACCTATTCATACAATATGTATCCCTTTACTGTGCCTACCTTGAGAAATCTATTAGTGTATTTTTTGAGTCACTTTACAAAGCCTTTTTAAAGACACACATGATGAAAAGCACTACAAAATATAAAAACTGATTGTGGTGGTTGGGGTCGGCCCCATGCTACTGGGTCCTTCCAGTGAGACACTTGAGCCTGCTACTGCTGATAACGTACTCAAGGAAGAGCCAGCGGATGAGGACACAACACACAAAGCAAGGGGTAGGAGAAACTATGCCAGTGCTTTTATGATAACAATCAAAAGCAGTATCCAAATAAATAGTGCAGTACCCCAGTCCAATAAATAAACAATCCTTAAAAAACAGGTGACAGTCCATGAGCTTAAAAATCAAAATTAAAAACAAGAGTAAACCAACAGTTGTTGGGTCCTTCACACTCTGTCAGATGAGCTCAGTGCAATTCCCTCTTTGTCTCCCCATCTCACCCATTGCTCATTCAGCTGGTGGAAAAACTAGCAGCTGTGGTTCACATCTTCCATCCCCTGTCTTAGCTGCCCCAAGCGGCATCGGCCAGGCTGCTCAGGGTTGGTTGTCCTACCATCTTCCTTCTCACTTCCCTGGAGTACCTCGGATACCTGGGGTAGGACTCCCTCTTGATCGCACCCATCAATATTCAGTGTGGATGATCAACCCCTAGAGCGCTGATTTGCTCCTTCACCAGTGTTGCCCTTCACTGTACTTGCTCCATGGGTGCAGAATCGCACATTTCAGAAAGCCGATGAAGCAATTGAGACAGACTACCCTCACATGCTGGAGTGTCATGCCTCAATTACTTCACCAACCTCCTGTAGCTGCACCAGCGAACACACCCATGGAGATCAGGCCAACCAGTTATTTATTTATTTAAAAACAGGCCACTAAAATATTAAGCTTTCAGACCTACTATAGCACACTAATATGACGGAGTTGTTAATTTAGTAAAGGTTTGTAATCAAGATGGTAGACATGGTGGAATGCATCAGGGATCCAGTATCCTGGGTTTGAATCCCATTACTGGATGCTGTCTGTGTGGAGTTTGCATGCTCTCCTTCTGTCTGAGTGGATTTTTCTTTGGGTATTCTGCTTCTCCCCTCACATTTCTAATATGTGTGTGTTAGAATAACATGTAGTTTTAAAGTTAACATCTGTGAGTGGGACCTGCAATAGACTTGCACCCTGCCCAGGTTAGGTTCTTATCCTGTGCCTGATTCTGCTAGAATAGGCTCTGCCTAATCCACCTCCCACACCCTCCAATCCAGAACTAGACTAAGCAGTGCTGAAAATGTTACATTATGTTGTGTTGCATTCACTGATTTGGAGCTTATCTACAGTGTGACATAGATCCAGTCCAAACCATTACAGTTTTCTTTAAAACCTCAGATATTATTCTCTGTTTTTGTCTTTTGTGCACACTACCCCAGAATTTTGAATCCCCAAAAAAAGAAACATTTGAAAATGCATCCCAGAGCCATATACTTCTGAAAATGCAGCATCAACAAGTCAACAAGTGAAAACACAGATTTGTGAAAACACAGATTTGCGAAAATGCAGACTCAATTTACACTGTGATTGATTCATGTTTATCATGTGACCCTTTCCTGACTGGATCCTGCTCATTATGATGTCACATACCCTTATTGGTCTCCTTTCACAGACGAAAACCATTATTTCAACATAATAGACAAAGAAGAGTTAATTTCCATGGTGCTTGTTGTGTTCCTTTGCATGTATGCATCTAAATGGCGTTTTGCACAGTTGGAATACTGCATAAATGTGCCAAAGGCAAATAATTTACCACCAAGCATTTTTCTACTTATCCACACATGCCCATCAGTAAATGTCTACATCATATGAATTTCAGTTGTTTTAGTGTGGACAAAGACTCTTTTGTAAATGAAATGAAAATGCAACTATGGACTGAGATTGTGTTTGTGTAAAAATCAAAAAGTAGCAGAGTGGACAAAGCCATGGAGTTCTAAAACCTCACTGTAGAAACTCCAGAACTGTTTGTCTTGATAATGAAGGTGCTTCATATCAGACTTAACCCTGCTGCAAGGCCAGGTATTTCAACAGGCTATTCTTTAACTAGCTTGAATAATTGCAACCCAGGAGGTCTCATTTAGTTTTTGTCAACATATTGTTAAGTATTCCTACCTTATTCACCTCACTTTTCCTACTGACCTTTGCATGACACTTTATTAATTCTTACCTCATGTTGTTCACAAAGAACACTTATCAATTATAGAGGCTAACGTTGTTTTAAGCCAGCATGTTTCTGGTAGTTTAGTAATTTGTAGTTTAATTTAATATGAGATTATATTTCACAAGTTTCTATTGTGTCTTTTGTGATTTGTATTTTTATGTTTTCTTACTTTCTTTTATTTTGTGGGAGGCTGCCTGTTGTTGTGTCTAGTAGATTGCTGCAGATCTTATAGATTTTCTTTTGTTGATTTTTTGTTGGAGAAGACAATTTCCATTACTCTCCACAAATTCAATTGTTCACAATTATTCAGCTCACTGGCAACATTTTTGTTTCTCAGTTGCCTTGTAAATGTTTTAGTAGTCGTCTATTATGAAAAACTGCACCATGGCTTTAATCCAGTTTTATGACAGTAATTTTAGGACAGATGTTTTCTGACACACACATGTTGTACAAGTGCAGTTTAAATATATGATGTCAAAGCAGTTTTAAAATAGATGTTTTTGCACATAACCAGTTTTTTGGACATTATGACAATACAGTCTTTGGACATGCATTTGTTAGGCATTTTTCTAATTTTTTTTCAATTATTTTTAAATATATCTGAAGAGTTTTCAAATAAGCATTTTGCATGGAAAATATGATTTCCTGGCACCAGTTTGTACGTTGTGAGGTGTTCTAGTGTTATGGAGTGATTTTTGTGTCTCCAGAATGTTTTCTATGGCTTTAGTGCTTTTAATCCTGGGGACGACAGTACTGAAATCAGGTGTCATCAAGGTTGTTAGCGTAGATATTGGGTTCATCTTGTTCTGCAGGAAAGGGAGTCTAAAAGAAAACTCAGGCAGCATCCTGAAAATTTTCAGGATTACACATGGATGTTAATAAGCACATAAGTACAGTGATATATGATAGTGTCTTTATGAATATATTGTTCATATATTTTTTTAATTAAAGGGATAATTCTCTCTCTCTCTCTCTCTTTTCAGAGGCTTCAATAAACAGAATTTTTGCTGACATGCACGGAGAAAGCATTCTGTATAATCTTTTTTTTATCAACTTTTTATTAAGCAAAGACTAATTGACAGGATATATAAATAAACAGACAAGGCAAGGGATAAAAAAATCAAGGAGTTACAAGCTGAAATTTACACAGCTGAGTTGCAGCAGACTAGGATTCAACATTCTGTATATTCTGATGAGTTTTAGTTTTTGTCAGGAAAGTGATTTAGAGCTGCCATTGCTGATTAAGATGCAAAAGCGCTTTTTGTTTATTTTGTGTTTTTCTTTTTTTTTAAACCAGCATTTTAGTAGCATTACCGTTCATTTCAATTGAACAAGCATTTGGCTGAAACTGCCTGAAACCTGCTGCTGACAGGAGCTTTCTAAACTGCTACCTGCTAAAACGCTTAGATGTGAATTGTGTCCCTGAAAATAATAACAAATAACTTTACAAGTGGTTTAGGTGCATTCGGGTCTAGTGTTAAAACTCAGGAAAACATTTATGTGTGAATGGTCCTGTCTCCCTTCCTGTTTACCCTCTAAATAACAGACTTCTAGTACAATATCAGCACTTACCACCTACATAAATTTTCAGATGTCTCTTCCAACATAGGCTATATTAATAACGGAGAAGAATTAGAGTACAGGAAGGATGTGGTGCAGAGTGAGCCACCTGTAACTCAACATCAGAAATACAAAAGTGCTGGTGGTGGACTTTCAGCTTGCCAAGGAGATTTTTACATCAGTTACCATCTAGTGGGAGGATGGGGAAATGGTGCAGAGCAACAGGTACCTGAGGGATCACATACAGTGGGATGCAAAAGTTTGGGCAACCTTGTTTATAGTCATTATTTTCCTGTATAAATCGTTGGTTGTTACGATAAAAAATGTCAGTTAAATATATCATATAGGAGACACACACAGTAATATGTGAGAAGTGAAATGAAGTTTATTGGATTTACAGAAAGTGTACAATATTTGTTCAAACAAAGTCAGTCAGGTGCATAAATTTGGGCACCACAAAAAAGAAATGAAATCAATATTTAGTAGATCCGCCTTTTGCAGAAATTACAGCCTCTAAACGCTTCCTGGAGGTTCCAATGAGAGTCTGGATTGTGGTTGAAGGTATTTTGGACCATTCCTGTTTACAAAACATCTCTAGTTCATTCAGGTTTGATGGCTTCCGAGCATGGACAGCTCTCTTTAACTCACACCACAGATTTTCAATTATATTCAGGTCTGGGGACTGAGATGGCCATTCCAGAACGTTGTACTTGTTCCTCTGCATGAATGCCTTAGTGGATTTTGAGCAGTGTTTCGGGTCGTTGCCTTGTTGAAAGATCCAGCCCCGGCGCAGCTTCAGCTTTGTCACTGATTCCTGGACATTGGTCTCCAGAATCTGCTGATACTGAGTGGAATCCATGCGTCCCTCAACTTTGACAAGATTCCCAGTCCCTGCACTGGCCACACAGCCCCACAGCATGATGGAACCACCACCATATTTTACTGTAGGTAGCAGGTGTTTTTCTTGGAATGCTGTATTCTTTTTCCTCCATGCATAACGCCCCTTGTTATGCCCAAATAACTCAATTTTAGTTTCATCAGTCCACAGCACCTTATTCCAAAATGAAGCTGGCTTGTCCAAATGTGCTTGAGCATACCTCAAGCGGCTTTGTTTGTGCTGTGGGCGGAGAAAAGGCTTCCTCTGCATCACTCTCGCATACAGCATCTCCTTGTGTAAAGTGCGCCGAATGGTTGAACGATGCACAGTGACTCCATCTGCTGCAAGATGATGTTGTAGGTCTTTGGTGCTGGTCTGTGGGTTGACTCTGACTGTTCTCACCATTCTTCTCTTCTGTCTATCCGAAATCTTTCTTGGTCTGCCACTTCGAGCCTTAACTTGAACTGAGCCTGTGGTCTTCCATTTCCTCAATATGTTCCTAACTGTGGAAACAGACAGCTTAAATCTCTGGGACAGCTTTCTGTATCCTTCCCCTAAACCATGATGGTGAACAATCTTTGTCTTCAGGTCATTTGAGAGTTGTTTTGTGACCCCCATGTTACTACTCTTCAGAGAAAATTAAAGGAGGAGGGAAACTTACAATTGACCCCCTTAAATACTCTTTCTCATTATAGGATTCACCTGTGTATGTAGGTCAGGGCTCACTGAGCTTACCAAGCCAATTTGAGTTCCAATAATTAGTTCTAAAAGTTTTGGAATCAATAAAATGACAACGGTGCCCAAATTTATGCACCTGCCTGATTTTGTTTGAACAATTATTGCACACTTTCTGTAAATCCAATAAACTTCATTTCACTTCTCAAATATCACTGTGTGTGTCTCCTATATGATATATTTAACTGACATTTTTTATCATAACAACCAACGATTTATACAGGAAAATAATGACTATTAACAAGGTTGCCCAAACTTTTGCATCCCATGGTAAACAGCAAAACTGGACTGCGACATAGTGGCACTTTACAAGAAGGGTCAGAGCAGCTGTACTTCCTAAGAAGACTCAGGTCTTTTGATGTATGCAGCAAGGTCCTGGAAATGATCTGTCGGTCAGTAGTAGCTAATGTACTGTTCTGTGCAGCAACTTGAGCTCACAAGATGCACAATCCCTGAAAAAGTTCATCAAGAAAGCCTGCTCCATCACACGGCAAACCCTGGACACATTTGAAGCTACTGTGGGAAAGAGGGTGGTAAAATTCGGTGTCATTGTGAAAAATCCCCTTCATCTCCACCAGGAGGTTCTGTTTTGGAGAACTTTGAGCTATAGCCTCATTCCGCCACAGTGTGCTAAGAAATGCTTTTGGTGCTCTTTTCTGCACGTTGCTATCAGGCAATTCACTGCTTCTCCCCCAATGACCCAAACTAAATGCTGATACTCTTAAGTTAATTTTGAAATGTTAAGTTCATTTTACAATTTCTGCACAATATACATTATTTATTTTTATTGTATTATTTGTACTGTGAATCTGTATCCTTATTTTTTATGTTTCTGCTAATGTCTTTTTCTTTGTCTTCCTCGTTATCTTTTCCCACTTCTGTGTGGGGTCTATGTGCATGACCAAACTTCTCAATACAGGTTGGTCCTGCACCTCCTTACAAGTCAAGCTTTTTTACTTTATCCATCCATCTCCACTTTGGGCTCACTTATTTTCTATTCCCATGTATTTTCATTCCCATCACTGTTTTGCCCACGTATTCATTGTGTCTCTTCATCACATGTCCATACCACTTCAACCTAGTTCCCTGTACTTTCTTAGATATTTTTTCAATTTTTATTGTACCTTGGATTCTCTCTGTCTTATTCTGTCCAATTTTTTTTAACTCCACACATTTATTGTAACATTCTAATTTCTGACACATCTAACTTTTTCTCCTTTGCTCCCTTTAATAGCCATGTCTCCATACATCATTAATGGTCTTACCACTGTCTTAAAAACTCTACCTTTAACCATCGCCTTAATTCTTCAATCACACAATACTCTTGATACCTGTTTCCAATTGTTTCATCCACACTGTACTTTATGGGTTATCTCTGCATCCAGTTTTCCATCTCAGGCTACCACTGATTCTAGATATTTAAATTTATCCACTGTTTTCAGTTACTCTCCCTGTAGGGTAACTTCTGAATCCTGATCATCACTAAACCTCATATATTCTGTCTTCTTCCTATTTATCCTCCACCCTCTATCTTCTAGCACCCTTCTCCCATCTTCCAACGTCCTCTCCGCTGCCTTTTTTCTGGTGCTACACAACATAATGTCATCAGCAAAAACCACGCACCAGGGGTATTGATCTTTTATCCAATGACTCAACACATCCATAACCAGATCAAAGAAGTAAAGACTTAAAGAAGATCCCTGGTGCAGACCAACTCTAACTGGGATCTTGTCTGTTACCCAAACACTACTTTTAATCTGATCCTCATCCTTTCATACATATCCTGGACAATCCTCACATACTCCTTAAATACTCCTTTCTTTCTCATGCACCTCAAGTTCTCTTGACATGGCACTTGTCATAAGCCTTTTCTGAATCAATAAACACCATGTGTAAACCTTTCTGTTCTTTTCAATACTTATCTATGAGCTGTCTCAATGTAAAGATTACATCAATTGTTCCTCTCCTGGGCTTAATACCAAACTGTCCCTTCCCTATAGTAGTCTCTTCCCTAAGCCTTCTCTCTATAACCCTTTGTCAAATTTTCAACATGTGGGACAACAGCTTTATCCCTCTATAGTTTCCACAATTCTGAATATCACCCTTCTCCTTATAAAGGGGTATGATCACACTGTTCCTCCACTCTTCTGATATTCTCTCCTTTTCATAGACCTTCTGCATTTGATTCCACAAAACATCTACTCTCTTTTCTCCAAACATCTTCCATACATCTCCTGGAATTTCATACAGTGCTGTTGCTTTTCCATTGTTTTATATTTTTCAAAGGTGCTGTTTTTCACATCTATGAAAGCAACTGTTGTAATTCAGATCAGTCCTGTCGGCAGAGAATTTCAGGATTGTGGCTTCTGCAATATACTTCTTTTGAAATTATTTTTCATGGACATAATTTCCAGTATAAAAAGAAAATACAATGAAGTATAAACAAATAGAAAAAATGCTGTATATTAATACATACATATATATAAATGTTAATAAACAAAAAGGATTAAAATGTTAAAACAAAGTGAAATTCAAGGCTTTACAACAGTGTTTTGATTTATTTTTAATTCACTTCAATGTATAACTATTAGGAGTGATTTCTATTTTGAATTGTTTTGAGTTACTGTAGCTGTCTTCTTTGATCATTTAAATTTTTGCATGTGGAATTTTTCATACATAATATATAATTGAAGGATATATAGTAACATTTATATTCCACATTAACAATATTAAAGAACAAAACATCATTGTTCTGCGAAGCTGATACATCCTACCCCACATGCAAGTTTTCTCTGGTCTGAAGCCATCCTCCGAAACTTTTATTCAGTTAGAATTTTAAAGATGTGAATTTTTTCCTTTTTGGTTCATACTCAGAGAACAGTCCATTTGCTTTTGTGAATGAGAAGGGAGGGGCCTTTTTATTGCTAAGGAGATTTCTTTCGTGTTCTTTTTATGCACAACTTTCTTTGCTATGTCAGAGGCTGGGTTTAAGGTGAACTGGTGGAAAATCAGAAACTGATCCTATCAGATTTGCAAAGCATTGCAGCCTGTTTGAAAGTGGCAGGCGCTGAAGTTCTGTTAACGATGCGCGCGGAGCGCAGCAGGGAATTCATAACGAAAGGAAATAATTCCCTTTGTGTTTGACACGGAGATAATAAACAGCGCGCAAGCGGTACTTACGGGACACTGCACGGGCGCGCAGGCGCTCTCAAACGCCCGCGCGCTCGCACGTGACTGCTGTGAATATTTGAATTCTGTTCCGTCAAAAAGTCTGCCATGCATGCACACTTGTGTCACGTCTGCTGCTTCATTAATGGATGTGCAACCAACCTGACTGGCATCATCTACCACCCAACTGTGGGTGAACTCGATGTGCATCAGTTGCGGCTGACAGAGGTACCGGATTAATCAAGTCAATAACATTATCTATCAATTTATCAATCGTAATCCCCAGATAAATGCCTATAATGCACATCTTTGAACATCAGAGGAAAAGTGATTGCTTTATTGTGCTTGGCCAGTGCTCTTTATGATAGCGACTGTTTCAGTTCAGATCAATCCGGTCGGCTGAGCATTTCAAAATTATGACCTTAAAAAACATATTTCTTGGTGGGTGGCACGGTAGCGCAGTCCTCCCTGTGTTGAATTTGCATGTTATCCCCGTGCCTGTGTGGGTTACCACCGGGTGCTCCGGTTTCCTCCCACAGTCCAAAGACATGCAGGTTAGGTGCATTGGCGATTCTAAATTGTCCCTAGTGTGTGCTTAGTGTGTGTGTGCGCCCTGCCCGGGGTTTGGTTTCTGCCTTGTGCCCTGTGTTGGCTGGGATTGGCTCCAGCAGACCCCCGTGATCCTGTAGTTAGGATATAGCGTATTGGCTAATGGACGGATGGATATTTCTTGGTGGACACGTCATGAAAATGACGTTTCTCAGTATGTTGTCAATGTAAGACATTCTGACATAGATTTTCAGATTCATATTCCTTTTATTGTCATTGCACTTAGCACAACGAAATTGCAATAGTCCTCAGGTGCATTCACATATAATGGACATAATTAAATTATAATGCAGTGCAATATAATAGAATACAATAGAATAACTAAATATTGCACTTAGGTATAATGCACATATGAACTGAGTGCAATAATAGAAATATTTAAATAGTATAACTTGTAAAGAATGTAAGAGTGCAAGAGTGACTGTTGTTATGTTGGTCATATTGTTCTGACAGAACTTTTTGACAGCTAGATTGTTTTGATAACTTACTGATAACATGCACTTTGGTTATTGCTTTGTGGCTAATCAGATACATGATTTGGTACAACCTCTGTAGATTTTTTTTAAATAACATTTTATTTATTTCTAAAAATATGCATAACAATAGAGAGCAGCCATCAAACACACCTTGCTATCAGCTAGTGCAGGGGTACTCTGCTCCAGTCTAAGAGGTCCACAGTGGCTGCAGGTTTTTGCTTTAACCAAATTTTTAATTATTAGAACCCATTTATTTACTATTAACTATTAATATGTTTTTGGGGTTTTAGTTTTATTTAATTGATTGTTAGGATTCAGAACCCTTAATTGTTTAGTATTAACCTGTTGCATTAAGGTTTTAATTATTGCCTGTTTTCTTAGCCAGCCATCAGTTGACAATAAAGTGCAAATAACAAAGGAGCCACCAGCTCTCCAGACAACATGCTTCCATTTAAACCTGTGTATATGCATCATGAAGTATCTGTGTTAGTAAAAGGTTTTGAAGTAAATGAGAGAGAAAGGAAGGACCAAGTGGTACAAATCTGTTCTCCAAAATATAGGGATAATGTTCTCAAAAAATGAAAAATCTTCTATGTGTACTATGTCACTATTTATCCAACACTGGAGTACCAACGGAACTGAACCATTAGCATGGGAATTTTCATACAATGCAATATGTATTTTGCATTTTTTCAAGGTTTTTTTAAGCAATCTCAATGCTTGTTTATTGCTGTGTACACATTTTCATTTTTGTATTAGTCAATATACTTTTTATGGTTGTGACTAATATCTTGTGCTATGTTTAACAATGACACTTTGCTCAACTATATTTTGATTATTTAAGCAATCTACTGTTGTGTACATCAGATATGCACCTTGAAAAAGTTTTCAGTTTTCTTTGAGAATGTACTTTTTAATAATTCAGTTCAGTGTGTTGTGTTAATATTCACAACGTGTGTTTGTAATAATTTTTGTGAATATTTCACCCATCTGCTATCGCATGCATCCACATTCTGTTGTGGATACATTGTGCTTCTCAAATTCAGTCTTGTGGACAGCTGTAACTGTGGGATTTTGCAATCGAGGAGCCATTTTTCCTTAAGTTGATCTGTTTGTTTAATTTGCTTATTTTTTCCTCTCTTGCTTTGCCTTCAGAAAATCACAATAGTACAAGAATTATATTTATAATAAATTTAGAAAATGCATTTTTGCCATCATTTTAAATGCTTAACTCTGTTTTGCAATTTTCTGTTAATTCACCTGTTTTCCTTAATTGTATCCTAAAAATGACAAAGATGAGTGAAGTAGACATTGGAGCAAACACTGATTTTTCAAAGGCTACAGTTACATCAGCATCATATTCTTTGAGTGCCCATTAGTAAATAAAGGCTTTAAGAGTGAGATGGGGGAATGAAAATCATGATAATGATGATAAAAATCTTTAATAAAAAATTAGACAATACTAGATTATCCCCATGTTACATACATAAATGTTTGCTACATTGAAAAAAATAGTAGTCCTATTTCTTTAATTGATACTAAAAGATAGAAACTAGGAAATAACAGCCTACCTAATTAAGGTAGGAGTCCAATTAGAAGAAGTTGGTTGGGAAAAAAACATGTAGCCACTTAGGTCCCCAAGTGACATAGTAAATTTTTTCAGTGTGCGCCTTAGATCCCCTCAAGTTGACCATTTCTTTTGTATCTTTCTGACACATTTGCTTTGAAACTCAGATTTGCTGGATGTAAAGCTCCTAAATTACTTCTGTTATGATGCAGAGATATGTGCAGGTGTTGGTCACTTCTAGTTCACTTTAGAAGGTGATAAATTAATGTTGCTGGCTCTAATGAGAGTTAATCATAAAGCTGGTCAGATTACAAAGATGAGAGCAGATGATAATAACATTTAATTAAATTAAGGAGGCCTTTTGAGATGCATACAACGTGAGCTCAATAAGTAAAGGAAGTGTTATATTATTCTATCAATAAAGGATGGAAAGATAGTTAAAATGAAAATGATCTGCTGGAGAAGCTGAAAAGACTTGGAAGGTGATGAAAGAAAGCTGGTTTAGTGAAAACCCAAAAGAACGCTGTAAGTCTGAGACGTCTTTTTTCACTCATTTTGCTGCTGCTTTTTAGCAACTCCCTACAATTCACATTAGTTGTTGCTGCCTTCATGACTTAGGCTGATCTGGGACCAAACCGGTGAAAGATAAGTGTTCCCAAATAAACGTTTCCATTACGTGATATGGTATTTAAGAGCATTTTGGAGTAACCCTGCTTTCAGTTGTAGGACCCCAAAGGATCAAAGTCTTTAGGGTCAGTAGTCTCCATGTTTAGTGGAAGGGAATTGTGGAAAGACAAAAGTAGTTTTGGATTAGAATAAGAACATCTGGGCATCTATGACAGCTGCTTATGAAGATTCGCAGGAGGATGCCCATGTGTATGTGGCACAGAAAATATGATGTATGTAATAATAATATAAATATAAAACCAACAAAAAGGCACTGTTTCCTCTCATAAACTAGATCAATTCTCATAGTACTAAACATCCATAACCATGGTACCTCTTGCTTTTTCACTTTTAACTTTCCCTCTAGGAAATCTTTTCTCATGCTGTCTTCTTCCATGTGAGCCTTTGCCCTAAATCAATTCTCAGCATGTGGCTTTATATATGTGGATTGCAGTATTTTTTTAACCTTAAAGTCACATGGCTGGGATTGCATTGTATTTTAAAATTTTGTTGAAAGTACACTGTACTGCCCCTAGTCACCATGACTCCTAGTAAAAAAAGTACAACAGGGCCAGAATAGACCAATACTTGGTTTGCCAGAAGGTACAGGACATTGTCAACTAATGTTGCATAAAATTGACAAGCTGAAAATTCAACTGCCAAAATTCTGTTTGACTATGTAAAATACATGTGATAGCAGCAAAATGGAGGCTGCCGTTTTTTTTTTTTTTTCATTTCCTGGCATGTCCATAGGTCTTATATACAATACCGGTATAAATCATTTATTCATGCATATGCACGTTCATATTTTCTTTCTCTGAACTTTCTAACTTCATTTAAGGGTTATGTGAAGCTGGGAAAACTTGGTGCAAGACAGGAACCAACCTTGAATATAACAACAGCCCATGATATGGCACACTCATATATGTACATACCTACTGTCCCTCCTACTAAGCCAGTTTAATGTTGCCAATTAACCATATTGAAACATGCCTGCGTGGGATGTATCCCATTTCCCAAACATGGGTAGAACACACAAACTTTTTACAGAGTGTGACATGGCTATATATATATGTAAGAGGAAACTGCAATACTTGGGGAAAATCCATGTGAACAATGCCAAAATGTGGAAACTTTCCCAGAGACAATGCTGAACTATGA
This sequence comes from Polypterus bichir lapradei, assembly GCA_026402145.1. NCBI lineage: Eukaryota > Metazoa > Chordata > Cladistia > Polypteriformes > Polypteridae > Polypterus > Polypterus bichir. The sequence continues at coordinate 9,921,556 of JANRMT010062803.1, read as the reverse complement.
ATTGGGCTTTATATCTGTGGAACAACAGTACTTTCATTGTGCCACAACTTAAAACTTTTGAGATTTTGATACTATAAAGAAAAAGATGGTCTGACAGATTGAAAAATTGATGTTGAGTTAGAGTTGTGGGATCCTATGTTAATTGGATTGAGGCACTGAGTTCCACTAGGGTATATCCTATTATTGTAATGGGTAGTCCAAAATAACTAGTTTAGTGCTGCAATGAAGTAACAGCAAGACATTTTTCGCTCAATACTGTGAACAAATTCCATAAGTGGGACTGATAATTAGGAAGTATAGACTTTGTTTTTAATAATCTACATTCATTTCCACTCATCAAAAATGTCTGTGCTGGGGAACCATCAGCTACTGCTGAGGCATTGATGATTTCTTCCCCTTGCCAATTTTACCTCCCACAAAGACAGCAGTAGAGCAGTCCAGAACTAGAGTGATAGCGATCTGTAATGCATGGCGAATGAAAGGCAGCTTTGAATATTCCTACCATTCTGGCCTTTTAAAAGCAATTGTGAGAGATTAGTTGTGCAATTAGTCAAGGATCATCTGATTGTTTTTTAGGATATTGGGCACCCAATAGGGACGGCTTTCATCTGCCACATAGATATCTCCTCTGGGTTTGTGTTTACTTCTGTGGCTGTAATAATAAATGCTTTCATTTATAAAATCTTTTCTGTCTTGATGGTCAAGCCTGAGAACAAGAGTCAGACAGTCGGTTATCCTGTTGCTCTTTGACTTTCTCATCTCTCTATAAATTTACATTTACTCTCAGCATAATAATTACAACTACTGTTAATGCTGTTCTTGATAGAGGAGATTTTATATTATTAAAAACATAGACTCTCACAATAATTTAAACATTATTACAGATGCTGCACTCATGTTCCAATGTCCAGCAGGATGCAGGGGATTAAATATTAATAAAAACAGACCCTAACCTACAGAAATGCATTAATATTACATTAATACAGAACATGTTATAATTAAAATTATTAAATACAACAATTCAATACTTATAATAAAGTTGATATTACAGTGGATTCTTTATGAGTGAAATAATTATTTTATCTGAACAACCACTATTATATAGCACCCATACTGGAAGTGATATCCTTTTTATTATATTTTCAACAGATTTAATGGTCCATCCATATACCGTATAACATTTTGCAATTATTTAATATTCTCTGTTTTTTACAGTTAAATAAGTATGTCGTATGTCAATATTTACTTTGTCCTCCACAAACCATTTGTACTGTGGCACTCATATTGGTGACAGAGCAGCTGTTAATATTACTTGGACCTGTCACAAATCCACGTAGGATACAGTGTTGCTTCTCTGTTGTCCTCAGTTTAAAAATACATCAACAGAGTGCAGATTACTATTTTAAACACACATCTTACAAACATTTTAACATTTTCTATATTTTATCAAAATACTCGTTTTTATTAAATGACATATTTTGCAAATCGCACCCGTATAGCTCGCGGCACGGCTGCTACAATAAAACTCTTGCTTCACACATTTAATGATATAGTCTATGTTCTCTTGAACACACACAATTTTAATTATTTTGGTAATTTAATTAGCTTACTATATACCATACTGTGTGTATCTTTTAAAAACGTACCTCAGCCATATAAGCGCCCCTCAGACATGCAATGCAACATGACAGTCATACACGCTGCAGAGTACTTTATTACCGAGCATAACCACCCCGTTATTAATGCGGTTGTACTTGAAAATAACTTGCTAGATAAATAAATGCACCACTAAGGTAGGCAACGATAGCCTAAGAACCTCCGCTGCTATGTCCAAAGACACGACGAAGCCCACCTTTACCTTACAGTGACAGAAAACAGAGCCTAAATTGGTGATTACCCCTCCTGCTTAGCATAATGTATTCTTGGCCCCGCCCCTTGGCATCTCATTATCGCTGCCTGCTCTCCGTAGGTGAAGCAGCGCCGCCAGTCTAAAGCAGGTGTCCAACATGGCGAACGTGGGGAGCGGATCTCTCTCTACATCTCTCTTTTTACTCTTCGTTTCTGCAGCTTTTCCTCTGAAAGGTAGGGGCCAAATGAACAAGCAATCTGTCGGAATACATTGTGTGTGGCTTAGTCTGTGGTGCTCATCTATCTTGCGTCGACCAGCTAAGAGCAAGTGGAAAGAAGAAATACTGCTGGGGATGCGGAGCAGAGATTGTTAGAATATTTGCTATGAGGGGGAGTGAAGCCTCAGAAAATTAGTCCCTGCACCGAGATTACTCATCAGAGCAATCGGGGTGCAAGGATCTAACAGAAAGAAGAAAGAAAGGAGCGGCGACGTTACAGCGGAGAAGTTGGCAGTAACGCGTGATCCGCTTTTAACAACTTTCCTTGCGGAAGTTGTTGACAAATGTGCTGGAAAAAAGAAAAGGAAGTTCTGCTGCATCTTCTCCTTTCGTTTTTCTGTGTGGTGAAAAGTGAAGAGATTTAGGGAAAGAAGAAATAGTTAAAATGAAAGAAAAAGTACTTTGCACTTGCGAAGCAGGTGGACGAGTGTTTGCGCGCTCCGGTTTGTGCTGCCTTGGTTGCCAGCTCACGAGCGAACGAACTAGTTTAGAAATTTCCCCGTCTCTAGCTTGGATTTATTATTTTTTTAAATGCTGCGGAATTGTAATCGTGGGAGCTGGGACTTTAGAATATGCTGCATTTTGCATGAAGTTAACATGCAAGGGATTGCTTGGTTGTTTCGGTTTCTTATAATTATGTTAACACGTTGTAGCTTGCAAAGGAGTAAACACATTGCAAAAAATGTTTTATCCGGTCTACTGTACACTGAAACAGTGTTATATCTGACTAGGGATCTAAATATTTGTGGATTACCGATCCGTATTTTTAAAGAGAGAAATGTGAGAATTTGGAGCAAGGATGCTGTTATTATGACACCCCCCTCTTATCGACTGTGATTTGGCGGGCAGAAAGTCAGGCTTTTAAATCCCTCACAAATGTGTAACCGCAGCGCAGTGGGGTGGAGGTTTAGAAAATCCTTATGGGTTCTATTTTTTCCTCCCTCTGTGTGTAAGCTTATATTTACTTAATTAAAGGGTAGTGGTTTACGAGGATCCGGGATTGGGCGCATTGCAGCTGCCGGCTTGTGTGTATGTGCATAAACATGTGTTTCAATGCATTTTTAGATATGCTCTTCTAGTTATTTTACGATGCAGAGGAAATGTGAACACGTTATGTGTATGCGACGATGTGGCGACTGGCCACACCGCTGCAAATCTAGCGCGGGACCGTTGGAGCATCTGATTGTTTTGGCGACTGGGAGGAATATCTTGTTTATGTAAACGTTAACTGACATTTTCGGATTTCGTGGGTGTTTTGTTGTATTCCATAAGTTATTAACATAAGTTTCTGCCGGGCAGTTATTAATTTATTTAGTAATTTGTTTTCGGGTGGGGGGGAGTTGGGTGCGTGCGTGATATGAGTTATAGTTCTAAAAACGGCTCATTAGTCAGGCTTTGAGAAGCGAGTAGTCATTGCCAACTGCTCATGAACTGTCATCTTTGTGTTATTTATAGTATATTTCTTATCTAGATCGTTGCAGTTCATTAGTAGAAATTGCATGCGGATCCCTTTTAGTTTGACTACCATGTTAACGTCAGATTCGTTGGAGTCTATTTGCCTTAAAATCGTAATTTTTGTTTCCTACTAACTTGTTAACGGCGCGCATCCTTCCCTTAAACAATCGGCAGCTGTGCTCTGAGTCGTGGTTTTGTTCTTCTCCCTGCCGCCAGTGAGCCAATGTGATTGTGCTGGAGTTCTTTGAAAGTAGCAGGTTTAGGAATGAAGAGGGCAGTGTTTACTTTGAATAAGAAAGAGAATCAAGTGAACGCATTTTTGAGCCCCGCTAGCCGCGTTCGTTTACATTTCGGATGCTTTTAAATTATGTTTTCCGAGCCGCGACTCAAGATTTTAAGTGAGAATGATTATGCTATTTGAATGCAAATAAGCAGTAGAACTTCTGTTAAAAGATCTAAAGTTAAGATATCAACAAGTGTGCAGCATCTTTGTATAGGATCATTTCGCACATGCGTTCGCCTCGTTGTGATTGGTAAAGATGGGGGGGGGGGGGCGACCATGTAAGCACTCTTTACTGCCAATCCACACAG
>JANRMT010062803.1:9896076-9917374 GCA_026402145.1 Polypterus bichir lapradei | reverse complement strand
TTGAGGGAAGAGGATTCATTTGTTAGCATTGCCCCCCCCCCCCCCCCAATAAATCTTTTGAAGAAAATGGTAAACTGCCCAATCATTTCACCTCACAGTTTAGGCATTTCTGCCATTTTCCATTTCCTTTTTAGTTTTTTAGGCAAGTTTTTCCAGTTTTCATTTTCCTATCAGATTACAGGGTAAGAGTTCCAAAAGTGCCAAGCAGTTGTAAACCTTATAATTTATTTATTTACTTTTAGCTCTTATTAATGAACTGTCAGACCGTTATATTTGTTTAAAAATGCATTCTGCATTTTTTAAATTTTATGTTCTGCTTGGTGAGATAAGCTTTGTATTAAGGAATAAAAAGACCTGATTAATTTGCTTCAAGCATATTCAGCATGCAGTAGAAGCCGTCTTAAGACACGATAAATAGAATATGAGACTTCCATCTCATCCCACAGACAAGGGGTGGTGGGGGTGGTGAAGGTTTTCTAATTACTTTGTCTGCCTCTTGCCAACATTTACCCTTTGCTCACCTGTGGCTTTTGTTTTTTTCGCAACAGTGGATGTTGTAAAAAAATGAATTAAACAAAAAGAATTAAAAAAAAAAAAAAAGCAGTCACTGCAAGACGAGTAAGTGATTTCTCTCACACATTAGCTTTCCGTTTCTGTCTGCTTATCAGTAATCCTCTCATTGCGAATGTAAACAGTGAAGGCCCTGCTGACCTTTCTGGTATAGCATTTTGCCACAGATTTGACTGTATTTGTAAACAGCTATAATCCAGACGCTGAGTCTGTCTCATTCATTAGGTTTGATTGTGAGCGAAGCATTGGTGCAGCAGTGGGTGCCACCAGAGTATCTCGTCCATGCACATTTGGCAGTTGCACCTCATATTAAATCTTTCCACCTGTCCCTGCTCCCACTTCCTGAGTTAAAAAAAAAAAAAAAAAATATTCAGAGAAATATTTTCAGCTCTAACCATCACAACATCTTTCTAAGGTATCTCAATGAATGGTTCAGTACTGATAAAAAGTTGCGCTGTATATTGCATCTGCACAGAAAAACTTAAGAAAGATGAATGGAGACGAGTACAAAGGTGGGCTAAATTAACTCACATTGGTGGTTTATCACTTTACTCTATTGGCACCATAGTTTGAAGAAAAAAAAACATTAATTAATTTATTCCATGTATCAATGATGGGGACATCGGCAAAGGTAAAGGACTAAGACGTTGGGTGAGTGCAGAGCAGCAGGCCCTTTGAAAGGCTGGCAAGTGTTAGGTGGTGTTTGATTTTTTTTTTTTTCTCTGTTAAATATATTTCTAATGCTAAATTCACTCGGTGTTCCATACATTCTATTAGTTATTGATGGTATGTGCTTTGAATATCTTGTCTTGTATTTATTTATTTTTTTCTTCCCTCCACTTTCAAGTCAAAGCAATAGATGGTTACATTTTTAAGACAATTTTTTTGTCTTTATAAAGTATCATCTCCAGCTTGTGACATTGTACACACATTAATTCTCTGCTTAAACAAAGATAAAAAGAAAGACAAATAAAAGTAGAGATTTTTTTACTTGGTAAAACCTGGTATACCAGTCCTACCAGAAGGTGGCAGGGGACTGGTCCAGTAACCTTGCATGGCACTTTATTTTAGTCTTTGGATCTGATTTCTACTTGTCCATTTGTTTGTGCTTTAATTTGCTTTAAATTAAACTTGTGGCAAAAATTAAAAAGGGTGCAGAAAATTAATGATTGAATGAATGCTAAATACTCATTTGCCTCATTTTGGTGAATTGTTCTGCCCGCTCTTCAACATGTGCAATATTTTAGGGGAGTTTAAGCTGTATTGAGGCGGGAATTGAGTTGATAATAGTTCTGCCTCTCGGAGGAGATTGAAATCGTTAGCAATATTTTTATACTTCATATATAATCTTTAGATAATGCGTTGTACTATATGTTTCAACGTAACAAGGTGCTGGGTTGAGTAATGTAGAGCAGTTACTTGTAACAGGCAGCATCTTCTTCAAGAACAAGGGCTGCATCTCTCCTGCTGCTTTAGACCTACATGTGGAGGTCTATTCGCAATTTGTGCCTCTGAGTCCCCATCAGCCCTGAGCTTTAAATCCTGATTTAAAAACCTGTCTCTTTTCAATAAAGTCCTTCCTGCTTCCATTTAATCCAGGACACTTAATTTACACCTTGTACCTTGCCCCTTTAATGTGCTTCCTTGTTGACTTTACTGTTTCACCTGTGATCATATTAATCTCCTGAATGTTCATTTTCGTTGATTAAAAAAACTTCTGTGTGAAGATGACAATTGCTTTGTGGAGTGTTTTACTATAGTGCACACTATGAAATGTTCTGTATACTTAAGATTGTTTTATGGCCTTTCAGTGGGTTTAGCATTGCCACTTGTTAAAGCTTGGACCCTTGTGCTGTTTAGGCGCTTGTGTAGATTTGGAATGCGTTCCATCTATTCTCACAGATGCTTTCACTGCTTTCAAAGTTATAAATTGAGCTGTCAGAATTACTGTCTTTAAATATTGAATGACTTCTGAGATGCTACTGACATTCCTTCCAGGGCCTGTTTTTGCTTTGCCCCTTTTGTCTTGAGCTTCAGCTTTGTGCGGCCATGCCTAGGTCTGTACAGATGCTGAACTTAATATAGAAGAACAATGGATGTTACCCTGTTTTCATGATATCTAAATTACCAGAAATCTGAGTCTTCAAGTTGCAATTCTAAATTGGACCATTGATAATTATTTTTGTTAATCTAGGTTCTGAGTTGAGCAATGCACTCCCGTAGTGGTTAGTTCTACTGCCTGTCAGCTTCATAATCCAGCATTCAAATAGCAGGAAAGTTGACCACTGTTGCTTACCCCCAGTTGGCAGGTTTGATTCCTATCTTGTATCCAGTGTTGATCATATAAACTCCAACTTCTTGTGTCATGCTTCATGTGATATACTTCAAAGATGATTGTTTGCAATTTTCTGTTTGGTGGTACTTGAATCAAACAAATCCATAAATTCAAGCCTCAGAAGTTCACAGATGACAAGCACTTGAATGCTGCAGTATTTTTTTAGAGTAAGAGTAAATATAATTTGATGCAGATCTCCAGAGTTTTTGGTCTCATGTCCAGGCTCCACTCAGATTTTCATCAGCATTCACTGTTTATCCCCATTTTGTAGTGAAGTCTTGGTCATTTCACTTTCCCAGGCAAGCCGTTTGTATATATTGTCATGTAGAGAAAAACACACTTTACATTTATTTATGAATACATATATTGTGCTGAAATGCTGCATTCCTTCAGTGAAAACTGATCTCACTCTGACCAACCAAAGCATTGAGCATAAAAATGAGTGACTTAGTTTGGAAAACGAAAATAATGTTTCTATAGCTTGTGGCTATATCACTGTACCACTGTTGCAACAGGTTAAAAAAAACTCCATAATGAAATAAAGAAAAAAGCCATACTAATACTGTGGGCTTTATAGAGGCAGTGTTGTTAGCTTTTCTGATTCATGGATCCACAGTCTTTGGTTCAAACCTAGTTTCAGTGTTCTGTTTAGGTCAGGTTTTCCTCCCACATCCCAGATACTTTCAGGTTTGATTCATTCATAATAGAAATTAGGTCACATGTAAGAATTTGAGTGTGAGAACCCAGAGATGGACTGGCACCTCATCCAGGGTTGGATTCTGCCTGGCACTGGGTCAGCCCACACTAAAGCAACAATTTGGATTAAGCAGGTTTTAATATTTTACTTCATAGATGACTGACACATTAACTTTTCATTTTGCCACTCTGTATATTATTTGTTTGTGCATTATATGTGCTTATGTTTTAATAGTGTGTCTTATTTCTGTTACTGTACGTAGCTTTCACCTCAACAGCCTGGTCTCTTTTTATGTCTTTATTTATGTACTTTTTTTTTGCATGTACCCTGTAAGCGATGTTTGTATGTATCAATTATCAATGGCATTTTCTCAAATATATATACATTTTTAACCACCTGTCAGTGTGTGTACTTATTTTGAACTTGTGTAGATAGTCACAGCAAGCTTCATTCTCTACACTTTATTTATACACATGGTCATATATTAATAGTAATAGTAACGGCGCCTTTGTTGAGGCAGTGAGCTTTATCCCATGAGAAGAATGAATATGCAGATTAGGTATTCTCAGGTTTATAACTGTCTAACTACATGATAACTATAATTACTATGATTGACGTTTCAAAGTTATTCAGAAAAGAAAAATTGTATTTTAAGCAGGTGTTTTGTTCCAGGCAAACACAGGGCATTATTTAAACAGTTTTAAAGAAGGCAATTAAACATTTTAAAAAGTTGCAGTGTCTTCCCTGTTCATATTCAGTGCTTCAACGTCCAGAAACCTTCTAGCATTTTATATATCTTTATCAACCACAGTATATTGGTAATCAAGTAATTTTATAGATTTGCCCAATGATAATATGAAATATGAACTGAATGTCCAGAAATTTACCTTACTAAATGTTATACTTGATGTACAATATTCTGTTGTTAAAATACCATATTCCTGCATTTTTCTAGCCCTTCTTTGCTGTCATCATTAAACTACGATGTGTTCGTAGTTCCCCATAAAGAGCTCTGTTCTAAGTCTGTCTTAATGTTTAAACTAGAAGATTGAAATGCAGATAGCAGGACACGTCCAGAGCCAACAAATATCCACAGTCAATATATAAAGCTGACAAAGCCTAAGTTTAGCAGCACGACACTGCGATTGGGTCCGTGGTTAGCCAAAGCTCATCTTGTGGTGTCAGGAAGGTCTGGTGAGAAACCTAGATGCTGTCTTTTTAGATGCTGCTGCTGCTTAGCAGTTATTCTGTGATGGTACGATAATTCAGTGTTTATGTCGGCAGATAACAGCTTTGTGTGGTGTGTGTGTGTTTTTGGTTTTTAATGTGAAATTCTCCTGAACCACTGATATTTTGTGCTGGGGTTCACATCTGTGCTTTGTTTTCCCTAAACCATTTCCCAATTGCTTGACGCAGTGTATTTTAACTGATTTCTTTCTTTTTAAATCGAGTAAATTGATTATGGTGACAAATACTATAGGTTCATAAATATCATGCAAAGCTGCAAATAAATAGTTGAAGACTGTCTGCTGATTATACTGGATGTAATATAGTACCTTATAATCATAACTATGCGTGAACCAGTCAGCATACTTTAACACACATTCATTATAGAGATGTATATGCATTATATATTTTGCTTCCCCCCTTTTCCAGTAAGAGTGCTCAGTTTAGCTCCGGAAAGCGTCCTATTCTGTGTTGTATGCGTATTGTTGTTTGTGTTTTAAACTTTTGTGATTTTGATAGTTCATTTTGTTAAGCCTTTTCAAACTTCAGACTTTATTCTTGGAACTTTTGCTTTGAATCCCTAAGCTGATGGGAAAACCGCTGAAGGTTTTCGCTGCTTGTTCATTTTAGCACGCTTGACTAGCTTTTGCTTTTCTGAAGTGGTTACCCTTGCTAACATTTGACATTTGTGCAGTCCAAATGGTGACTTTCTAATTTTATACTAGTGTTGTGCGTTTTTTTTTTTTTTTTCTTTTCTTCCGCTACTCTGTGTGTTGCTGTAAGTACAATTTCTAAATCCTAAAACAAAGCTCCCTTAATGTACTACTGATTTGTGTATGCTTCCCACACTTTCTTTTAAATTGAGGATTTCAATCTCTTTTTACTAGATAAAGGAAGCTCCCCGAGGTATGAACCTGAGTGATGACAGAAATGGCTCGGGACCAGGCAGCATCATTTTGTTACAAAAGCATCAATAATCTCGTAAGGCGATGTCAGAAATATGCAGTTAAAATTGGTGGTGGTTGTGAAATGGACTTCTAACCTTTTGAGAAATAATGGATAACTGACACATTCACTTTACCTTCTTGCTCTTCTCTCTTGTATTGCACCCTTTTGTGTAATCTCATGCCTTCTGTTTGACATCTTTTTTGCATGTGCACGGTGTCCAGTCAGATGGTGCCATGTTTGTTTGTTGGTGGATTAGCTTTGAAACTTCTTAGCCTTGCACACTTGCCTGAGTGTATCTGGCACCTGGTCTTTGGTTTGCAGTTCCATATTCTTTACTGCTTATTGTTTTGTGACAACTCACTTCTGGGCTAACAAGAAGTTGATGAAAAGTATAGTTTCAAAAAACAACGAACAGCACAAAGATGCAATATACTAAAAAGTGAAGTAGCATTTTAATAGCCGCAGAGTTCAGTTTCGGATTTTTGGAGGACAGAGCTGCATCCTAACATGGCAATAATAGATGCAAGGCACAAATCTGTCCTGAAGAAGATCTGGAGACACTAAGATTCCATTATCTACTCCATCTCACCAAAAAGTTAATTTTGAAGAAATCGTAGTAAACTGTGGTTTCACATTTAATTTTCAGAAAGGTCATCCATCCATCCATTATCCAACCCGCTACATCCTAACACAGGGTCACGAGGGTTTGCTGGAGCCAATCCCAGCCAACACAGGGCGCAAGGCAGGAACAAATCCCGGGCAGGGTGCCAGCCTACCACAGGACACACACACACACATCCACACCAAGCACACACTAGGGACAATTTAGGATCGCCAATGCACCTAACCTGCATGTGTTTAGACTGTGGGAGGAAACCGCAGTACCCGGAGGAAACTCGCACAGACACGGGGAGAACATGCAAACTCCTTGCAGGGAGGACCAGGGAAGCGAACCCAGGTCTCCTTACTGCAAGGCAGCAGTGCTACCACTGCGCCACTGTGCCGCCCTCAGAAAGGTCAATTAAATTTTATTGCCAGTATATGACAGTGGCAGAATAGCACATATGGCAGCATGTCTGACTTTACGCCAGTGGCATTGTGATTTTTATTTCTGCCTGCATCATTTGTTTTTTTCTTTTTTTTTTTTTTCTTTGCTTTATGTACATAAATATTTGCACAAGGATAATTATCAATGTTTCCTCCCACAGTCCATAGACATGCAGGTCAGGTGCATTGGCGATCCTAAATTGTCCCTAGTGTGTGTGTGTGTGCGTTCTGCAGTGGGCTAGTGCCCTGCCCAAGGTTTGTTTCCTGCCTTGTGCCCTGTGTTGGCTGGGATTGGCTCCAGCAGACCCCCGTGACCCTGTAGTTAGGATATAGCAGGTTGAATGATGGATGGATGAATGGATAATTATCAATGCTGTATCAGAGATATAACAGATATTTTTGCACTGATAAATGATTTTTATCATAGAAGAAATATTTTCTCACATTGTTTTGAAAATGTAGAAAATGTGACTCCATTTTCTGTCCATCTCTTATAAAATAAATGCACTTCTTAATATATGTTGTAAAGTTTCCAGACAATAAAATTATATCTTTCGACTTTCTTAGAATTTTCCATCACCATCTTCTACATTTTTGTATTTTAAACTAATTATATTACCAGGTTCCCTTAAGTAATCTGAACCGTGCCTGTTTCTATCCATTCTGCTTCATTCTTTATTAGTTTACATGTCTCACTTGCTCTTTTGCACAGTTATGCATCTGGGAATTTAACATTATCACTTCAGGTCATAAGTATGTTGTTAGTATTCCATAAATTTCTCTGTTTCATATATGGACTGTCATGGTAACTATTTTATCTATTGCACTAGGAAAAGTTAAGTTTAGCAGAGTGCAAACCTGAAATGCTGCTAGTACTTTACCATACCATTTTCTAAGCCCACATAGCAGGGTCGTGGGTGGTTGGAGCCCATCTTTGCAAGTTCAGGGCAACATTCCATCTCAGGAGAACACACTCACACACCCACTAGAGCCTTTTTACTAATGCCAATCCACCTAACCTGCTTGTCTTTTAACTGTTGAGAGAACATGCAAACTCAACAAAATGAGGAAAAGGACCGCAAACCCAGCTGTCCTTACTTCGAAGCAGCGGTGCTACCAGTAATTTAAATATAACTGTTAATTTGATCATGGGCATATATTTCTTGGAATAAAGGGGACAAAAGTGGTCCAGAAGTCAAGAAAACCATTAAAGGCATCCCGTAGTTCAGTCTATCCTTATCATATATGTTTCTGGGATAGGTTTTACCCCATTACAATAAATTATTCTTTATGGATTATAGACATATAGACAATAACAGACATGGTGTCCCAACAAGTTGAGTAGGTCTTGCTGCTCTCAGATGAAACAGTGTGAGTTGCACACTCTATAGATTGTGCTTGTTCTTATACTGTAGTTACGTGTATTTGATGAGTGGGAGGGAGCAAAAGATGATTTTTTTTAAGATTGTTTGTGATTAAAAAATTAGCCCAGTGTGGGCATAGATGTTTTTGCCTAGTAATAGGGAGGAACCAGCGTTTAGATAGGCACAAATCTTTACAAAGGATGAATCGAGCAATAATAGTATGTTTTTACAGTTAGATTTTGCCCATATTTAACTGTTTTACACAGTAAGTAATTTATTCTCAATAAAATCAATACAATTTTGATGATGATGCACCAGACAGACAGACTAGCTTTGTACAGAATGTAACAAAAGTTTTCTGGCTATCTTAATACAATTTGGGTTGTGAGGGAGCCAAAGCTTATGGCAGCAGCATCACACATATATTTTATAAGTGTTTTACACTGCCATAAAAAGTATAATTTATTGGAATTCTCAATAAAATCATTACAGTTACAACTATTGATGATGATGATGAACCAGACAGACAGACCGACTGGCTTTGTACAGAATGTAAAAAATGTTTTCTGGCCATCTTTAATACAGTTTGGGTTGAGGGGTAGCCAAAGCCTACCTTGGCATCAACAGACACAGGGGAGAAAACAGCCATGAATGGGGATCCAGTCCATCAAAGAGCCAATTCACACACATTTCATACTTGTACCTGACCAGTTTAAAGTTAACTCCACATAAATTTGACTGGTGACGGAAAATCAAACCCACAATGCTGTATCATTTAAGCAGCAGTGCTAACCATCACTCCATTTAGTATTCCTCTACAACAGGGGTTCTTAACCAGATGTCCGTGGGTTTCAGGGGGTCCATTTAATCTTAAGTCTGCAGCACTAAAGTGTACAAAAATTGAACTGAATACTTTTTGAATCAACTATGTATACTGTAAATACAATTCAGGTAAAGGCTGCTTTATACTGTTTTGTGTGTTAGTCTGGCCACTTTTTTTGTTTTTTAAGAGGCTGAGAATGGCTGTTTTTAATACAATCAATTTTGTAACAATGCATTTTGAAGTTGTCTGCTTGTTTTGCAAATGGTTTTTGCCACAATAGTAGTTGTGTTGAATAAAGGGCTGATTTAAATACATGCTTACTTTGCATTTATTTAATTATTTCATAAATCATTAAGGATGGCATTGAAGCTGCGAAATTAGACAGAGCACAAAACCCACGATTCTGTAAATTCAGCACATTGCTAATAGTAATAAATAGGCTTAATAGAAGATTAAGTATGGAGCATTTTGCTAAGTATTCGCTTTGAAGTGTCCAGTGTGTATGGGCCTTTTCTTGGCAATCACAGCATCTAATACATCTCACATAAAACACGGATGACAGAGCAGGTAATTGGGGCTGAAAGTTTTTCCTGATGGATTAAGCCATGCATATTTGAGCTAAGCCGTAGTGCTCATTAATGGGGACCTAAAAACCTATACAAACAAGTTTGACTGCTCTTATAGCTTTCACTTATAATTTGTGCTCTTACTCAGAGAAGATGATCGTAGAAGGCTAATAATATTGATATTGTAGAGGGACAAAAAGTTGTATGCTTTCAGAAATTGCAAAAACGGTCTAAATTCATTTAGTATAGCTGGTGTCTTTTCATAACTGCAGTTTTTGGTTAACAGTGTTGACAAGATGAAAAGCGATGTGAAGCAAACATTCATTAAAATCTCTCGGCAGAGAGCACTCTGGTAGCCCAGAGGAGTTAGATTATGGGCAGTGTCTAATGTCTCTGTCCATCCGTCCATTCTTCTGAGGAATATTGGATAAAAGAAGACCATGATGCAGACGTGTTCTTGCTTTTAATTTACAGGTAGAATTTAGGTATGTTATATTTTGTGACTCCTGATCTACATTTATAAGCACGCCTATTCAAACCACCCACCTGTAAATTGGAAAAGATGTAATATACATGGCATAGCATTTTCAAACTCTTATGAACTGATATAAGGTATTAGCAGCTAGAGCCTATGGTGGCAGCACCGGATATTATTATTATAAAATGTGAGTATGTAGCATTTATCTATGTATTACGCAAAGTGTATTGCATACAAAAGTACATATGACACAGTTTCATGTCATAATTAAATGTTAAGATTATTTGTTTTTCTATTAAAATGCAAGATTATTGGTCAGGAGTCTCTTCTGGGAAAATTGGGCCTAAGGCAGGAATTGACCGTGAGCAAAGTGTCCACCCATCAAAGGTCAAATCCATTCTGGGCCAATATTAGAGTTGCCAATTACCAGTCTGTCAGTCAGCTTTATTTCTTCCAACATCATAAATCATTTACTAAGCAAATTATAATGCAAGATAAAATGAATCCCACGTGCTTAAAAGTTGATTTAAGTTTAAGTGCAGCTCCCATTTTCTGATCTTATGCCCTAGATTTTATGTAGCAATGAGAGCTGGCCTTTGTATCCTTCTTTTATTTGCCTAATCCTGCTGTCATTCTTTTGCTTTCTTGCTTTATTTCTTTAGTGTTCTCTATTTTCCTATGTGATCATGGCTTCTTACTATATTTCTTGAGCACAGCTTTCTGTTTTATTAAAAATATTAAGTAAAAGCTGTGTCTCCCATTTCATGAACTTGCTTATTCCATTCCACTTTCAGGAAGCAGACCCATTCCTGAGAGCACTGAATGAAAGGAAGACTGAAACCCTGGATGAGACTGTCAACCCCTGCAGCGTCCCCTTAAACAGTGCACATGCACCCGAGTTATACCACGGCAGTTTAGAGTTGCCATTCAACAGAACACGCACCTGTGTGATGCTGAAGAAAAAGAAAACATTGGTGTATTCATAGAGAACACAAGAAGAATGTGTCCAGATCCATTGTGGCACCATTTTTTAGTAAATCTAATAAATATTTGGATTAATATAGTTTGTGAATGTGTATGTAATACACATACTGCATACAATGTCTACTAATAATAGATTCTAAAATTAAAAGTGGTTTACTGAATATATTCATTTGTTTTCTTTTTTTTTTAAATGCATAATTATTTTTAATTATTGTTCCCCAAACTGTCTCTTCTAAAAAACAACTAATCGACTTAGCTTTATGTTTACCCCTGGAAAAAGAGCCAAATACATTCACTTTTTTTCAACAGGAAAAAAAGTTATGTGTAACAAACATTTTAACACTAAATGTCAACATAAATACAGTTGAAAAGGTTGTGTTTGGTGTTCACTGTTGTACTGATGCAGATTCAGTACACGTCGTGTGATGTGTTTTGAAAAAAATCACCAACACACAGCCCGATTTTTTTGCACTTGGGACAGTAGAAGTATGTTTCTTTGTGCACTATATTTGCAGTTGCTTGTACGTGATAGGGTTGATCTGTACAATTGATTGTGCCCCTTGTGTTATTGTACGCTACCACAGCATAAGGCTTGGTGACTTCCACATTTCCCCTGACTTGATAATTGCTGCATTCTGAAGACTGCTTAGAGGGTTAACATCTTTCTTGTCCTTCTACATGATCACAATCATTCTTCCATTTTTCCACGAAGCTACTTACACCATGGTGAACCTTTAGGTGACTGCATTCACTGGGCTCACTTTGGCGGTTTGGTTGTAAAGTGCTGTGAGAATCAGTTTCACTATCTTTGTCAACATCTAATGATCACATTGTCATCATTATCAGTAACGCTTCATTTTCAATTTGTTCTAAAACAAGCTTTATAACTTTTCGTTTATATACGAAATGAGTTGCAGAATGTGTGAAAATTCATGATGTTATTTCATCCACAAGATGGCAGCAGAGAGTTATTGAGAGTTATCGGAGAGTTATTCGGACTTTGCGTCCATATATTAATAAAAAAAAAAAAAAAAAAAAGAGATTAACCTGAGAAGGATTTGGGAATAACCGTATTTACACAAAAGTCCAAGCCCAAGAGTTTCCTAGGTGATCATAAGCCAAGGAGGTTATGGTTAGTATTATATCCAGATCTTGTAAGTCACCTTGGCTAAAGATATGTGCAAGATATGTAATGGGAATATGTTGGTAGGCTAAATTTTTAAAGCAGTGTGGCCAAGTGGCTAAAACACTGGACTTTAAACCTGAAGGTCATTGCTTTATTTCTTGTCTACAGTATGTGTCAGTGAATGATTTGCTTAGGCTCTCTCTGTTTAATGATGTTTATCAGTGTGAAAGTGAAAAATACAATTAGAACCATAACAGGCATTTTACTGCCATATACAAAGACTACGGTAAAATTTCTACATTCTTGTTTGACCAAAAAGTCACAGACAGTCATGGTGCAAAGTAGTAAAACAAATCTGAAAACAGTTTCACTAGTGAAAGAGCCAAAAGTATAAGCATAAGATAGTGTGCAAGTAAAAGCTAGTGTCCCTCATGAAATGTTGTCTCTTTGGCAATATGTTTGTCATTACTGGCAAGGGTGCCAAAGGAGATTATGGGATATGCCCTACAGCCTGGTGTGTTGTGCCTTCTAGCACATTGTGGTTCAAAGATCTGATGGTTAAAGTTACGTCAAGGCAAATGCATTCAGTCGTGGTGACCTCTAACTTTGTCATCATCCTTTTGTTCCGCTACTGTCTCGAGTCAGACTACAATGTAAATGCTTGGCACATAAGTGAACTGTATTAATAGAACTAACCTACTAAAATCTTTGTGTGAGCAAAGAATACAATTTTTGATGTCATGAAGAAACTTAGAACATGGCTTTGGGATCTACAGGTTTCTCCTGCTTTAGCCAAGATCAGAGTTCATGACTAAAAGATTAAGAACAAATAAATCGGCAATGAGACCTACCCAAGAGAAAAACTGGTCAACATATACAGTGTCTGAGTCAAAAGTGGAACGTTTTGGCTGATATGAGCACAGTTGTACTTGGAGAAAGGCTAATGTTTTATTCCACAGTAGTAGCCTCATGAATTGTGGTGGTAGTGCCATGGCTGGAGGATGATTTCTACGAAAATACTTGGATGACTCAACATTATTGAAGGAATCATGGGTGACACCTCAATGGATGACACCTCAGCACCACACTAGTTCAGATGGAATGGAACAGTGTGAGGTTTTTTTATAGCGGCTGGAGTGCCAATACTGCCACCAAGCTCCAGGTTTTTCCCTAGAGGTTGGAGGGCCCACTTGCAGGGCTGGATGCAGATTAATGTCATACCCAGGATGGAGCTCATCTGAAATCCACTATCCAGTTGTCTTTTAATTTATAATTTTAATTTAATTTAATTTACTAATCAAAGTCTAGATCTAAATGCTACCTAAAATGGAATTTTGAAAACTAGAAAACTCACAGATGAGTTAATGTGATTTAACAAATAGGATTAGGCCCCTGCTCTTCCACAATAATTTGAAAGCCTGATCAGTAACTATAGGATCCATCCATTTTTAAATCTTCACTTGTGGCTTTGTCACCCCAAAGTCTTGCAATTTGATTAAGTAGAACAAACCTTACACCATCACCATGTACACACCGGTTATGTTCAGTCACTGCAGATCAATTTAACATTGCTTGTGAACGTAATCGGCACATCTTTGGAAACACAGAGCATCTTTGAGAAAGCATGATGCTAGCAGAAAACAATTAATACCTGGTTGCAGGTATTGTTAAAGGACATAACGGGTCAATTACTTTTCCACATTTGATAACTTTACTGATAAATATCAAAATCATATGTTGTTTGTTTATTTAAGATTTCTTTCTTCCAATATTACATTATTTATTAATGATCTAACCGCATTCAGTGTCTGCATAATTTACAGTTAAACAGCCAGTTCTTTGGGGCAAATAATTTTTGCAAGGCGGCACAGAGTATACATGGAGTGTTCCAGGTATCTAGTTAAATACATGCTGGCCTAATGACCTACAAAACAATTTCTCAAAAACGTTGAAGTCGTAAGTTGGATGTAATTAAGATGCCTTCTCCGCAGCTCAGGCTGCTACAGATGGAATGCTTTGATGATGTCTTCATTTTAACTGACAAAGGCTCATTATTGCAGCTTGTAACAGTTTTGCATGTGTACATAATCTCATTTATGTTCTGTATTCACTGTTTGTGTATGGTCCTTCCACATTTCGTAGACATACGCTCTCAGGTTCTTCATCTACAGTTCACAGCATTTTATAGATAGAACTATTTAAATTAAAGATAATGGTAGTTCTGCTCTACAGTTTTTCAGATAAGAAGGACAAGTTTCAAGGTAAGGCAGCTATACTTACTAATCATGGCACCATAGATAGATAGTAACATGTTGTCTACTAATTTGCACATGCAAGTAAGAATAACTGTACTCTGTGCTCACTGACAGTAATGACCCTGTAAATGTTGTAAATCCTATAATAACATCCCCTTCCAGTTCACGACTTTATGCCTAGTGTTGCTGGCATAGGAACTGACCGTCCCACAACTCAGAAATGAAGAAGCAGGTTAATAAAATGGATGGGTGAACATAAAAATGAAGCTGACAGTAGCTGTATATAATATACAGTTCCAGCTGATGAGCCCTACTCTTCCTTTAGATTATAGTTTCTTTAGTAAGGTGTGCACACATCCTTGCACCTTTGTTGTCTGACATTTGCTGTGAATATTTCTTTCTCAATTCTCCAATGTTTTTTGTGTTGTCTACAGGAAAGTGGCAGCTGATATCCCCTAAATAAGATTGTTCCTGCAATATATGGGAAGTGCATCAGGAATCTGGAAGTGCAGAGTAGCATTGTTTGTTTTTCAGGTTAAAATCTGACCCTGGTCTAAGGCTTAGACGAAGCTACACAATCCCTTACTCTTTATTACACTCTTTTGGGTTGTATGTGTTGTGCTTTTTTATGAATTGTATAATATATGCATTGATCTAATGATTATAAAAGTCCACTAAAAGTGTGATTGAAAACTTCTATGTGATTGTACTTTTAATTTCTAAGAAAAATAGTAATCATTCCATCCATCCTTGTATCCATTTACTTAATGGGATTTTTCGCATGGCGGTGATGCAGGGAGTGACATTAGGAATTGATCTCTAAATGGGATACTTGGACACCCTTTCTAAACCAACTTGTTATTATTTCTGTATATTTTTTGTCCATCTTCCCCCAGGGTGACTTTAATTTTTTACTTTTTTTATTAAATTCGAATGCAGGAAGATTAAGTGGCTACCAAAGTTGCACAGTTAATGGTGGGAATTGCTTTTGCCAATTCCTTGTATGCTGGGCTCCAGCTGAAATTCATTGTAACACTGGCGTCAGTCTGTGGTATTAATTGGGCGGTTTATAAAATTTATATGTACAACAGTTTTTAAATTCTAACCTAAAAGGTAGGGATTAGTTAGGATGAAACGGCTTATATCTGATAATAGTTTACTGTGTGCTGTGAGTACAAATGTGGAGTGATCATCTGCTTCTTCAACAAAAGAAGAAAAATATAAATAAAATACAAGCACACACAAAAAACTATGCACAAGTTTTGCCATATGTACTGGATAGCTTTTGAACCACATCATCTGTTCTGAGGGTTACCATTCCTAGTTTCATCTCTGGCTTGTTGAGCTAAACATAATGCAAAGTGCGGTACAGAGATTTATTCTTGTATTTACTTTTTTTTTAGGTTTGTTTGAAGTATACACTTATTCCCAATGTCTTACTGTTGGTGCTGCCTACAGTTAAAGCATCTGTTCCATTTGCCACTTTTGGGTATTTCTATGTGGTTAAAAAAACAAAACAAAAGGAAAAAAAAATCCTTTGATGATACAGAAATATGTTGTGATAGATTTGTGACGCCTGTTACATTATACCTGTAGTACTGTTTCATTTTGAAGATGAGCATTGCTGAATGTCTCAGGTGCTTGTGAAAAGAATAAATGAAATTTGAAAACAAATTAAAGAATAGCTATTTTTTATAAAGGTGGTGAAATTGAAGTTGTCATTATGATGTGTGTTTGTAACATAGTGTATGAATATCACATACTGCATATAATCACTTAAAATTACTTATGCACTGATGGAGAATTGATGCCTGTAAGATTTGAGAATCAATTAAATGTCTGCATTATATGATTGACCCGTGTGTGTGTGTGTGTCTGTATATATGTATGTGTGTGTGTGTGTGTGTGTGTGTGTGTGTGTGTGTATATATATATAATATACATATACACAGTACAGGCCAAAAGTTTGGACACACCTCCTCATTCAATGTGTTTTCTTTATTTTCATGACTGAAGGCATCAAAACTATAAATGAACACATGTGGAGTTATGTACGTAACAAAAAAAGGTGAAATAACTGAAAACATGTTTTATATTCTAGTTTCTTCAAAATAGCCACCCTTTGCTCTGATTACTGCTTTGCATTGCTCTTGGCATTCTCTCAATGAGCTTAAATAGGAAATTTAGTGGAATTTCTTGCTTTATCAATGGGGTTGGGACCAGCAGTTGTGTTGTGCAGAAGTCAGGTTAGTTGGACGATCATTTATTTTTCAACAGGACAATGACCCCAAACACACCTCCAGGCTGTGTAAGGGCGTGTGTCCAAACTTTTGGCCTGTACTGTATATATTGTGGTAGATAGGGGGCGCTCTCGCTCCCTTGAACCCCTGTCCACGACTCCAGACACCAGGTAAAAGTCCTCAAGTTGACTTTATTTTCTTGCCAAAGTGCACAAAGCACACTCTCCACCACAATACTCATATAATAAACACAAATACACAATAAACCACTCCTCCAGCTCCCAGACGCGTTGCCACCCTTCCACCCAGCTCAGCTCGCCGTCTGGGAGCTCCCACAGTCCTTTTATATCTCCTGACCCGGAAGTGTTCCCAATCCCCAGTCCATGTGATTCTCAATCACTTCAGGGTCAGGTAAAAGCTCTTCTCTTCAACCCGGAAGCCCGTCGCTCTTCCTTTGACGAACTTCCGGGTCATAGGGCACGAAGAAGTCTTCGGTCCTCCTTGCAGCTCCCTCTTGTGGCCCCCATGGCATTCAGCAGGGCTGTGCATAAAAACCACATTGTCCATGATGCCCTGCTGGTCTTCTGGGGACCTCCATGCTGCAAGGAGGGCTCCACCTGGCAGCTTGGGGGTATTGGCCGGGATAAACGGCCGTCCATCCTTCACAATATATATATATATATATATACACAGTATAATATAAAATTCAATGTCTGTCTGTCTGTATGTCTGTCCGCTTTTCACGAGAGAACTACTTAATGGATTGAGATCAGGTTTTTTTCTACAATTTGCTTGAACATTCTGGGTGATTTTGCGACTTCTCTTATTGCGCTATGTATCATAGTTTGCTTACGGTACTGATTTATTTGCATGAATCTGAGAGATATGGGGCGGGGCCCTCCTCACTCACGCGCCAGCCTTGGGGGCGTATCTTACCTCCGGTTAGCTAGCAAATGAAAGAACTACTTAACATTTTAACATTTAAATTGGGTTTTTTTTTCTATAATTTGCTTGAATATTCCAGTTGATTTTGCGACTTCTCTCATCGTGCTAAGAATTGTAGTTCGCTTGTAGGAGCGATATATTCGCACTAATCCGAGACAAGGCTGCTGGCTGAAGCATGAGGTCAGGAGTGGGGAGCCAGATGGGGCCCTTCTCACTGTGTTTCATTACTATGTGGATGGAGTCATGGGAGATGGCTAGTATATAATATATATATATCTATCTATATACAGTGGAACCTCAAGATACGAACACCTCTGTATACAAGAAATTCAAGATACTAGGAAAATATAAGTGAAAAATTCGGATCTAAATACGAGCATTGGCTTGTGTAACGAGCCACGAGCCAGGCTGTGGGTATGCGTGACGCGTTTCCCGATCCGCCTCGACTCGGGGATTCACCCAAGCTGGCGCTGCCAGCCCGTCAGTTCACTCGGTGTTCCTTGTTCTCCTGTAGCGTGAGGATGTACGCGTTTGTGCGCTTGTGATTTCATTGTTTCGCTGTAGCAGTTCGCCGAATAAGCGTGTCCAAAAATATCGCGGACATGCAGACGGAGAATAGGAGACGATTGCCCTCAAGAGGAGAGAGAGAGGCGAGAGAGAGAGATGCGTGCGTGAGCGAGAGAGATAAGGAGAGAGAGACGCACACGAGAGAGAAAAACCATCAGCTCAGTTATGATCACATGACGCTCAGCAGACAAAGTGAATCCATACTAGTTGTATTGCAAGACATCGCACGTTTTATCAAGTCAAAATTAATTAAAAAATTTAGCTTGTCTTGCAAAACACTCGTAAACCAAGTTACTTGCAAACCGAGGTTCCACTTGTATATATTATTTATCAGTGTTATTTGTTAGGAAAATTGATTTTTATGTTGAAATTTTTGGGGGAGTGCAACGGATTAACTGGATTTCAATTATTTTCAATGGGGAAGTTTGTTCTAGATACGAGATTCGCTATACAAGCTCAGTGCTGGAATGAATTAAACTTGTATCTCGAGGTACTCTATACTAATAAAAGGCAAAACCCTCACTGACTGACTCACTCATCACTAATTCTCTAAGGCTCATTCCTTACAGGTTACTTACAAAAGTTAAGCAGGTTTCATTTCGAAATTCTAGGCGTAACGGTCATAACGGTCGACAAAGTCTGCCATGTTAAACTTTCTTATTTATGGCCCCATCTTCACGAAATTTGGTAGGCGGCTTCCCTGCGCTAACCGAAACCGATGTGCGTACTTATTTCGGTGGTATGACGCCACTGTCGGCCACCATATTGAACTTTCCAACGGTTTTTGTTGCCCTCACTGACACACTCATCACTAATTCTCCAACTTCCCATGTAGGTAGAAGGCTGAAATTTGGCAGGCTCATTCTTTACAGCTTACTTACAAAAGTTACGCAGGTTTCATTTAGAAATTCTACGCATAACGGTCAACAACGTCCGCCATGTTAAACTTTCTTATTTATGGCTCCATCTTCACGAAATTTAATAGGCTGCTTCCCTGCGCTAACTGAAACCGATGTACGTACTTATTTCGGTGGTATGACGCCACTGTCGGCCGCCATATTGAACTTTCCAACGGTCTTTGTTACCTATGGGCCCATCTTCAAGAAATTTGGTACGCAGGTTCCCAACGCTAACTGAATCCTACTTACGTACATATATACCTCCATAGCCTGCAACTCGGTCGCCGTGTGAGGTGGCGTTGGGTCCCCCATCCCCACGCCTCCCACGTTGTTGGCTGCCTGCCTATATAAGGCTGTCCGTCGCTCCGGTCTCTTCATTCCCTTCTTTGCTTCGCCATGTTATTCACGTCTCCCTGCTGATAACTGCAGCCTTTTTATTTAGTCCACGGCTTCTCCGCTGTTTTATTGTTTGTTTATTACAATTATAGTTATTGTATAGGTATTTTAGACTTAGTTTACATTGTTCAGGTACCCATTTCCTTTATCGTTCCAACTGTACCCCCATTAACATGTCTATCGAGGTGATCACCATTGATCAAAGAACTGTCACTTACCAAGTGGTTTCCATGGCCAGAGATGGCGCCTGCCTTTTCCATTCTCTGTTTTACATATTACACGCCATATCAGGCTCACTCTTGATATCCGGAGGAACATTGTGTCTTATGTACTGAATGACTGGGACAGGTTCAAGGTGTGGACTGATGACGGTACAGGAGATAATTATACTACACAGGAGCACTATAAGAGTGAAATGCTTAAGCCCTTCACCAATGTTTCTGCATGTGAGGTGATGGCTGCCGCTGAATTGTTCGGTTGTCACTTTCAAGTGTACCGAAATGGCCAAATATTTTACACCTTTGGACAACCGCCAATGCCTCTTAAAAATCTTAGATTCACAGGTGACGATTTGAGTAGTGGACACTCTGATGTTTATGAATGTTTAAACTCTAAAAAGCTGGATGTGAAGTTATCGATGAAACTGGTTGTATACTTACAACGCTTGACAGATGCCGAATGTCACTTCAACACAACAAGTCCTGCAAATACTAACGTGATTGAAACAAACCATGAAACTCACACCGATTATGACAGCAGCAATCCAAGCTGTGTGATTTGAGGCAAGGTTGTTTTACACATGGCCAACTGTACGTTGCATGCTCAAGTGTAAGCTCAGCGCACAGCTTGGTCATGTTACAACCGGAGGGCCGAACTGACAATGTGGCATACAAAGAGATCCTTAACAAATAATTATTGGTATATTTTCCCTCAGTTTAAAAAGGTTTACTTTTCTTCTTAATAAAAATTTTAAGGCAGTACTTCGCCGCTGCGAAGCGCGGGTATTTTGCTAGTATATATATTGTGAACGCTGGCCCCGACACAGACAGACGGACAACATTTTTGCACCCACACACTGTTTATTTTCACTCTATATACAAGTCTCTATCGTGCACTACCAACCCCAGTGCCTCCAGCACCGATCCCCCAATGTCCAGGCCACACAGTCCTGTGCCTCTTTTTCTCCTGGCCGCCTCCAGTCCTTAATCCAGCTCCGTCCACTTCCACCCGACTTCCACTGCTGACTGGAGGGAGACGGCCCCTTTTATGGGAACCCGGATGGGCTCCAGCTGCTTCCCGGCACTTAACGCTGGCCACACCCCTGTGTGGCGGAAGTGCCGGCTGCGCACCCGGAAGCTGCCCGTGTATCCCCTGTCGTCTTCCCCCCGGCACTTCCTGGTGTGGCGGAAGTGCCGGGCTCCCGGGATAATTAGGCACTGGGGCGCCGCCTGGCAGTGGCCACGGGTCCCTACAGGGCTGGGCTTCCAAGCCCTGTACCCGAGGCCCCCTGCATAACCAGGACGGACACCCCTACTCGGTCTGGAGGAGGCACACGCCCTCCTCCGGTCCTCCAAGGCGTCCCGACCGGGCTCCAGCCCCGGCCGAGGACCACACGGGATAAACCGGCATCGGGGCGTCGCCTGGCGGTGACCACGGGCCCCTACAGGGTAGGGCTTCCATGCCCTCGACCCGTGGTCCCCAACAGAACCAGGACGAACGCCCCCTCACGGTCTGGAGGAGGCACAAGCCCTCCTCACGTCCTCCTGGGCGTCCCGGCCGGGCTCCAGCCCCGGCCGGGGACCACAATATATATATATATATATATATATAA
>JANRMT010062803.1:9842349-9895090 GCA_026402145.1 Polypterus bichir lapradei | reverse complement strand
ATATATATATATATATATATATATATATATATATATATATATATTTATTTATTTACAGTGGAACCTTAAGATACGAACACCTCTGTATACAAGAAATTCATGATACTAGGAAAATATAAGCGAAAAATTCGGATCTAAATACGAGCATTGGCTCGTGTAACGAGCCACGAGCCAGGCTGTGGGTATGCGTGACGCATTTCCCGATCCGCCTCGACTCGGGGATTCACCCAAGCTGACGCTGCCAGCCCGTCAGCTCACTTAGTGTTCCTTGTTCTCCTGTAGCGTGAGGATGTACGCGTTTGTGCGCTTGTGATTTCATTGTTTTGCTGTAGCAGTTCGCCGAATAAGCGTGTCCAAAAATATCGCGGACATGCAGACGGAGAATAGGAGACGATTGCCCTCAAGAGGAGAGAGAGAGAGATAGAGAGCGAGATAAGGAGAGAGAGAGAGGCGAGCGAGAGAGATGAGAGAAAGAGAGAGAGATAAGGAGAGAGAGACGCGCACGAGAGAGAAAAACCATCAGCTCAGTTATGATCACATGACGATCAGCAGACAAAGTGTATCCATACTAGTTGTATTGCAAGACATCGCACGTTTTATCAAGTCAAAATTAATTAAAAAATTTAGCTTGTCTTGCAAAACACTCGTAAACCAAGTTACTTGCAAACCGAGGTTCCTCTTGTATATATTATTTATCAGTGTTATTTGTTAGGAAAATTGATTTTTATGTTGATATTTTTGGGGGAGTGCAACGGATTAACTGGATTTCCATTATTTTCAATGGGGAAGTTTGTTCTAGATACGAGATTCGCTATACAAGCTCAGTGCTGGAATGAATTAAACTTGTATCTCGAGGTACTCTATACTAATAAAAGGCAAAACCCTCACTGACTGACTCACTCATCACTAATTCTCTAAGGCTCATTCCTTACAGGTTACTTACAAAAGTTAAGCAGGTTTCATTTCGAAATTCTAGGCGTAACGGTCATAACGGTCGACAAAGTCTGCCATGTTAAACTTTCTTATTTATGGCCCCATCTTCACGAAATTTGGTAGGCGGCTTCCCTGCGCTAACCGAAACCGATGTGCGTACTTATTTCGGTGGTATGACGCCACTGTCGGCCACCATATTGAACTTTCCAACGGTTTTTGTTGCCCTCACTGACACACTCATCACTAATTCTCCAACTTCCCATGTAGGTAGAAGGCTGAAATTTGGCAGGCTCATTCTTTACAGCTTACTTACAAAAGTTACGCAGGTTTCATTTAGAAATTCTACGCATAACGGTCAACAACGTCCGCCATGTTAAACTTTCTTATTTATGGCTCCATCTTCACGAAATTTAATAGGCTGCTTCCCTGCGCTAACTGAAACCGATGTACGTACTTATTTCGGTGGTATGACGCCACTGTCGGCCGCCATATTGAACTTTCCAACGGTCTTTGTTACCTATAGGCCCATCTTCAAGAAATTTGGTACGCGGGTTCCCAACGCTAACTGAATCCTACTTACGTACATATATACATCCATAGCCTGCAACTCGGTTGCCGTGTCAGGTGGCGTTGGGTCCCCCATCCCCACGCCTCCCATGTTGTTGGCTGCCTGCCTATATAAGGCCGTCCATCGCTCCGGTCTCTTCATTCCCTTCTTTGCTTCGCCATGTTATTCACGTCTCCCTGCTGATAACTGCAGCCTTTTTATTTAGTCCACGGCTTCTCCGCTGTTTTATTGTTCGTTTATTACAATTATAGTTATTGTATAGGTATTTTAGACTTAGTTTACATTGTTCAGGTACCCATTTCCTTTATCGTTCCAACAGTACCCCCATTAACATGTCTATCGAGGTGATCACCATTGATCAAAGAACTGTCACTTACCGAGTGGTTTCCATGGCCAGAGATGGCGCCTGCCTTTTCCATTCTCTGTTTTACA
The DNA here is from genome assembly GCA_026402145.1 of Polypterus bichir lapradei. Taxonomy (NCBI): domain Eukaryota; kingdom Metazoa; phylum Chordata; class Cladistia; order Polypteriformes; family Polypteridae; genus Polypterus; species Polypterus bichir. The sequence goes on along the minus strand of JANRMT010062803.1, from coordinate 9,893,157 downwards.
TATTGTACGCCATATCAGGCTCACTCTTGATATCCGGAGGAACATTGTGTCTTATGTACTGAATGACTGGGACAGGTTCAAGGTGTGGACTGATGACGGTACAGGAGATAATTATACTACACAGGAGCACTATAAGAGTGAAATGCTTAAGCCCTTCACCAATGTTTCTGCATGTGAGTTGATGGCTGCCGCTGAATTGTTCGGTTGTCACTTTCAAGTGTACCGAAATGGGCAAATATTTTACACCTTTGGACAACCGCCAATGCCTCTTACACATCTTAGATTCACAGGTGACGATTTGAGTAGTGGACACTCTGATGTTTATGAATATTTAAACTCTCAAAAGCTGGATGCGAAGTTATCGATGAAACCGGTTGTGTGCTTACAACGCTTGACAGATGCCGAATGTCACTTCAACACAACAAGTCCTGCAAATACTAACGTGATTGAAACAAACCATGAAACTCAAACCGATTATGACAGCAGCAATCCAAGCTGTGTGATTTGAGGCAAGGTTGCTTTTCACATGGCCAACTGTACGTTGCATGCTCAAGAGTAAGCTCAGTGCACAGCTTGGTCATATTGCAGTCGGAGGGCCGAACTGACAATGTGGCATACAAAGAGATCCTTAACAAATAATTATTGGTATATTTTCCCTCAGTTTAAAAAGGTTTACTTTTCTTCTTAATAAAAATTTTAAGGCAGTACTTTGCTGCTGCGAAGCGTGGGTATTTTGCTAGTATATAATATATATAATAAAATCCAAAGTCTGTCTATTTTTCTGTATGTCTGTCTGTTTTTCACGAGAGAACTACTTAATGGATTTAGATCAGATTTTTTTCTATAATTTGCCTGAACTTTGATTTTGCGACTGCTCTCATCGTGCTAATTATCACAGTTTGCTAGCGGTACTGATTTATTTGTGACACTGTGGGCCGAGGGGAGGGGGGCAGGGCCTTCCTCACTCACATGCCAGCATCTGTTCAAGTCAGTTTACCTCTCTTCCATATGTTAGAGCATACCTTGCCTCTACTTAGCAAGTGATACCTGTTTGTTCAACAGATATTATCTTCTACAGATTATTAAGGAGCAATGTTTGACGCTTTTGAGAGAGAGAGATAAGAGCTACGTGTTTTAGAGGGTAGCTGCTGATTGGCAGAGATGTCATGGCCATGTGCTTTTCTCCCCACATGGGGGACACTCTTCCGTCAGAGCTGAACATGATCAGATACAGTGGCAACATCTGTCGTTGGAGTATACCTACCTTCTACTTGGCCAGAATTAAATTTTTTTACATTTTTTTTAAATTGATTTTTAAACTTTGTCCTGTTTCACTACCAAGTGGGTGGAGCTGTGGTGTACAGCTAGTAATCTACAGTATATATATATATATATATATATATATATTTTTTTTTTTTTTTTAAATTTTTAAGATAGTTATCCTCACTTGTGTTGTCCCTCCATGAATCTTCGGTATTAAGTTGCTACACAAATGGCTGCCTCTCAAATTAATATAAATAGGTTTGAATACTGTAAGTAACAGTTAGGCCTGGTTTAAGTTGGCCCTGGCTATCATAAATCCAACTTTGACTCTTACTGTCATCACACTGACTCTAGATGTGCATCATGACTCAATCAAAACTAATGAAAATATCTAGGAAAAAAGTGCATTTCCCCTTGGGTATCAATAAAGTGTTAATCTGTCAGTTGATTAGTGCGTATTGGGCTACCTGTACTAGAATTTATCTGATCCTTTTTCTATTTTTATGTTTTTGTGACCTCGATGCAAACTGCTGTTATCTATCTTTCAATGTAAGTTGAACATTCCTACAGGATCTCTATAGTTATAATTTTGGCACTGCTGCAGGAATCTGCCTAATACTGTACCTGTATATTAATTTGGATTTGAAAATTTATATTAAAGTTTATTAGATTTATACACACAGGAATTTATTAATCTGTATACCTTCACATGAAACCATGGAAGCAGTGGGTGACTTACAGTATGCAGAACTGCAATCAATCACTTTCAGTTTTTTTCTTTCTCTGTTCTCTGAAAGGCATTTTTCTGCTGTGACATCAACATTAGTAACCAAGAAACAAAGAAAATGTGAATAGAAGTAGCTTGTCAATGTATGGTGTAGGAAGAACTTCCGTGATGCCGCTCTGATAGTTTATATGAGTTCGTTGTTTGTAATTGCTGTGATGAAAAGTATGCCACTTTTACGGTTAGGTTGCTGTGCATGGCTTGCTAGAAATGTGCCTGAGTGTTATCATACAGTGTAATGTTATATATACAGCTGCAAGGAAATGTTTGAAATCTTGTAAGCTCCTGTAACTCTGCATGTATTGCTCATAAAACTGTGGTTTGATTGTCAACTGAGTCACAGTAATAAATAAACACAATCTGCTTAATCTAATTACATGAAAACAATTGTCTTTCTTCTTGTCAATCTTAAACACATTTTTTAAACTTTCACAGTCCTGGAAAAAGTATGTGAACCCTTGAATTTAGTAACTGATAGAGCCACCTTTAGCAGCACTGACCTCTACCAAATGTTTTCTGTAGGTGCTGATCAGACTAACCCAATGGTTAGATGAAATTTTACACTGTTCCTCTTTAAAAAAAAAAAAAAAAAAAAATAGTTGTACAGTATTTCTGGAATACCTTGTGTGAACAGATCTCTTCACATCTGGCTACAGTATTTCAATGAGGTTGCTGTCTGGCCTCTGACTTGGACATTCCATCCATCCATTATCCAACCTGCTATATCCTAACTACAGGGTCACAGGGGTCTGCTGCTGGAGCCAATCCCAGCCAACACAGGGTGCAAGGCAGGAAACAAACCCTGGGCACGGTGCCAGCCTACTGAAGGCGCACACACACCCACACTAGGGACAATGTAGGATCACCAATGCACCTAACCTGCATGTCTTTGTGGTAGGAAACTAGAGTACCCGGAGCAAACCCATGCAGACAAGGAGAGAACATGCAAACTCCACGCAGGGAGGACCTGGGAAGCGAACCCAGGTCTCCTAACTGCAAGGCAGCAGCGCTACCACCATGCCGCCCCACTTGGACATCCCAGAATGGAAATTTCTCTTTTTCAAGTCACTGTGTTGTGATTTACTCCTTGTGTTTCCAGTCATTGTTTTGTTGCCTCTCATAACTTCTATTAAGCGTCAGGTAAAGCAACAAGACACTCTAAAAATGTCCTATAAAAATTTTTGAGAATATTTGTAAACCATTGTTCCCTCTATGATATTAAAGTGTGAAGTAGCACAGCATCCCCAAACCGTGAAATTCTGTCTCCACAATCACATCTTCATGCTTGTGATAATATCTTGGTGTTGCTGTGCAGTGCTTTTACTTCCTCAAAGCATAGCATGTTGCATTTCTTCCTAAAAGTTAATCTTTTGTCTCACCTGTTCCTAGAACAAGCCTTATGGATCATTCATGTGGTCTTTTGCAAAGTTGAGATGTACATCACATGTTTCTTATTGTTTTGTCCCTAGCGTCCTCTCATGAACATTTTCTTTTTCAGTATTTTATATAGTTGACACTTGAACAGTGATTTTGGAAAATTCAGGATGTTTCTACAAGTACTTTGTTGTTACATTAGTGTTTAGTTTAATCGCTTTCAGCTTTGCATACTGCACTCGTATTACGATCATTGTGTTACTCCCACACCTGGGGAGAATACTGTAGTAGCAACACTAAATATCCTCCATTTGTTGACAGCTTCCCTTTGTGGCTATTGATGAACGCCAAGGCCTTTAGAAATACCTTTACAGCCTTTTAAGACTTTACGAACTTTCAAAACTAGACTTGATGTTTTTTTAGAAGAATTAAGTGGATAGGACTGGCGAGCTTTGCTGGGCTGAATGGCCTGTTCTCATCTAGATTGTTCTAATTCTAGAAAGTTTATTCTGTTCATCTGGACATAGTTTTTTTTTTCTGATTGATAAGAAACTCTGTATGATGCAGTTTCTTATCAATCAGAAAAAAAAACATGTCCAGATGAGCAGAATAAACTTTCTAGAATTTCCTTACCTGGATTATTGCGAATGCATCGAGACATTGTTCTAATGTTCTTTTCCTACTTTTTCTTTTCATCAGATGTTTTCTGGTTCATATGAACAACCCTTCCATAAGAAGAGCACAATCTGTAAGCAAACTCAGTGCTCTTTTTTTATAGGGTAAGGCGTTTCCAAGCCACACCTACAATTTCAGTATGTGGGACACCTTACTCTGATTAGCTTTTGCCACTTCTCATCAGCCGAGAACTTCACTGACTTTTTCAACTGAAGATTCTACTGTAACTATTTAAGCAGGTCTTTAGTATTGACAAAAAGTCTAATTGTTTGTATGTTACTCTTTTAAGCAACATATGTTTGACTGTGGTTGTGAATTAGTTGAAGATTAGACCGCATTTTTATGAGTAATTATTTTGTGTGTTTGTGTGTGTGTAATATGTACAGTACAGTATATCAAAAAGGACAGGATTTCAACATCAGAAATTCTTCACCCACCAAACAAAATTTTGTATTCATAACTGCCTTTTGCATGAGTAATCCTTTAACAAACAGACAAACAGAAGCCTCATGTAGTCCAGTGAATCAGTAGATGCATTCTGTTGATTACAAATATAAATTTGCTTCTAAAAGATTAATGATTTCATTTGCAAAAGCAATAACCGTTCTTTCAGTGAAAACATTCACACCACCAGCATTCATACCTGTTTAGAAATCAAATGCGTTTTACCTCACTTCACTCATTACTGATGTACAGTAACTGGTGATGGCAGAGGAATGTTATTAACAAGGCTGCTGATTAAGGTCGGGGTTTTCTGCACTTTATTATTCCTGTTGTCTACATTGTATAGTGTTGCTTGTTGTGCTGTCTATGTCCCTAGAGATCGCCTGATTTAAGAATCCCAGTGTATGTATGCATATTGTACTAAATTACTGTACACCTTACTGGTGTTGGCTTTCAGTAAGCCAGGTATCCAGTACTAGAAACTGCTTTATTGGGGGGAAAAATACAATCCTCAAATTTGGCACAGATGTGATTTATTTATTCCTTCATATTCCTTTCATCCATCCATCCATTATCCAACCCGCTATATCCTAACTACAGGGTCACAGGGGTCTGATGGAGCCAATCCCAGCCAACACAGGGCTCAAGGCAGGGAACAAACCCCGGGCAGGGCGCCAGCCCACTGCAGGGCACAAACACACACACACCAAGCACACTATTCCTTTCATTACATAGCATTTTCTTAATCACCTTAATTCAATTTAGGAGGATGCAGGGGAGCACAGCCTTTCCTTTTATTTATTAAAGTAATGTAATCGTTAATTATCTTTGGATCTTCCATCCATTTTTAATTTAGTGACGAATGGGGCTGTAATCAAGGTCAACAGCTTTGGGTACAAGGCAGGAGCCAATCCTGAACAAGGTGCCATTTCATAATGGGACAGTAGCATGTACTCGGACTGGGACAGTTTTGAGTCTCCTGTTAACGTGACATTGTGTTTCTCTAGGATGAAAAGTTCAGAGATATAGAGAACATGCAGACTCCATACCAATAGTGAATGTTTCTGAATTTGTAAGTAGAGCCTTTTGCTTTCTAGCCATTTGGTTTGAACTTTAGGGTACACTATCTGGACTGTAAAATGGCTACTTTAAATGTACAGTTGAACAAAGTTAAAAAGGCAGTTCTTCATAGGTCATGAGAAGGAAGAGAAAAAGAATCTGAATAGTTAATCCCAAAGCTAGGCGGCATGTTTAACTTCAATCTCGTATTTAATACCTCTGTCAGTTTTCAAAATAATCGATAGCCTAACTTGTAGCACCCTTTGGACCCATATTTGCTTATTCAGTTTAATACTTTTACCATATCTAAAGCAGAGCCTCATTTACTGTATTCAGGGCTGCTGTGTACTTCTAAGCCGCCAGTTTCATCTGAAGCCAAGTTTTTCTTTGTTCAGTTTTCATTGTTTGGAAGTGCACATTATGTGGAAGAGGTGGGACTGAGCTGATGGGGGTGGAGGGGATAGGGTGGGGTGTATGTCACTCTTTCTAATTCCTTGATTTACCCACAGAAGCCCTGATCACTTACTGAATGAATACCCTTCTACATTAACAGGAAATTGGAAACCATCTTATTAGCCAGGGGTGTAGACCTATGCAGAGAAAAGTTAATGAAGTGAGGAATTGAAGCCTAATACTTTTCTCTATCTTGCATTTTTTGTCTAATACAGTAGTTATCAAGCATTTTTAAAGGTGGAAGTGAAGGCTATATAGTTATTTGAAGGATGTGTGTAAGGCTTTAGCTTTTGGTGTTTTTTTCTGTTCCTTTGTAGTCACTGTTATCCATGGACATTTGTCCCATGGATGGGGACATAATGCAAAAAGAAGCAGTGCCAAGATTGCACCCTTGATAGGGTTTTTAGGAATAAGAAATAAAGTAACACGGGTGGATTTGTTTGTTAAAATCTCATGAAGCAGGATATTTTCCATATGTTTAAGGTCTTCTGTGATACTATAATCTTGAGCTTAATTACCTTGGAATTTTAAATAGGATACAAGATATATATCCTCTCTGCTTTGATCACATACTGTATTATTAGATGTAATTATGTAGAGTACTATACTAATGAATGATTTAAAAAAATGGCACTTCCTGCAAATCTAAACTATTTTACTGTTCATCAGTTTTCTAAGTGTGTACCTAGCTAAGGATCATAGGGTGCCAGGTGCTTATCCCGACAGCCTTGCGTGAAAAGCGGGGCTAAACTCCAGACAGTGTCACCAGTCCATCATAAGGCACACTCTTGCAAACACAGAGAATTGCTTCCATTGTCTCATTGTACTGGCATAATTCTTCATAGAGCACAGTATCATGGTAGAACTGCACAGAAAAGAAGAATCAACCTAGAATGGGGAGCTACTACATTACCAGGAACACTCAAATACACACCCACACTCACTTCGGCTGACTTGTTGAACATTTAACTCCAGTTAGGAGTCATGGGGGTCACAGACTATTCTGACAGTTTTGGACGTAACATGGGAATCAACCCTAGGCAGTGACTGGTGCATCCTATGGCACACACCCCCACTCATTCATAGTAGCTTATTGAACCAAGTATGTCAATTAGGGATCATGGGTGGCAGAGCACATTGGAGACAAGACAAGATGCAATCCACGATTTATTGCCAGTTCAGACTTATGGAACCCACTTCCTTTACAATTAGGTGTCAGCATATAATGCAAGACATGAAGAACCCTGGAGGAAGTGCCAGTCCATCACAGGAGCCACTTGCACTCCCACTTGCCTGCGTTTTACTCATTAAGATGAAAAGGGTGTCTTTAGGATATGAGAAAAAACCAGAGCCCCCATTGTACTTGTGAGTCACAAGCAGTCGCTTTGACTGTGTAAGCCAAGGAACAGCTCAGAGAATCAGTTACAATGATTTATATCAAAGTTGTTTCAGGTTAGTGCTTTATGTCTGCAGACTATAATTTCTTAAATGGATTAAGTACATTAAATAATATATGAATGGATTATTAATGGTAGTTTGTATTTTGTCTGATCTAGACTTGCATGAAAATGATCTAGCTTGTACACCATTGCCTTGCCTACATGTTGATCATTTCAGCCATAGCTGTGTCAGAGACACTGAGCTTTTCAGCAGTCATGCAGTACGTCCAGCGTGTGATTACCCAATTAAACACTTCAAAGAATTCCATTGGATGAGTGAGCTTAGTGATGGAAAAGAAAAAAAAATCTTTGGAAATGGATCTCTTCAGCATTCATAGTATGTCAACAAAAATGAAGTAATCCCGGGATTAGTTCATTCATATTAGTTTGTAGTCAACAGAGATTAAAAAAGAACAGTGGAATAAAATGGGATTGTCCTATATTCAGACTTGGGCTACATTGTAATGTGCTGATGTGTATAACCCTTCTCTTTCCACCCGAACCCTTCCCCAAAATTTTACAGAAGCTACTATGGCTGAGTACTGTACAGCTAATACGGGCCCAAGCAAACTGCCACAATTCCATATTGTATTTTTGTCTGCATTAAAGGATTAGCAGCTTAGTAGGATGGTCTGTTACAGCAGCCTAAAGGTGCAGATGTTCAATTTCTGCCAGCTGAATTTGTTTTACAGAGTGTGGCCCACCAGACTGGCACCGCCAGCTTAACCCAACACAGACAAGCACGGGACACAAGCTCAAGGCACACAGGTTTTATTTTTTCTTTTTCTCATGTGAAATGCCTTCCCCGTTTCCCACAGCCACAACACAGCCCAAAGCACAGCACACAAACAATACTCCTTCTCCACTCTTTTACTTCTCCTCCACTCCTCTGGTCAAGCTTCGTCTTCCTCCTCCTTACTCTGGCTCCCTGAGTAGTGGCTCCTGGCTCCTTTTATAAGGCACTTGGAAGTGCTCCAGGTTCTTGATTACTCGTTTCTGGCAGCACTGCTGGGTGTGGCAGAAGAACTGCCCAAAAGAGCTCAGCAGCTACTGCAACAGCACCCCCTAGCTGCCACCTGCAGATCCCAACAGGGCTGCCCAACACTCCAACTCCCATGAAGCCCTGCTGGAGTCTGAGGCACCGCTGCAAACCGGGGGGTTGCCATCTAGCGTCAGGGGGAGGTAACGCTCTGGCCATGCTTGCTCCCACGGTCCTTCCAATGCTATAAGAGACACCTTTACAAGTTATGCTAAGGCTATTTGAGGTATGTAGTGGTGGGAGTGTTCTGAGGCAATTATGTTGCACATCTTCTTATTCTTCCTTTGTGTTTCATAAGGCGGCTTTTAGTATCTTTTGCATTGCTTACACATTCATGCTCTAAAAAGTGTTACTTGATGTTGGGTATACAATTCTAAAACTTCAGACTTGTGGCCCAGTATTCAGCGCTGCTACCTCTTTTCCCTAGGACCTTGCTTTAAAATCTGACCTATGCACTGTCTGCATGGTTGTTCCATGTTCATGGATGTTTACATGTCCCCAACTAATCACAGAAGCAGACTACTAGATTCCTAGGCTATTGGAAGCTATGTTTTGCTCAGAGTCATTTTTCTGGGAAATGTATGGTCAGAGTTATTTGGCCAGGAGAACACCTCCTTATGAAGGACCCAATGAGGTTTAGCTACATAGGTACAGATAGATGGATTAGCAGCTGATGGCATAATCACCTTTTGGGTACAGCTGAAGAAGACAATACCTCTGCTCCTACATAACCATCCTGGACTGTATAATGATGAAAACTAGCTTTTGGCCTACATTCCTGCTTTGGATAAACGAGTGTTTTGTTGTGGACGGGTTTTGGGTTGACCCAGTCTGAAAACATAAAATACATTGTGACAAAAGCCGCAATACCAGCGCTCAACCTGACACAGACAGACACAGGAGGCACACTGATAAAACAAATTAATTTTTAACTTTTCTTTTCTTCACCTGTGGGCAACGCCTTCCCTGTTCCCACAAGCACAACACAGTCCCAATAAGCACTATCCAAATCACAGTACTTTTCTTTTACTTCTTTCTCCTCCACTCCTCTCTGGCAAGCTTTGTCTCCCTACTCTGGCTCTAGCTTCTGGAGTGGTGGCTGCTGGCTTCTTTTATAGCCTACCCGGAAGTGCTCCAGGTGTTTGACAACCTATTTCAGGTTGCACGTCCGGGTGTGGCAGAAAAGCCGCCCACACGGGCTTAGGAACCACTGCAGCACCCCCTGGTGGCAGCCCTGGATCCCAACAAGGTTGTAGAGAACGTCTTCTCCCAAGGAGCCCTGCGGGAATCCCAGGCACCACTGCCACCCAGTGGGGCTGCCATCTAGTGTCCTGGGGAAGGTACTGTTCAATCCCTGCTTGTTCCCCCAGACTATATAAAGAAGAGGCATCCCGACTGGGCAAGGGCCCTGGCCGTCCGCCACAACATTTATTCCCACACTCAGATTCTTTGTTATGTACTGTAGATCCACACATGTCCTCCACCACACTGTTATCCTTGCACTCACCTGATCTGGAAGGAGATTCAGGCCAGCAGTCAAAATGCACTTTCCCCAGGGACTAATGGATCTGTCCTGCACCGAGAACTTGCTGCTACTATGCTTCACTTCTCCTTTTAGATGACGTCTCCTCTTTATTCATTTATACCCCAAGTGGCAACAAGGCAAGCAAGGGGAGAAGAAGATAATAAAACCATTCAGCCATGATAGGTTAAACATTTTTAAATATTCTAATTGTACCAAAGCAAATAAAAGTAAAGGAGTGTGGCAAATCTATTCTGGCAGATTTGGGCACTGGTAAATACTGGTAACACAACCTGGAATATTTCAGAAGATGTTAGACGATACTGGAAAATGCACCCATATGTGTGTGGCTTTGAGTCTCTTAATGGCATGTTGCTTATCTCATGGCCTGGTCTTCTTGATTCACCTGTCCTCTTGTCCTTCCTGGTTGTTCTCTATCTTCTCCTGCTTGAAGTTGACTTTTAAAAGCTTGTCAGGGCCAAGGTGGTAACACACCTAGCCCCTCTCTATCCAGTGTCATTTTGACAGACAGACTATGTTGGTACATGTGCTTGAGGTGCACACATACAAAGATAATCAGTGGTTTGAGAGATTTGCTTTCACGCATGTACAAAGTCATTTAAGGTTTTGATCTTTTCATTTTGTCAGACTGCACTTTTTACATCAAGTTTCATTTTTGCTAGTTTAGCCCTCAGCTTATTGTCTCTACTAGCACTTCCTGTGTCTGTGGTTAGACAAGCCACCCTACTAAGATCAAATGTTCAAATAAAAATAATAGTAAAAATCACAGCCCTTTGCTATGCTTATTGTCAAAAGAAGTTTTTTTTTTAACAGACAACTAGAAGAAATAAATTAAAGCACATTTTCAACTGAAAAATCATATTCCTTAACAGAGTCCATGCATTATATTCTGCAAAAACTAAAAAGTGATGAAGCAAAAGTTGGCAAACTTCAAATTGGGAGAGTTGTCCAAATGAAACTCATGTGTGGCATCATATGAAATTCTGTCTCATATTTAATTAGAATTGGCATTATCTATGAAATGCATCATCTTGCTGAAGTTTATAATAACTGCAGCTTTTAGGGGTCATGTAATATTTCTGTGTATCATACTGAATGTTGTATAGAAGGACCAGTGTTTGAAAACTCTTATTTTCTGCAGGTGCTCTAATGCTGAACTGTGATGAGCATGGAGAAAAAAAGCTTTTTTATTATTAATTACTGCTGATTCTTTCTTCAAGATTTCAAGTAGTACTCCTGACCTGTGTTTCTTCTTACCTGAATGGTGATCCACTACTAGTGAATGAAAGGCCTGCTTTTTTTATTTTTTTAAAAAGTACTGCTTCCATGTCGGTTGTTCTATTATGATCCCTTGTTTGTTATTCACTTCAGGCTCTCTGCCGATATTCCAACATCTATCTGATGTGATGCTTTATAGCAATAGCATTTTCTCTCTTTACAGCTTTTATGCTGTGTGCTTTCACATGTGTGTAATGTAAACAGCTTATTGAGCAGAGTCCATTCAGCACATAACGGGTGGGATGGAAGTGAAGGAAATGAATTCACAACTTAGGGCGTTTGTGGCTTCGGGAGCCCCTGTCTCTGTGTCTTTCATTGTGCTGCTAAACTGCTCTTTATTTGAAGCTCTGTTCCAGGCCAAGATTGATGGGATGCCATTTATTGATTTATAACTGCTTGACATCTCCCAAAATAACATAATTTTTTTCTTATTTTTATTTAATATGCATGTGTACTATATATTTTATATGTATATTTTGCATTGTTCAAAGATGTATGTAAAATAATAAATGTTGTTGCAATTATTTCTGATTCTGCAGACTTCCATTTTTTTTATAATTTTTTGGAAAAAGGGCACAGATAATGGTCTAAAATTTAAGCTAAATTAAGGTTAAAGCAAAATGTGTGCAATCAATTACTGTACTACTATTAGTTATTATCAATATCTTATTATCACCTTAAAAATATATGTCTTTGCAGTTTCTACTTGCCCTTCCTGACATTCATCTTTTTTTAATGGGGGAAAAAACAAAAATGAATCCAGCTGCATGGCTGTTTCTCTGTTTTTTGATCTTTTCTAGGGGCACAAACAATACTTCAGTGGCTACTTCCTGCCATTCCCCTCTCTCTCCTTTATTCATTTATTTATCCTGATGCTTTTTCTTTTTAGGAGGCAAAAAAATGACACTCCGTTTCCATGGGACTTTACGATATTACTCTTTTCTTTTCCTGGGTCAAAGCAAGACTACTGTTGCATTATTTTTTGTGTATTTATTTTTCCAAGTGCAAGAAAAGACTCCATGGCACTTTCTAAAGTTCCTTTGGTGCTTTATTTCAGGACAAAAACAAGACTGCAGAAGCATGGCACATTTAGACATTCCTTTGGATGCACAGTTTTACCACTCCTAATTTCCTAATTGCAGGATCAATGACGGTTATATCTCTATACTAAAATACTCTCCTTCATGTTTACTTTCTAAAATCTCTTCAGCATCTGAAATCTGTGAATACGTGTATTTAAATTATATTGTGCCTTTAATGACAACCTCTGAGTTACAGTGAACCTTCTCCTCTTTTAAAGAGGCCAATAAATAATTGCAAAGTGCCGAATGTTATGCTGGTGATAAATTTTAGCTGAATGCCAGTTTTTACTTTGTGTTAGCATGATGGGATTTCAAACAAGTAAACCACTGGATCTTTTTCAGTGCAGAATTTTGTATATCAGAGCCAGATGGCAGGTGCTGGTTGTAAGATGTTGCTGTCATTTCAGACTGTGTTGCCCTCTCTACTGAGAAAAACATGTTCTAAAGCCATCCATCCATTATTAAATCTGCTTAATCTACCTCAAGATTGAAATCCACGCTGACGCCAGGCCAGTTTAGAATCTCCAGTTAACCTGACATGTACATTTTTAAAATATGAGAGTAAAGCCAGAGTGCTTGAGAAAAACCCATGAAAATAACAGGAGATCCTGCAGGCTCCACCAATGTAGGATTTAATTCCAGAGGCCTTGAACTGTGAGGCAGCAGCACAAACCACTGCACCACCATGCTGTCCCTCCTACAAAAAGTTCTTTCAAAATTACAGAATCAAATGGATTGACGCCTATGAAGAACCTTTACTGCACTGTAAACGTTAATGGCAGTATGGTCTGGCAGCTAAGGCATTGGACTTTACACTGTGGAGGTCAATTCTGACACTTACTAGACTAAAATGTTGCTTTTATTAAAGAAACTACAAAATCATTTTGTCTACCTTTATTGTACTCTTTATATAATCTACAGTGCCCTCTATAATGTTTGAGACAAAGACACATTTTTTTCATGATTTACCCTTACAAATCAAACAATTAAGGTGTGATTAAAGTGCACATTGCAGACTTTAATTTAAGGGTATTTTCATACATTTTGGTCACCTCATGTAGAAATGACAATATCTTTTATTTATGTCCCCCCCCACCCCTTTTTAGGGCACCATACTGTTTAGGACATAGCAGTGGTATGTATATTAAAGCAGTCATAATTAGGACTTTGTCGGATATCCCTTGTATGCAATTACTGCTTGAAGTCTGTGAATCATAGACATCTTCAGGCATTGAGGATCTTCTCTGAAGATGCTCTGCCAAGCCTCTAATGCAGCCATCTTCAGCTCCGCTTGTTTAGGGGGTCTGTCCTCTTACGTTTTCGCTTCAGCATATGGAAGGTGTATTCCATTGATTTTAAATCTGGTGACTGGCTTTTCCATTTTTTAGCTTTGATAAACTCCTTTGTTGCCTTAGAAGCATGTTTGGGATCTTTATCTTGTAGGATGAAGTGCTGTCTAATGAGTTTGGAGGCATTTACTGGAACAGATCAGATGTTTAGATACACTTTAGAATTCATTGTGACATTGCCGTCAGCAGTTACTGAATATCATCAATGAAGATAAGTGTGCCAGTACCTGTGGCAGCCATGCATGTTTAAAAGATGAGGTGGTATGCTTTAGATCTTGGGCAGTTTCTTGCCATCACTCTGAATCAGGTTCATCTTTGTCTTGTCTGTCCACAAGACCTTTTTCCAGGATTCTGCAGGTTCTTTTAAGGATTTTTCCGCAAACTTAATTTGGTCATTTTGTTTTTGTGGCTAACTAATGTTTTACATCTTACAGTGTTGCCTCTGTATTTCTGTTCATGAAGTCTTCTGCATATAGTCGTCTCTGACACATCCACATTTGTTTCAGATCTGTTGGACAGGGATTGGGGGCTTTTCTTTTACCAGACTGAGGATTCTTCTGTCATCAGCAGTGGAGGAGTCCCTTTGCGATTACTGAGCTCACCAGTGCTTTCTTTCTTCTTAATGAAATTCCAGACAGTTGATTTAGGTAATCCTAAGGATTTTACAAATGCCTTTAATGGTTTTATTCTTGTTTTTCAGCCTCATAATGGCTCCTTAGACTTTCATTGGCACAGCAGTCATCCTCATGTTGAACAATGGCAACTATAAACTTATAGGTAGAAGCAAGCCAAGATATCTTATGCCTGCGCTAATGAAGCAGTGAGACACACCTGAATAACTGTGATGGCAATTGTACCAAACATTCTGGTGCTCTCAAATTGGGGGGCCAATGTATAAAACGTGTCATTACTGCATGGTGCGACCTAAATGTATGCAGACACCTTTAAATGAAAGTTTGCAATTTGCACTTTAATCAAGTCTGAGTTGTTTGATTTATAATTTTAACCCGGGGGGCAGAGGTGTAAATCAAGGAAACTCATGTCTTTGCCCCAAACATTATGGAGCTCACTGTATACTGTATACAATAATGAAGTTTGTGTTGAATTAGGCACACACTGTTGTTTACTTGTTCAGGTATTGGGCTTTAAACCCCAAGGTTTCTGGTTTAATTCCAGCCTGAATTTACTTTGTGACCATGGAATATCAACAGTACTTAGCCTGACTGGATTGTCCATCCTAAAAAAATCCTGCCGACAGTTGACCAATGGGTTCGTACTTTTGAAGCACCTTAGTATGGCTTTCAGTATAAAAATCAAATGACTTGGCAGTATAGTCCCTATCATTAACTCAGCATTTAACCCTGAGTGAGTCACTTTACTTGCTTATTCCCTCACTAATGTATAACTATAAATCACTTTGGGGTGGTAATGACCAGATATCAGACAATGAGTATAAAGTGAAATTTAATTTATTTCCTAAATCTGTTTTTTCTTACTCAGTGCTGAAGGGAGCCAAAGCATATACCAGCAACACTGAGTGCAAGGCAGAGAACCCAGCCTGGAGGAGGCAACAGTCAATCAGTCAATTGCAAGGCTCACTCATGCACACACCCCCACAATTTAAAATAACCAGTCAACCTAAGAAACATTCTTTGGAAGGGAAAAAAGGAACATGAAGTATCTGAAGAAAATCCACAGAGACATGGGGAAATCACAAGAATTCTGTATAGGTTTTCACTGGCTCCTGAAGAAAGAATAAATAATTGTCAAAATTGTAATTTTGTTTATTAAAAAAATAAATAAAATGTAATAAAATTTTAACCATTCAAATAAATCTTAAACATTAGTTTTATTTTGAGGATACCATGAAAACATACTGTAAGTAGTAGAGGACCCCGAAGCATCTATTGCTTCAGATACCCTTTAGTAAGTGAGGTATTGTAGCATGAGTCATCTGACAGCTTTACAAATTAATAACAGCAACAAAAACAAGTATATTATGTCAAAAAAAAGGAATGGAGCAGGATTGCTTTAAATTGGACAGATGTAGAGGGGGTGAGAAGTGGAAACCTGTGAGAGAGCAATTTCATTTCTCACAGAGCGCTACTGCATTCATTGATTATTCATAAAACCAAGTCCATTACATTACATGAAGAAGGACTTGGCAGCCTAAATATCTGTTTGATTACTTCATTTTTTTTATTCTTCTTTCCCTAGAAGCCACCTCCTGGCCACATTTTCATCTTTTCTTACTTGCCGATTTAGACCATGCAGGATCACCTCCTTGTTTTGACCCTAGCTTTGCCAGTATTTGCTGTTGAATGAATCGCTTAAAGATCAGATCTTTGCCAGGAGGCAGGAGTGCTTAAAGACGCATTTCCTGCAGCCTAGCATCCTGGCATGCTTTCAGCAGATCACTTTGTCAACATAGCTGCTGTGGAGTGCCACATACATTATCTGTATGGCATTGGTGTGGCACACCGGAGAGCCTTTGTTATTGTGTGCAGGTTAAAAAGACTGGAGAAGCAGTGTATTTCTTTTATTTAGCTGTAAGCAATACAAATGTCCACTGGCAAAACAAAAAGTAAAAATAGAGCGGTCTGCTTTTATTTTGTAGCCATACCACTCTTCTGCCCTAATTACTTGTCTTGGAGGGGGTGTTTTTTGGGGTGCAGCCAATGTATTCCTAAAAGCAGGAGATAAACAGAGGCATTCATGCTTAGCTGCTGACTTTTCATTGGTACTGTTTATTTAAGTTGCTGTTTTTGGAAGTCTTCCAGACCGTGAAGTAGACAACTGAGCAGGTGTAGAGTGGTGATGGTGGTGATGCATTAAATAAAATAAAATCCTATGGTATTACAAAAAAGTCATGGATTTTCTTCCTAAGCACTTTACACTTTCAACTTTGTTTGGTCACATCTGTTTGATCAGCAGTCACAGGCATTTGTCGTGAGGCCCCTTTCACACAAGCGTCACTGATCTTTGGTCACGATCCAACATCCGCCGGTTAGGAGATTTCACATAGCAGTGAGAGCAGACTGGTCAAGCACTCGCTGTGCAAGCACATTAGCCTGAGAGGCATTTCACTTCGATAAGGAAACAGAGCATGTACCTTCCTGCCGTTGGTGTTTTTCCGCTGATCACCCCAGTCTGCTTGAGAAGAACCCTTCAGGTCAAATATTGATAAGGCCTCTTATTTCTTTTTGTGGTCTAGAATTTCAGTTTGATCTCTTGAACCTCTTTATACTTTGCCTTTACCAGATGCCCTCGTGGTTTTACTGTGGGTCTACCAGATTTTAAGTAGGCCAATGCCTGTTTATGATAGTTAAAGGAAAACACCACCCAAGAATGGTAATTTTTATGTTACTTACTTAGAATTGGTTGTAGTAATGGTTGAGAAAAAAATGTAATTTCCTGTTTTCATGAAGAATGAAGATTACTGTACAAAAATCTTCAATAGGAGCACACACTGTACAACAGCAAACAATATCAAAGCATCCATTAGAAAAAATCTCACATAGCTGGTGTTGCATAATTTACTTGTCAAGCATTAGGTCATGTACTTATTGTATCCCATAATTATGTGTTTTTTCATGGAAAAGGTTTGGAATTACCCTTTCCTAAAACATAAGACATTTAATTCCCACACCCAGATTCTTTTGTTATGTAGAACCACATATTTGTCCTCCACCTCTGTTGTAGTTCTCTTATTCTTGCACTCACCTGGTCTCGAAGGAGATGCAGCCTACAGACTCAGTACACTTGTAGCTGGGTCTACAGCTTCATCCTCACCTAGGACTGACTGCTGCTATGCTTCACTTTTCCTATTAGAGGACGTCTCCTCTAATCAAATAATTAAGGTGTGATTAAAGTGCACATTGTAGACTTTAATTTAAGGGTATTTGCATACATTTTGGTCACCTCATGTAGAAATGACAATATCTTTTATTTATGCCCCCCACCCCTTTTTAGGGCCCCATAATGTTTAGGACATAGCAATGGTATGTATATTAAAGCAGTCATAATTAGGACTTTGTTGGATATCCCTTGTATGCAATTACTGCTTGAAGTCTGTGAATCATAGACATCTTCAGGCGTTGATGATCTTCTCTGAAGACGCTCTGCCAAGCCTCTAACGCAGCCATCTTCAGCTCCTGCTTGTTTAGGGGGCTTGTCATCTTACGTTTTCGCTTCAGCATATGGAAGGTGTACTCCATTGATTTTAAATCTGGTGACTGGCTTTTCCATTTTTTAGCTTTGATAAACTCCTTTGTTGCCTTAGAAGCATGTTTGGGATCTTTATCTTGTAGGATGAAGTGCTGTCTAATGAGTTTGGAGGCATTTACTAGAACAGATCAAATGTTTAGATAAACTTTAGAATTCATTGTGACATTGCCGTCAGCAGTTACTGAATATCATCAATGAAGATAAGTGTGCTAGTACCTTTGGCAGCCATGCATGTTTAACAGGTGAGGTGGTATGCTTTAGATCATGGGCAGTTTCTTGCCATCACTCTGAATAAGGTTCATCTTTGTCTTGTCTGTCCACAAGACCTTTTTCCAGGATTCTGCAGGTTCTTTTAAGGATTTTTCCGCAAACTTAATTTGGTCATTTTGTTTTTGTGGCTAACTAGTGTTTTGCATCTTACAGTGTTGCCTCTGTATTTCTGTTCATGAAGTCTTCTGCATATAGTCGTCTCTGACACATCAATATCTGTTTCAGATCTGTTGGACAGGGATTGGGGGCTTTTCCTTTACCATAGTGAGGATTCTTCTGTCATCAGCAGTGGAGGAGTCCCTTTGCAATTACTGAACTCACCAGTGCTTTCTTTCTTCTTAATGAAATCCCAGACAGTTGATTTAGGTAATCCTAAGGATTTTACAAATGCCTTTAATGGTTTTATTCTTGTTTTTCAGCCTCATAATGGCTCCTTAGACTTTCATTGGCACAGCAGTCATCCTCATGTTGAACAATGGCAACTATAAACTTATAGGTAGAAGCAAGCCAAGGTATCTTTATGCCTGCACTAATGAAGCAGTGAGACACACCTGAATAACTATGATGCACTTTTCCTATTAGAAGACGTCTCCTCTATTCTCCATAACCTCAAACGGCAAGATCGAGCAAATACTAATGCAAGCAAGAGGAGCAGATGACAAGCCTTTATTCACACATAGATTTAACATTATTATTCCAAAAGTGGAAGCAACATAAAAAGTTAAATATATCTGGCAAAATCACACCGTACAATTTGAATATTTTTTAGAAGTTGTTACAGACGGCTCTGCCCAATGTGTGTCAGCTTTCAGTGAGGCTGTTCTCTTCCATTTCTGCATGACATGAAGCTTCTCATTTTTGCTGTTCCATCTTCCTGATTTCACTTTAAGCTAATGACTTTTAAAAGCTTGTCAAGAACCGAGGTGAAACACCCCTAGCTCCTCTCTGTCCTGTGTCATTTTGACAGACCATATTATTACATGTGCAGAGGGTGTGTATGCAGAAAGGAATCGAATGGTTCCAGGGTCTTTATGTATGTAGAAACTCCAGAAAAATGGCCAATTAACCGTTTAAGGTTCTGACCTTTCTCCTTGCTAGACTTTCTTTTTCACAGTGGCAAGTTTAATTTTTGTTTTTTTCTTTTTTCTTTAGACCTCGGTCTGCTGCCTCTACTAACACTTCCTCTTTGTATGGCTAGACAAGCTACTTTACTGAGATAAATGAAGATAACATTTTTGTTAGATAAGTAATTCACAAGACATTTTCCTGTGCATGACAACGAAGCTTGTGCAGGTAGAACTGAGCTATTGAATTGAAGACTTACTTTTCACCTCACTCATGATAATCAAGTCACAATTTCAGTGCTTCCAGATTTTTCAATGGCCATTTCTTTTTGTTAAAGTATTTCGGATATACACAAGTAAGAGGAACGCTTTCCACTCAATAACATTCTTACTTGTTTTTTTAAACTTTTAAGCGCTAATTGTACACTCCTCTCAGACCATTCTGAGTAATGTTGCTATTATGTGAAGTGCCAACTAATGGGCTATTCCTGGGCAGAACACCTGATCAATGAATGAGGGTAGAGGCAGGACTTTTTTTCAATAGCTCAGTCCTATTTGAATGCAATTCCTTGTTGTTCATGGGAAACTTTTGTGGAAATGGTTTATTTAATAATATTTTAGCCAAAATTTTGGGTATTGTGACTGAATATCTGACATTTGTATTATGTAACACATGAATATTTTGATGTTGTTTCCCGTTGTTTAATTGCGGGCCCACTTTGAAGCCCTTTGAATAACATTATTTCCATTCTCCCAGAAAGCATGAGATTTAAAGATTTTCTTGGCCATCGAATAATGCGGAGTATGTAACAGATAATAAAAAATGATAGTGTGGTTGGATGGAGTATTCTTTAAGCTCCTTCATTTTTGTCCTCCTCTCCTTAGGTAATTTTAGAGCATTTTGGCATTATTGGATGTTCTCAATGCACTTTTTAGAGGGAATGTTGTGCAACACTTCTAAAATATTGGCCACTACCTCCCCACAGTGAATTCATTCAGGCACTTTGTCACTAATATCTGACTCTGCCTACCATCTGTTCACTTTTCTTTCATCTGTTTACTGGCTCGGGTCAAACAAGACTAGGACTATCAAATTTCACTGATCCGCCAGCCACGTTAGCTGTATTTAACACTGGAACTAGGCAGACTATTAAACATTGAAAGACCCAATATATAATAGATTGTTCTCTTAAAATTATTGTGTATTTTAGGTTTGCAATAGATTGTCTTGTGCCTAGACTGTGTTAATAGCAATAGTGTTTAAAGGACCATCCACGCTCCATCGGGAGGCTTTTGAAATCCTAATGCTCGTGCATGTTTAATTTGGCTCAGTAATGGAGAAACATGCATTGCTCATATTGCTTGCTTGGCCGCCATTCATTATAGCTTTTGTTTGTTGAGAAGTGCTGTCTATTGTACAATCTGTTTCAAAGTCCTCTTCATCACATAAAAGTGGTTTATCTTGCAGACAATATATTTATCAACACATTAAGCATGTAGTCTGCACCCACAGAAAAGGCTGAAAAGAGGCCAAGTCCTTCATTAGAAACAACAATTAAAGTCCGGGTAGAGCTTACAATGTGATGAAAGGAGGACAGCAACCTGTGGCTCTGCACAGACAATGGACACTACTGAATCACTCAAGAAGCATCTGGGTGATGTTGTGCTTAAGTGTGATGTTTGTATGAGATTTGAAATAAAAGTCTGTGGCTCTCCTGATTTCATTATTTTATGCCTAGTTCTCCATGCAGTTTTTGTTTCAACAATGAGCTCAGATTTACCAGGATTTACTGGTTCAGGAAATGGATAGATGTATGCACAGTTTTTTAAGCCTTCGTTTAATTTTTTTTGATTTAGCAGTTTCAATAACTTTCTTGGATTATCCTTTAGTTATTATGGTATTAGCAATTAGCATTTTCACTATACATTAACACTCTTGTTTTCATGTCACCATGAACTTCACATCACGTGAGTCAAGTAGTATGGGATCCACATAATTGTTTCATTGTCCATACTTGTTTTCCTAATAGGTTAATGCTTTATCCAGCATTGTTGTAGCTTTTTTCCCACATAAAAATCAAGAAAGCTCATTCCCAGGACTCATATTACATCTTAACCTGACAAACTGCCTGCTGTTTTTTTTGGAACATAAGCTCTGTCTTTTGTTTACAGATTGTCCCAGCTTGGCAATTCATTGGTAAATTTCATATGTCCCATCTATGTTTAATAGAGTTCAAACTGTTAAAGGAATAAATGTACTAGTTTTTCTTTAGTGTCTTCCACCAATCGGAATATCCTTGGGAACACAGACCTTGTATTATATAAATGGATTTTAAAAGAGGATTTTGTAACATAACATTTTCAATCTGACTTAATCCAGTTCAGAGTCACGGTGGGCTAGAGCCCATACCGGCAGCACTACACACAAGGCAGGAAAAACAGTACTCGATAGGAAACCTGTTTATCACATGTGGAGGATTTAATAAGCAAGTAAGAGCTAGAACTTAACAACAGATATCAGCATTTTTAAAAAAGCTACCCAAAATGATGAAATACAAATGGAGCAAATGAAGGAGGAAATGTTTTTATTTTTTTCAAAAGTGAGTATCTGAAATGGTCGCAAAACCAAGTTTGTGCAACTGCAGCTGTCCAAATGGTGGGATTATAGCCATGTGTAGAGTCTTCCCTAAGCTTATGGAACTCTGTAAAGAGATGTAAAGAGATGAGAAAGAATTTGTTATTTTCTGAATGGAAAGAAGAATGTGGGAAAATAGGTACGGCCATGAGAGAGGGAAGGCACTTGCATAATTTGTTTCCATTAATGTAAATGTTGATGATAATATAATGTAATTGAGTTATATCATTTTCAACATCATGTACAACAAGTATGATAAAAATCCTGGGTGGTAATGGTCCATAAGGTGCTTCACTTATTATGAAAGCATGAAATGGTAAAATATGCAAGAAATTAAACCTGCACAAACACAGAGACACGCATTTAATTAATTTTGTTACTGTCGTATGGCTTGTTAATGAACTTTTACTGGATCTTCTATAAGATATAGCAGGGGGACATGCAAATCTTTTAATGAGATCCTCTTTTCATAGTCTTCCATTTTCTTGATTAAGTGTTCTGTACTTGAGTCATATTCTTTTACCTTGCTTCATATTCATTATTGGAAACCCTTTAGTCTTAGAAGTCTGATGAAAATGTCTCCAATTAAAAACACAAAAACAAAAAAGTGAAAACCAGAATGGGCACAAACTGGCATCAAACCAAAGTGAGTGTATTTCCAGCAGGAAAACTCAGTATGAACATGGGGAAGGTAGGAAGTTGGAATTCCAGCCTAGAAACTGAAAGGCTTGGAGAAACAGCAGAGACTTTGTTCCAACAAGTCACATTTGTATTATATATCAAATAAATGGTGCAGATTTTGAGAACATTTCACAATAAAATGTTGACCCCCTTAAATCATTTAATATATTTTAATCACTGAAAATAGACAACCAAAATTTAATAGAGTTGTGCAAGGCTAAATTCCTAGAGGAGTTTTATTTATGTATTGCGTTTTCAGAAAAAATACTATAAACTGTCTCTTTACATTACTGAAAAGCATGTTGGTTTAGGAATAAAAGCTTCCTGATATGCTCGAGAGTAAGTCCCATGTACAGCCAGGTAACTGTCATGTCACCAGCCAACAAATGTTCTGATTATGTTTAGTTAACCACTCATCAGTTTAGGCACATGTTAGATCTTTCGTTGATGGTTCAGAGGATATATGAATTGAAGATCACAATATTTTGTGTGTTAGCATGAACGGCCAGGTCAGGTTGGGGTGCATGTACTGATATAGCATGTTACTGCACTCACCACATGACGAAACAGCTTGGTATCCTGGTTGGCAACCTCCCCCAGACAGACATGTGGTCCAATCCCACCCTCTGGAAATGAACATCTATCTACCATAGCCAGGTGTTACATGGGTGTCCCCTTAGCCTAGTCCTTAACAATGAGGATCCTGTGAGCCAGATCACCCTCAGGGAATCGGGCCACATGGCTGTAGTGCCATTGCTGATGCTCCGTCACAATGCACATTACTGGAGGAGTACAGCCTTTGTCTCAGGTCACTGGATAGTGTCCATGTCTTGCAACCATATAGCAAGACAAGAAGCACCAGGACTTTAAAGACTTGGACCTTCATCTTTTTGCATAGATATTGGGAGTGCCACACACCCCTTTCCAGCATGAACACTACTAAGCATTTACCTGCAATTCCCCCTGTCCACATGGGGAGACAGTCAGCAATATGTAACACTGGAATATATATTGTCTCTAGCACATCTGGTTTCCTGTTCTGATCCTCTGTGTTATAATTTACTTACTCTAAATTTCAACTGCCACAAATCTGCACAAGTCCCTCTTTAATGAATCTGCTGCTTCCACATTATTCGTCATTCCCCGTAGTTTTTGCTCTCTTGGACCCATCCTTCCTTGCTCTGTCTAAGCTCACCTACTCTAGGTAATAGGTTATGGGGGTCAGAAGCTATTCTGAGAGCATTGGGCACTAAAAGGGTGTTGGTTGACTCATCATTCACTCAGGGATAGAGGAGGTGCACAGGGTGCATTACATGAGGGCCCATAGTTGTGTGGAGCCCATAGATAGCCTTGCTGTCACTCATTAGCAGTGGATGAAATTACAGCTCTCTGTTGAGAGGAAATCCCTTTTGATGGCCCCCCAATCATGAGATCACCCCCTCTTTCAACCGTGATGGACTAAAGTACATAGCTACATTTTTTTTTAAACTGGGGATGGCCATAAGATCCTTGATGACTGTGGTACATCTCTACAGGGACAAAAAAAATCTTGCATTGTCACTTCAAGACAACTTGTTGAATCCCAGCTCAGTAGTCCCCTGAACAGCAGAAAAAAACGATGAAGCAGAAAAATCCACACACTAAAGATAATTAACAGGCTGACATTTGAATACAGAGGCTTGGTGTTTTTGTGCCACCTTCTCTTATGATCAGATGGGGACGATAATTTATGAAACACCTGGTTTATTTTCACAATTTCTCAGGTCTCTTTTTTTTAATTCGAGCCTACATTCTAGGGCCTTTCTTTTCCCTGCCTAGTTTCTTGGTATGCCTTCTTAAGTGGTGACTGGAAGTTACAGTTGACCTGAGAATGAAGTGATCAGCACTCTGCTATGCCATCATTTTTCTTCAGTTGTGAGACAGCTGCTTTTCCTACAGAAGCTGACATTGCAAAGATAGCGTCACACACCATTGGGAAAGACATTGAACCTAACTGCACAGCTTTCCTTGCATAGGTTAATAGCAATTGTGCAGGCCGTTTAAACAATGAGATGGTCAATTGAGTATGTATTGCTTTTAAATGCAGATTCATATAATTTGATAATTGAGTTTAAATTGGCCGGTAACAATGTGTAAGGACATGAGTGAATCCTGTAACGGACTGTTACCAAATCCAGGGTTTGTTCATACCTGTATCGAAGGTAGGCTGAATTGGCCTGAGCTTCTAAGAAAACATCAAGTGGATAAAAACAAACTATGGAGATGGATGGATAGATCAATGAGATAATGAGCCCTTGCATTAGTATCTAGATAAAACCTTAAATAAAATTACTTAAAAGGAGATTTGATTTGTCAGCTAGTTCCTTAACAGTGAGCACTGCAGATATCTTACCAAGTTGTAGGCTTTGCATTGTCTTTGATGGTGACTTTAACTTTCTTCTACCTACCTTTTCATAAACAATACGGAAATGCTCTGCCCTTACACAAAAGACCCAAGAGCAAACTTCTGAGCAGAAAAGAAAAATGCTGTTTCCCGGTTCTTCATGTTTTATTCACTAGCATATATTGGAGTTTGCTTCTAACATCATAAAGACACAAACATTTAAAAAAATAACAATCTGTTAGGAAAACAAATGAAGTAACAGCAGAGTGAGAATGCTTGACTGAATCCTGAGGAGTGTGCTTTGGCCAAGGAGCTGCCAAACAGCACATTTGTGATAGCAGGGGAAAATGAACAGAAATAAATAAGTAGCCAGCTCGGTGACAGAAGCACCAATTGATACTTGATAGCTCCTTGGCCATCTGGGATGTAAGGATGCCCATATCCTTATAGCAAGCCTCCAAACTGCTGGGCAGATGGTGGTTAAGCCATCAAAAGTGAAACATGGAAAGCCTTTTTTTATTTTATCTTTTTGGCTTTTGCTTCATACTCTTGCAGTCTAAATTACAAGTGAAGTTCCAAATTAATCCATTTTCTGGAATATGCTTCGAAGAGCTTTGCACCTAGTTGCCTATTTTACTTCCCAAATGTGTCCTTACTGGCTATGTGCCTACCATTTTGACAATGGCACCGAAACGACTGGATGTCTAGCCATTATTGACGTGTCCTCCTTAAAATTTTGGTGCTACTTGATTTGATTTTTCATATTTATTGGTAAATGGTAGCACAAAGGAAATGTACTGTATAATGTGAATTAAAACGAACTAGTAACAATGATGCAGTTTTTTAGTATAAAATGTCTTGCTTTGCATTGAGTTCGTTCTGGCAGAAATACAAATATGAATTTGCCTGTAAGTTTCATAGCAGCTGACAAATTAATATGGTGTTTGCTCATTGCTATAACATGCACTGACTAATTGCATATGTTATTGTTCTGGAAATTCTGTTACATGGCAGCTGTTACACCACTTAAGATTTCCAGATTGGGCCCTGTGCTATAAAGGGTATTGAAACTGTCTGAATGGCACTTAGGTTGAAACAACAAGTTGTAATAGATAATTCTGAAAGCGATGGGTACCTGTGCAGTGGAGCAGTTGGTTCTTGTACATTGTCTTGTAAGCTCAATATTACGGTGTGGATCAGATTGGAAATGAAAGATGGATAGATGGGCTGCATGAATACAGGGCATTCAAAGGAGTCTTCCAATGGTGAGCCTAAATTTGGGCTTTGTAAATTTGATGTGAGCCAGCAGTGTTCAGGAGACTGTAATGCAGCTGTTACTACATCTGCCATTGAATATACAAATTGAACATATAAGAGGTTCTTCAAGTCTGTATTGTGATTTCTGTAACCTAATTAGAATTCAAAGCCCATCAACCTGATTGACGAAATCCATTTCACTCATTTTGGTTCCATTTGTGTAATATTTGTTACTTATCACCCGTCTTCAATTTTTTAGTGTGAAAATAGGGCTGTAAATGACACACATCTAAGACTGATGGGCATCTGATGGCTGCTGAGGGAAACCATACATCAGTGGTTCTCAACCTGTGGGGCGGGCCCCCCAGGGGGGCGCGAAGATATGAAAAAAAGAAAACAAGAATCAAAAATATGAAAAAAACATCTGTTGAAACCAAAACAAATGAACTTAAACTACATTTTGATACTAGAACAATAAATATAGAGTTAGATAAATGTCGATAAAAGTTAAGTAGGTATAATAAAATAGGCATCTACATTTCAAAAAAATATTAGGGTGGGGGGGCGCGATTAAAACTGTTATGAAAACTTGGGTCTCAAATACTAAAAGGTTGAGAAACGCTGCCATATATATATATATTTAACCTTCTGGACTTGCTTATTCCAGTACAGATTCGCGGGGAGGTGGGAGTCTTTCTCCTGGAGTATGGGAATGAATCAAAGCAGAAATCAACCCAAACATAATCACAAGTTTCACAAATGAGAAGATACCATTCAGTTGACCTAGTCCATTTGATTACCTAATACAGTATCCAAGTCGTCCTAATGCGTCATCCAAATGTTGTCAAGGTTTTCGGTTCAACTATGTGATTTGTTAGTTTGTGATTTCCAAAATCTTTGTATAAAGAGGTGTTTTCTGGATTTTGCCTCAATTTCTCTTCCCTTTTCATTTCTAATAGGTGCCCTCACATATGCAATTCGGTATCTTAATAAAATAATTGTGCTGGATCACTTTTTTCATCGCCAATTAGAAGTTTGAAGAACTGGCTCAAGTTATCTTGCAGTCTTCTCTGTTTGAAGCTAAAGAGGTATAATTTCCTTGGCCTGTTAGAGCAGGACAGGCCCTTTATTCCCAGGATGTACTTGGCTGTTTTCATCTGTACAGCTTCTAGTGCTACTGTGTGGCAAGGTGACCCAAACTGTCCACGATACACCAATTGTGGTCTTATAGTGTCTGAGTATAGCATCCCTTTATTTATATTAAATGTTATTCAAAATGTAAGTTAATATTTTATCTGTGCAGACATTGTCTGAAAAAAGTGAATATTGGCAATATAAAATTATTTAAGTTACTTCACAAGTCCCTCTTAGGAAACTCTCACTTAAACACCTAAACTTACACTTACTGGACAGACTTAGTGTTGTTAAGCACCCTAACACGTTTTGGGAGGAAAAAATGGAATTACCTTAGGACAAAAGTCAATCAACCCACTCCATCACAACCCTCTGGTCAGTTGGTATTGTCAGACAGAGAGCACAGAAAATATACTCATGTAACCTAGAATGTGTCAGCATGTCAGTTAGGAAAATGATTCGTAAAAAAATGTTCTTGTCACTTTCTCTGTATTGTAAAGCATAATCATAATTTGCTTTTTCTTCAAAGCCCTTTCTTGACTGAAATCCTGTGGTGTTTTTTTTTATTTTCCCTGGTGCCTCCTATTGAACTGTGATTTATTTTCAAACATACCATATCTTTGAGTTCAGTTTTGATTGGACAAAATGTTGACATCAATCAAAAAACATTTTGGGGGGAAGATGATAATTGTGACAACTGTGAAGGCCATTAGCCTTTATCCTCTAACCATTTGGTAATTTTTTACTTCGGCATCTACTATGTAAAAAAAAAAACAAAACTGAAACTACAATAAAATTTTGGACAGCTCTTTTGATGCCTATTAACAGAGAAAAAGAAGGAGGATGGAACAGATCTGATTCAAGATAAGCCTGACTCGACAGACTGAAGCTTTTGAATCAAGTGTCTTCAGATGGTAAGCTGTTTTTGTGGCAGGAGCCCAGTTTTTATGGCCACCATCTGAGGCACGGCATTTTTGAAATATTTCCTCTTTATTTTGTCCTACAGAATGTATAGTTTATAAGAATATTATTTCATATTATACAGTGAAAAAATAACTCTTTGCTTTCATGAATGACCCCTTTAGTTATGGTTTGAGGTGAACAGTTTGCAGAACTTGATAGATTCTTACAGAAGCTCTAAATAAATTAATAAATAAATAATTACACAATATGGGCAGAAAACATGACTAGAATGACTAGAAGGAAAGACATTTAACAAAAAGAAAACTTCTGGCTCGGAGTCCTAGTCACAGTTAGGCATTATGCAGATGTATTACTGTTGGTTTAAAGGAGCCCCCTTAGTGTTTTTCTGACACGTTTCTGCTGAATAATTTGTGTCAGAGAGGGGATATGCTGCATTGTTCATAATGTCACTCAGTTTTGTTTTCATTCTCTCCTTTGGTACTACCTCCTGGGGGTCCAGAGTGCATCCTATAACTGAGCTTACCCTCTAATTATCTTGATGGTTCGGTGGGAGTCTCTTGAGGTGCTGTTACTAGCCCAGCACACCACAGGTCACAAAATCACAGTGGCCATCACAGTTATAGAAGACTAGCTGTGTAAGCCTGTGCTGTAAAAAAACCCGGGCTCCTAGAAACCATGGATTCTGGCACTTCAATCAATCAATCACATCATTTGTGCATCAGCGCCTAAGCGAGGTTCTCTTTCCTCAGTGGTTTTGTTTTGCTGACATGCTCGCCTCCATTGGCTGTCAGCGACTAAGCGAGTTTCTCTTTCCTTGTCTGCTTCCTCCCGACTTCCGCTCTTGGACTGTTGGAACATGGCCCCTTTTATGCTCACCTGGACATGCTCCAGGTGCCCCTTGATGAACCTCCGCCGGCACTTCCTGGTGTGGCGGGCGTGCTGCACGAGCACCCGGAAGCACCCTGAGTGACCCTGGAATCCCTTCCACCAGCACTCTCCCGGTCCTTCCAGGTGTCCCAGCTGGGTAAGGCACCCAGCTGCGTGCAACAATGTGTAAGATGTCACTTCCCACATTAAAGAAACACAGTCTCCTGGAGAAAAAAAGCCTGCTCTGCCTTTTTTTATATACAGTAGTTCCCCTGTGTTCCAGGCACCAGTCCAACCTCTCATTAATGTCGACCCCCAAGTATACTTGTAGGAGTGGACCACCTCTACATCCACTTCCTGAATAGCGACCAGGCGTGGAGGCTGTTTGTTGTGTGCGAAAGTCAAAGAGCAGTTCTTTGGTTTTGCTGATGTCAAGATGCACACAATTCTTATTGCATCAAGGACTCATCCCCTTTATCAATACACTCCATAAGTACAGAAGTGACATGACCTGGTATTATATTTATAGTTTGAGGTATGCAGAATTAAGAGATAAGGAGACAGGATTGTTCCTTGTGGTGCTCCAGTGTTACTCACATCTGTATCCGAAACACAAATGTGAACAGGACGCCACTCCATCATGTCATTAGTAAAGTAACATAATGTACAATAACATGAAAAATTCTTAACCCTGCTTAATTCAGTTCATCATTAGGGGGGTGGATGGGATCAGAATCTGTTCTGGCAATGTTGGTTGCAAGGTAGGAATCAATCCACTCATTGGCTGCCTTATTAAAGTATACCTATTTAGTCTCAGGCAGGACCCTCCTTGCCCCCAGAACAGCCTTAATTCTTTGACATGGATTTAACAATATATTCAAAAATAACATTCCTTAGAGATTTTGGACCATGCAGACTTAAAAGCACCAAATCATTCTTGCAGGTTTCATAGCCACACAGCCTTCTTGAAACTACCATTCTACCTCATCCTTGACCGTTTTTGATGAGGTATTGGGATGACCTAGATATTAGCTAACCAGAAGAGCCCGATCAAATGATCTCATTTTATTTGTTAAACTTATGTTATGGTTGATTCCTACTTTGCTTTCCATCCTTCAGTGTAGACTCAAACACCCTGTGAATCTTTACTGTAATAAGTAGGTTCAGAAAATTAATGAATGTGTCAATAACTTCCTCCAGCAGCCTTAAGATAATCAATAGTCATAGATGAGTATCATTTACAGTCCTATTTTCACATTCAGAATATCACATTTTTAAGCGACAAGTTTAAGTAAATGTTTAGAAAATTGAACCAGTATAAGAGAAATACATTTTACCAACGAGGTTGACAGGCTGTATTGGAATGAGATGTGGGCACTATGTAGACGACACCGAGGTCACTGTCACATCCATCTTCCATCATCTGTCACACAAGGTTAGTTTACCGTCAGATTTATCTTTGCATGCAAGTCTCTGCAATTTGGGAGGAAAACTGGAGCTCAATCAGAAAAGCCCAAACAGACGAAAGAAGAAAGTACAAACTCCATACAGAAAACAATTGAATCGCAGTGTCAACCAATATGACACCATGCTGCCCCAGTATTGATAATGACAATAAAATTTAAAATAGGATAGTATATGGATGCACATTTTGTTTTGTTTTTTTAAATCATCAAAAAGTCATTAATTTCAGCTGCTGCAATTGCTTTTCACATTCTCTTCTCTACTGTATTTCTAAAACAATATCACTGTAGAGGAACTAATGCAAAGTGCAAGATATCACACAGACAATTAGGACAGGAGTTGATTCATTTGGAAATGCTGCATAATGTATGCTGAAAACTAAAGTCTGGAGAAGAGCTGTACAAAATAAAATGGAAATGAGCAAGAAGAAAATACAACTGAAGAGCCTTAGGGCACTAGACTTAATGTACAAATGCTTTGTAAAATGCAAAGTTTGTATTTATTAGTATGTAAGAATGTTCTCCGCCAGGTTGGGCTATGAATCAACTAGTGATAGCAACGTATACTGTTGAATCCCAGCTTCAGAAAACACAATTTGGTGTGGAAGTGAAATCCTCTTTAGCATAGCATTATATGAATTAGTAATTTAGCCTAATATTATATTAATTAGTAAATTAAATCCATTAATACGGTGATGAGGGCAGCACGGTGATGCAGTAGTAGTGCTTCTGCCTCGCAATAAGGAGAACTGGGTTCGCTTCCCGGGTCCCCCGTGCATGGAGTTTGCATGTTCTCCCTGTGTCTGCGTGGGTTTCCTCCGGGTGCTCCGGTTTTCTTCCACAGTCCAAAGACATGCAGGTTAGGTGCATTGGAGATCCTAAATTGTCCCTAGTGTGTGCTTGGTGTGTGGGTGTGCCCTGCAGTGGGCTGGCGCCCTCCCTGGGATTTGTTCCTGCCTTGCGCCCTGTGTTGGCTGGGATTGGTTCCAGCAGACCCCCGTGACCCTGTGTTAGGATATAGCGGGTTGGATAATGGATGGATAATACGGTGATCAAAAATGTGGCACTCTAAAGCTAGACTGGCTTTATGTTGACAAACACTCAGTAAACGTATGTTGCAGATATGTCTTGGGCAACACAAAAAATCAATAGTGGAACCATTCTTGTTAAAAGAGATTGATAGCAAGTGCTAAGGTAAGCAGTGCAATTGACTACGGAAATGGAGAAATTCATTCACCAGTTGATAGTTTTCATCCCTGGCTGTGGATGAGCAGAGGTTGGGGCTAAATGCTGATCTCTTCTTGTAACTCATCCCATCCAGGCTTGGTTCCTGCCTTGCTCTCAGAGATGCTGAAATAAGCTGTACGGCCTTGTCCTGATTTTGGACACTTTTGAATTTTTCCCCAGTTCTGCTTTGCATGTTTTTTTAAAATTTTTCTGCCCAATAAGGGTTAAGACTTGTGAGGAATCCATTCATTTTATCATTTTGTTGGTTTACAGTCTTTCTGAAGTTCTTATAATTATTTCGTAGTGGTTTTGCATGTTGCTACCATGTGACAACTGTGCATCGTGTGATGTCACCATTGAGATGAAAACTTTGGTGTTTTCTTCTACCTTGGTGTCCTTGAGTCTGGATAATTTAAACACGTTTTGTATGTGTTTTGGTTAAAGGGCTTAAGAATTGTTTTTTGCTAGCTTAGCAATTGATGTTATGATGTTTTCTTTGGTATTTTTTTTAATGTAAATGATGCTTATTTGGACCTTGAGTTTTAAATCATCCATCTCCTGGTCTTTTTGCCAACATTTTGTCTCTGCCTTTTTTCCATCCCTTGCAGAACACTTTGATTATGTGGGATCAGTAAAAGGATGAATGAATTATTGAAAAGTCTTTGTATTTTTTTTAAACTTTAAGCTGATTACTGTATATACTTCCGTTTAAGTTCTCCCATGGATAAGTCGGGGCTTGATTTTACTGTATAATTTCCTGTATAATTTCCTGTATTTTCCTGTCGGTTGTATCAGTCGAATGCAGAAAACTCACGCTATTGGTCCAAGAGATTATGATCTGCTAACGCCCACCTGAGTGAGTAACCACGGAGCACACTGCTTATTTTTTTCTATGCATTGTGCCTACGTGACCACATGGTAATCCTGTTACTATTCTGAAGCGACGTTTGCACTATTTGGTGTTTTTTGTTTCTTACACCCTCATACACCTTTATCATAAGAGCATCCCTTATCTACGATGGAATGGTTGATCAGTAGAAAATATGAAGCTTGTTTTAAATTAAAAGTCGTTGAAGTGGTGAAAGAAATTGGTAACTGCGCTGCTGCAACAAAATTCAATGTGTCTGTGAAACTGATTCAAGATTAGAGGAGGCAAGAAGATGTAAAAAAAAAAAAAAAAATAAGTGTCGTATTTTTTGAACGGGCGTATAAGTCAGGGTCTGATTTTATGATCAGTTTTTCAGGTTTCAAGACCCGACTTCTACACACGTATATATGGTACTTCAACTTCTTGAGTTGCAGTGATATTTTCACCAGTTATTCTATAAGTACTGTGATACAAAAGGTATATTATTAATAATATTATAAGGCTGAACCTATAGCAGTTCTCTTAACTTTTATAATTCGATTTAAGGGTCACACCGGAGCCTGACATTATTAAGTGCAATGTAGATGCCAACCCTGGGCAGATTACAGTCTATCACAGGGCACACTCGATTGCACACTAACACAACTGCCTTACATACACCTCAACATATGCCCAATGTATTCATCAGTCAACTCTGCCTTGCATATATTCAGGATATGAAAGCAAAGGTAAATTACCTTAAATTTCATATACACACAGGCAGAATGTGAAAATTCCAAATAGATACTAAACATTCCAAGATTTGAAACTGTTCTTTATATCCATCTGCTTGTCATTATCTGAATATTTTTTTCCAGAACAGGTTTATAGGAAACTGCACAAGCAAGTGCAAATGAGGCCGAGTTATAAACCAAGTCTGGAAGATTACTGCATGCTACATGTGCACATATATTCATTGATGGCAGCATAGTTCCTGTTATTTAGTCCACCTAACTGAGTGCTTTCTACTTTGGAAGAAAACGGGAGTATACAGATGACATCTATGGATATACAGAGAGAACATGTGCATTCTGCATCCCAACTCCATCTCATGAGGATCCCAACTGAGAACTGAGCTGGTGTCTCAACACATTGAGAAGTCACATAAAAGCTTTTGTCTTAACCAGTTAATTTTGCGGTGGGTTGATCCCTGGCTTTGTATTCAAATGTCCTTAGTGTTTTGAAGGATTGTTGTACTCGGCCCTCGATGGCTTCTGTTGGTGAAAATAATAAGCATTTTAAAGAGAAAACTTGTTATGCCTTTTTTAAAATCCTCCCTCAAAAAGCATTGTTTAACAATTTATAACTTTGTATAATTTTCTTAAAATCTAACAAATTTGCAAGTATTATCAGTATTTTCCCAGTGCATATAACATAATAATTGCAAAGTAAATTTTTTGCTGTGTTTGTATTTTAATTTCTCAAAGCAAATTAATATGCAAACAAAAGCAACATGTAGAGTCATTTGATGGAATGTTTGCACACATTGTCAGATATAACATTGCAAACAAGCTTTTAAACAATGCTATTTATAACATATTCCCTAGCGGACTGTTGATAGGACAAATTAGTACTGCATCCCTTGTCACAGCAACAGTAATTAATACAATTTAATAACATTTTTTTTCCTTAGGTCATAGGGAATTTAATGTTCTTCATTGCCGGTGATATTGATCTGAGGCAAAAATCATTTGTTTTAGAATGATCAACTAATAATGTGCACTGTGGATACACAATGTATTAACTCTGGAATAAAATATAATTTGTCTATAATTTAAATTGAGTAGCGCTAACTTGGTTTGAAGAGCAAAGGGCTGGCTGTATCCATTTTGGCTAAGCTAGTTTTCAAAATAAACTACTGTTTATTTATGTTGGAATAACATATAACACTCTCAAACATGCTTAATCCAATTCAGGGTCCCAGGGTATATTAGAATATGAAGTGTTTTAATAATTTAACATGAAATTGTCTTGTGATGTGTATAGGAAGTGAATTCACAAGATAAACATGCATAATGTCAGACCTCAGGATTTATAAACTTTTTAATTGACATGCTAATTCAGGCTAACATCCCTTAAAGTGATTTTGTATGCCTATTTTCCGGATTTCAGTTTTTTTTTTCTGTCAGTAAAATTCTTGCCAGTTTGAAAGCATAAGGCCGTAGGAGCTTAAAATCTTTTAATATCTATCTATCTATCTATCTATCTATCTATCTATCTATCTATCTATCTATCTATCTATCTATCTATCTATAGTAAATGTGGTTTAGTGACTAAAGCATTTAACTTAAAATCATAAAGTTCCTGGTTCAGGTGTTGTCTCTCGACCTGCCTGTGCTCAAATGTTTAAACCTTTAAGTCAGCCAAATGCAAAAAATCTAATTAATGAGAAACTTTTTTAGGAACAACAAACTAATACTGGGTAGGTTGTCCTTTTGCACTCAAAAAAGTCAGGTCTTTGTGCCATGGATTCCATAAGATGTTGGAAACATTCTGGGCCATGTTGACATTATTGCATCTCAT
The DNA here is from genome assembly GCA_026402145.1 of Polypterus bichir lapradei. Lineage (NCBI taxonomy): Eukaryota > Metazoa > Chordata > Cladistia > Polypteriformes > Polypteridae > Polypterus > Polypterus bichir. The sequence goes on along the minus strand of JANRMT010062803.1, from coordinate 9,857,813 downwards.
AGTTTTGGCAGATATGTCAGCTGCATAGTCATACTGTGAATCTCCTGTTCTACCAAATCACAAAGGTGTGTTGGATTCAGATCCAGTGAGTGGGAAGGCCACAGAAAGACACTGAACTCCTTGCCATGTTCATGAAACCAGCTTGAGGTGATATTTGATTTTGATATGGTGCATTATCATTCTAGATGTAGTCATTATACGATGGGCAAATGTGTCCATGAAGGAATGCACTTGGTCAGCAACAATAATCAAATAGGCTGTGCCGTTCAAGTGATGATTGGTTGTTATTAATGGGCCTAAAGTGTGCCAAGAGAACATTTTCCACCAAACTCGACAGTAGATGCAAAGCAGGTTGAGTGCATGGATTAATGATGGTGGCAGCAAATTCTGGCCCTAACATCTAAGGTGCATCATCAGAGATCGAGATTCATCAGACCAGGCTACATTTTTCTAGTCTTCAGCTTTACAGTTTTGGTGTGCCAGTGCCCTCTATAGCCTTAGCTTTCTGTTCTTGGCTGACAGGAGTGGTCTTCTGTTGTTGTAGTCCATCTGTCTCAAGATCTGATGCATTATGAATTCTGAGATGCTTTTCTGCTCACCATAGTTGTACAGAGTGATTATCTGAGCCTTTCTGTCAGCTGGAACTAGTCTGGCCGCTGTCCTCTGAGTTCTTGTATGAACAAGGTATGTCTGTCTGTCTGCAAAACTGACATTACCTGGATGTTTTTTGCTTTTTGCCCTATTGTGAGTAAACTGTGGATACTGTTGTGTGCGAAATCCCAGGAGATCAGCAGTTACAGAAATACTCAAACCAGCCTATCTGACACCAGCAATCATGCCATGGTCAAGATCACTGAGATTGTATTTTTTCCCAGTTCTGGTGTTTGATGTGAACATTAACTGAAGTTGTTGACTTGTATCTGCATGGTTTTTGCATTGTGCTGATGCTACATGGTCGCTTGATTAAATAATTGCATAGATAAGCAGGTGCAGAGGTGTTCTTAATAATTTCTCAGTGATGGTGTGTAATTATCTGTCTATTGTATAGTGAATTATCTGTTTGTCTGTTTGTCTAGGCCCTTTCAGAGATATATTGTTTTTCTGAGGTACACGCTTCAACTGTAAGGCAAGAGGTGCAAATTTTATTATTGGGAAGTGGAAAATGTCTATTTGGGAAACTGGGAAGAGCTAGCATTACTGCTGAGGTTGATTTTTCTGTGTGAATTACTGCATTACTTGATCATAAATGCTGACAGAAACGACCCACTTGAGAGAGGCGTGCAGGGGACTAGCTGTGTGTTTTGTTGTGTAATTTTCTTTGCTTGTGCCTTGATGTTGCAAAATCGAAGAGATTAAATTCTTGTCACCTTGCTGCTGCCCTGGCAATGTCACTGGTGAGTAAGCTCACGTCACTGTATGTTTGGTGCAGATAGAAATGCTGATGAGTTGTAGATATTATAATAGGACACCTGTTACTATAAAGCAAAAAATATTGCAGATATGTTTATTAGGTGAACACAAAGGGGAATACACTTGCTTAAATATGTATTAAAAGTAGGTAATGTAACGCCACTACTGGGGGATGCCATGGCTTGCTAACTTGTCCATACCAACACACCACCATTAGTCTCAGCTCTGTTTTCTTACTAATTTGTGTGCTGCTTTGTCTCGGAGCCTTCACTTCAACATCTTTTGACCAAGAATACTGTCAAAGCAAATACATGTGTGCCCTGCTCTGGTGTTAAATAATCTCACAGACTGCACTATACGGGTCTAGAGCCAAAAAGCCTCAGTGGCGTCTCAGTGTTTACTGTATGCAAACACGTACCATGTAAGGAGTTAGAGTAAGGCCGAGTCAATGTACTTCTGGCAAGAATTAAAATGATGAAATGTAATTCTTCTGTGAAAAACAGAACGCGGGACCACATTTGTCTGATTTGATGCTTCATTTCAGAGTTCATTTTCACCTGCTTTGCCATCATTGACTTATTTTCGATTGTGGATTGGTTCTGATTACTCTTTGGACTAGTGCCACATTACACCGATAACATAACTAACTAAACAGCTGAATTCAGTCCTCTTCTTCATATGTGATGTTACTGGTCTAACTTTATCATTTTCAGCATACAGTGGCACCTGTGCGAGGTACGAGGTCATTCCCATAAGACATGTACATCAAGTGCAAGTTAGGCCTCTTCCTTTGGCCTTCAGTAGTATAAATAATTGTAGCAATTTCTTGTAACGAATATTAGTGTGTTATATACAATGCAAAAACTTAAGTTACTCAAAAAGAACTCTGATGCTCTTTGCACTTAAATTGGGGAAACATGGTGCCTTTGTTTAAAAAAAGTAGTGCGGCCCACTGCTGTTGATGCATATTTAGCATACCTAGAGCTGCTTAGTAAAAGTAGGAGTAGGGCTGGGTGATGTGGGCTAAGGTTTTTTTCACACCTAAATCCAGTTTAGGAGTTTTTCTCTTTAATGGTCATTGAAGTAAGTTCTGTTTTGTAATAATAAAAACACAAAAAATGTTTAGTAATGTTACACACATTTCTTGGCAACTTATTTTTTTGTATAAAAAGTTGTGTAGAGGAAGCATTAAAATTGGAATTGTTCCCTAAATGCTGGTCAGTCACTGCTCCCTGCTTGTAATTGGGCTTCCACCACTGAAGTGGATCAGTGTCTGGGTCCTGGAAAATGACAGTGCTATTGTTACCTGCTGCCACTGTATTGCTCATTTCGCAGAGCTACACACTTCTCCCACTTGGCTGTGTTTCTCTGATTTAGATGCAAGAATAAGATTATTGGGCTACTTTTGGTTCACACAGTCTTTAGTCATCAAACTTTTCAACGGACAGTGCTTTGTTCAATGTTGATATTTGCATAAATTAACCACTTCCAAATGACTGAGAGGACGGCTGCCTGTTTTAGACAAGAGCTCCTCATTTGTTTACATGTGTGCTGCTGTTTTGCTACAGTATTTGTGTGCGATGGGTAAGACACTTTGACAGAGGTTGTTCAACATTCTGCAATTACCCAGGCTAAAATGAATCTAGATTTTCATTTTTAGGCCTTTTTTTGGTTCTTTATTTTTCCTTGTACTATTTCTTGTATTAGGAATTTGTTAGTTTTCGCATCCCCCTTGGGGTCAAAGCTCAGGGTCAGCCATCGTACAGCACCCCTGGAGCAATTGTAATTTAAGGGCCTTGCTCAAGGGCCCAGCACAGTAGGATCTCTTATGGCAGTAATGGGGATTCATATCTGCAACCTTCCAGATACCTGCACAGATCCTTAAACTCAGAGCCATCCCCCTAAAGCAAAAATTCTAATTAATCAATAAAATCAATTTATCACCCAGAACTTTTACCCAGAAGTTAAGGTCTACTGAAGAACAGCATTCAGTTTTTATACATTACTTATCTTATTACCATGTGTTCATTTATTAACACACCTGCTGAATCCAGTTAAAGAACTACTCTGGAGACAAATTCTTTTCAATGACTTGGGCAGCATAGTGACATAGCAACTAACCAGACTGCCTCTACCAGTACACCAAGGGTCTGAATTCAAATCTTGGCAGTAGAATTCTTACTTGCATGGCTGACCCTTTTTCAGTGCCATCAAAAACAATGTATAACTATTGCTGTTAGTACAGGAAGGTTTTCTTGTAATATTTTTGTTTTATATTTCTGATGCAAAGAACCCCAAATTGCAAAAGTAACTCTGGAGGGAATATAACCGCACAAAGGCAGCCGCAGGCCATGAGAAAAATTGCGAGGGAAATTCTTGAATAAAGAAATAGTAACGTAAGATGGTCAGGAATCAAACCAGTATTCTGTTTCTGTGCAGTTTGCACGTTCTCCTTTCTTTGTGTGTTTTCACTTGCTACTCATTTGCTTCCACCTTCCAAAGACATGTAGGTTAGGCTAACTGGTGACTCTAAACTGGCACAATGTCAGTGAATGTGTCCTCTGTTGTCTCCTCTCTTGCCTCCTTGTTGCTGGAATGAGTTCTTGTTTTCCATGAATGTACATGAGACTAATAGATTGAAGGTTCTGATGCCTTAAAATCGGATTGTTAAAATTTTGCAGAATGTTGTTTTCATGCAATTAAAGGAATGCTCCTCCCAAAAATGATACTTTTTTAATTTGATACTTACTTACATGTAGTTTGTAGTGATGGCCAAGAAAATGTTTTAATCTCAAGTTTTCTTAAACAACGAAGAAAAAAAAAGTTTATTGTATATTAGAAGCTAATAATGACCAATGCTGTACAATATCAAACAATGTAAAAATGGAAAAAAAATCTATTGTTACTTGTGTCTCATAATTCAGGTGTCACTTATCCAGTCATATGCTTAAAAGGTTTAAAATGCATGTTTTTTTTTGCTAAAATCTTTTTAAATATACTCAGCAAAAAAAGAAACGTCCCCTGACTTTCAACTGTTTTTACTTTCAGTAGACTTAATGTGTAAATATTTGTATGAACACTAAAAGAGTCAACACCATAAGACATAAACTAAAAATGTTTCACAATGTGTCCCTGAATGAAGGGAGGCTCAAAATCAAAAGTACCAGTCAGTATCTGGTGTGGCCACCAGCTGCTTGAAGTACTGCAGTGCATCTCCTCCTCATGGACTGGACCAGATTTGTCAGTTCTTGCTGTGAGATGTTACCCCACTCTTCCACCAAGGCACCTGCAAGTTCCTAGACATTTCTGGGGGGAATGGCCCTAGCCCTCACCCTGCGATCCAACAGGTCCCAGACGTGCTCAATTGAGATCTGGGCTCTTCGCTGGCCATGGCAGAACACTGACATTGCTGTCATGCAGAAACTCACGCACTTTTTGCCACTCCTGTCTGGTCCAGCGAAGGTGGGTTTGTGCCCATAGGCGGCGTTGTTGCTGGTGATGTCTGGTAAGGACCTGTCTTACAACAGGCCTGCAAGCCCTCAGTCCAGCCTCTCTCAGCCTATTGCGGACAGTCTGAGCACTGATGGAGGGATTGTGTGTTCCTGGTGTGACTCGGGCAGTGGTTGTGGCCATCCTGTACCTGTCACGCAGGTGTGATATTCGGATGTACCGATCCTGTGCAGGTGTTGTTACACGTGGTCTTCCACTGCGAGGATGATCAGCTGTCCTTCCTGTCTCCCTGTAGCGCTGTCTTAGGCGTCTCACAGTGTGGACATGGCAATTTATTGCCCTAGCCACATCAGCAGTCCTCATGCCTCCCTGCAGCATGCCTAATGCACGTTCACGCAGATGAGCAGGGACCCTGGGCATCTTTCTTTGGGTGTTTTTCACAGTCGGTAGACAAGTCTCTTTAGTGTCCTGCGTTTTTAGAACTGTGACCTTAAATGCCTACTTTCTGTAAGCTGTTAAGGTCTTAACGACCATTCCACAGGTGCATGTTAATTAATTGATTATGGTTAATTGAACATGCATGGAAAACATTGTTTAAACAATTTACAATGAAGATCTGTAAAGTTATTTGGATTTTTAAAACATTATTGTTGAAATACACAGTCCTGAAAAAGGGACGTTTCTTTTTTTGCTGAGTATATATACTTCAGAAGTTAACAAACCACATCATAAACAGGAAACCTAAAGCCTCATGAGAATGACTTTTTGAATTGAATGTTTGGACTGTTGACCAATGAATGAAAGAGAGAAGTGGGTCATGAAGTTTAATCATACTGAAAAGTCCCTTTCAGCATTAGGTTTTGTTTTTCCTGATTTTAGCCATTTTTATCAGAATAACTATGGCCTTTCCCTTTTCACATGTGGGTAAATGTAAGGATGGTCTCTAATGCCCTGCTTTTTTCTTTCACTTTGCTTGCGAACTGTCGTGTAGAGTTTTTTGACTTTTGACATAATAATTCTCCAAAAATGTAGCAAATGATTTTTTTTAATGCATCTTGCTATCTTTGGTGTGTTGTTTAGTTCTGCTGCCTTATGGACTAAGCCTTCTAGATTGAATCCTGAGGCCAGATATTGTTTGTGTGGATTTTATGCTTTCTGCCAGTGTTTATTGCTCCCAGGTCACAAAACACAAGCAGTTTAGGTTAACAGTTCATTCCTGACGGATATGTATGAGTGTAAATGTGGGTGTTGCAGTGGACTGGCATCCTGTTCAAGGCTGATTCCAGCCTTGCACTTGATGTTGTCAGGATGACTTTCAGCCGCCAATGATGATCAGCTGGGTGAAGTTACTTTCGGAATGTTCTGTTAAGTAAATATTTTTTAAAAGAGTTACTTGTCAAAAGTGTGGCGGATTGTGGGTGTGTGTACTGCAGCTGACTGTCACCCACCTTACACTGTGTGCTTCCGTGTATTGACTTGGTTTGAGAATGTTATGTAATGTGATATTCTGCAAACCTGCTGCTCATAGAGATTTGCTCAGCCACATGGGGATAATTGTGAGTAATCCAAGCTACTTGCTGCCATTGCTCTATTAGTCCATTATAAGAGGGGTCACCAGAGATCCTAGTGAACGAAGGCTGAAGAAACGGCAATTCATCTGGGTCCCTGAGTAATCATAAGGGGTAATTTAGATGGGAGATTAAAAAAAAAAATCCTCCTGCATATCTTTGGACTAAGTAATGAAATCTGATCTCTTTCTGAAAAGGACCCCAGTGAGAGGAGAAAAGGCCCATGAACAGACCACAACAACTATGACTTCTGCACTTTCTCTTTTCTGCTTACTATCCACTCTGCAGCTATTTTAAAAATACTAAAACTTTCACAAAGGTAATTAGTTCTGAAGATTAAATCAGTAATCTAGGAATTTACCGATTACTTGGTGAAAATATTCACTATTATCATCTCATAATGATAACCAAGGATTTGTCAAGGTTTATATTATATAAACGTAAAAACTGATTGACATATTTCTAATTAATTTTTGTAAGTGTACAAGCATCACATTTATTAGTTTGCGTATAATAGAAAGAAATAATTTCATAAGAATTTCTTCCCTTGGAAAGAAATCTTATTTGGCTTCAGACAAACCAACTGACACATCTGAGAAAATTCAATTGTGGGTCACCCTGTATATTAGAAATCATAGAACAATGTAATGGAACTAGCAGGTCTCGCCTGCGGCTGGTTTACGGGGCGCAGTCCAAAGTGTCTTTGTTCATCAATTTTGTATTTCTTGATGGTGCGCAATGCATTGTGTGAAGAGACTCGAGAGGCCTGAGGCCCAGTGGAGCTGAAGCTAACTTGCTTATAATGCCTTATATGAGTGGATGAACATGACAATGCTGTTAATGGAGCAGTACGTTTGGTAGAAAGTGATGGCAGAGCTAACTGTTGTGTAAGGTGCTTTCCTGTTGTCCTCACTGTAGAAGATGCTATGTCAATTCCTTCCGACAGTATATCAAATTAATAAGTTAAGGCAGAAAAATGAGTGTTAAAAATCAGAAAAAATATTGAAATACAGTATTGTAGTTTGTAAATTTGTAAAGTTTGTTGCTGCCTCACAGGTCCAAAAGACTGGATGTGAATTCACCTTTCTAAACATACAGTAACAACATGACATGCAAATGCGGTGTCTGTTCGGTTTTGTGGTGAAGGTACCACAGAATATGATTGGCATGCTTTATCTTTCTGACCTGGACAGTGCCTTAGAAAGATAATATAACTGGGGTATACCGTACTGTTTTTGAAGGATGCCAAGGGATTTTGTATGACACCGAGTAAAGACCTTGGTTTTTATGTCTTCCATTTATGGTCTGAATGTGTAAGGCTTCATATTTAACATTGTGTATGGAGGAAAATGGCAGACAAATTTAGTTTTACTTGAATTAAAAATTTATATTCAATGACAGCTAATTACTGACAGCAGTGTCAGTAATTGTTGATCTGTGTGAATAAGCTCATGGAAGGCCTAGTGTGTCATCCATGGCTGTTTCCTGCCTTGATGTTGCCAGGACTAACTAAAGCCCCTGTAATCCTAAAATTAATTAAATTGACTGGATGAATGAATGGATGGTGGGATGTCAATAAATAATTATTATAAAGCAACGTGCAGAAAAATGAAAATAAAATATACCGTGTTTTACAGGGCTTCTTCTTTAGTGTGTCTCTTTATACAGGTTGGCCCACGAAAAAGTGGCCCGTCTTCACCGAGACGACTGCATTATGTGGTGACCAGAAAAATTATCAAATTTGTCACTCATTATTACAGAAGATGCTGAAAGTGATCTCCTTCTGTGTCAATACATCCCTGTGCCCGTTTCAGCATGTTCATGTCCACTCTTTGCAACGTCATAGGATTGATTGGAGGCGGGCCACTATGTACTATTCTTTCGTTGCTGTTTTTGTACGACATATATGTTTTTGCCTTTATATAAATTCACTCATTAGTTCTCCTTTTGGATAGCACAGTGGCGTTAGTGGTAGTGCTGTTGTTTTGCAGTAAGGAGGCCAGGGGTCACATACTGAGTTTATGCAGGAAGACACATACAACAGTCAGTATTCAAGCCCAGAACGATGGATCTGTGAGGCAGCAGTACTAACCACTGCTCCATCGTACTGCTTTCAAACATTGTTACTGAATCTTAACACTACTATTGGCACTTTTCCCAAAATTTCCAGCAGTTTCATATGCTACTTGTTAAACTGAAGGCTAGGAACATAATTCACTACTGGCACCAAACACCAAAAAAACAAAAGAGTTTAACATCTATCTATTAATAATAAAGTTTGTGGTCAGGTATCCAAAACCTGCATTGGCAGCATTGCACACAAGACAAGAAACAGCACAGAAGGGGCACCAGTCCAGATAGCATGAAGCATTTTAAAATAAAATTTGTGATGCCTTAAATTCCTGTTAAAAAAGTGGATGCAAGCAGAAATGGTATTCATGGTTTGGTGTGATTGCAACATGGTTAGTTCCAGGGGACTGGCATTGAAACCCAGCCTGATCTTTGTTTAAAATTCTCCCTGTGTCGATAAAGGTATACCTTACATGTCCCAAAGATGTTTATTTTAGATTATTTTGGCAAGCCTCCGTTGGCTTAGTGTGAGTGAGTGAGTGTAGCCTGTGGTAGACAGATGTCCTAACCAGTTTTCACTGCTGCCTTATGCCCGATGTTGCTAAGATAGGCTTTAGTTCTCTGGGGCACTGAAGTGAGTTCAAAGATGAAGTTTTTCAGTGTGTTTTTAACTTAATGAAAATTGAACAGTAACCATAATGAGCTGTTGCCCTTGACTTCTCCAAAACAGGCATACTGTAGACGAATTGACACATGAGTTTACTCTGTTGTCATGACAACATTCCAGTATAGTTTAAGGCTGTTAAAGGTTGGCGTCACCATAAGGCCAGCGTCTCATCAAAATAAGCCATTGTAGAACAAGTGTACTTTGAAATTTCGCTAACTAAAGGGAGCTTTTGTACCTTTTCCTTTTTTGTTTCAGAAACATAATGAGCGTTCATTCATTGTTAAACGGGAGCTTTATTTTTTTTTTAATTCAAAATGATTATGATCAGCAGTGAGGTCTCTGTTTTCACTCATGCTATGAAATATTTAAACTTTCCCCTTTTTTTGTACAACGCTTCATTTCTAAGTATGATCTACTTTTTATTATAATTTATACCTCATTAAATTTACATCTCCTACAGTTAATAAGTTTCTCCCTTAATTGCTAAATAATGCACAAGTCTTCTTTGTGTGGTTGTGGCAGATGGTTATTATAAGAAACCCAGTAGATGTGCTCATCTTCAAGGTTTCTACTCAAAGCATGGCTGCAAATGAGCTAAATTGGAGCTATTGGCATTTTATAGATCCGCGAGCACTCTCTAATGAGTAAATTATATACTTTAAGGCCTTACAGTAATAGCCGGGCAAATGAACAATGCAGGCTTTTACCAACTGAGGAGGGGGTGGGGGGGTGTATGTGGATTGAGGGCTGTGCTGAAAGGTCAGGAGTTGGAAAATGTCTGCTTTAGAATTGGTCAGCATTAACTGGGTGGTAAGGAGAGATAGCAGTTACAGCAGTATGAATATATATAGCACATTTTTATAGTCAACTAACTGTACCCCGTGGCTGCGCCCACATAGTAATGAAATAGGACAAACTTTAAAAATCAATAGACGTTGGCACTATAACTGATCGTGTTCAGCTCTGACAGGAGAGCATTCCCTGCGTTGGGAGAAAAGCACATTGCCGTGACATCTCTGGCAATCAGCAGCTACCCTCTAAAACACAAACAAACAGGTATCGCTAGCTAAGCGGAGACAAGGTGCACTCCAACAATGGGGCGAGACATAGACCAACTCGAATAGAAGCTGGTGAGTGAATGAGGAAGGCCCCGTTCCCCTGCTTTTGGCCCACAGTCACTCTCTTGGATTTGCATAAATACATTGGTACCGCAAGCGAACTATGGCGATGACAGAAGTCACAAAATCAACTGGAAAGTTCAAGCAAATTATAGAAAACAACCAGATCTAAATCCGTTAAGTAATTCTGACATACAGACAGAACGCGCTTGGACCATGAAATTTTTAAAACCATTTCTTAGCGAGCACATGTGGGCCAAGGGTATCCTACATTCCAAATTTCTCAAGTCCCAAGTCCTCATGGTTTGGGAGATGTCGTGATGAGTGAGTCAGTGGTATTTGGCTTTTATATATATAGATTTCAGAAACATGCACTGGATATTAAGAATGGGAATTTAGGATTTTTTGCAAGAGTGGATTGAGTAAAGGAGAATACTTTTGTACCAGAAATCATTTCAGTGAATTTTGGGTTTTACTTTTTAATCAAAAAATATAAATAAACTAGACTGACCCGCCTTTTAAAGCGACCGACTTTTAAGTTGACCATTTCTTAAGGCAATTCAATATGTAGATCAATTTGATATTTTATACAAACTCATTAATTTGGTTATATTGCATTTGAGCGGTATTACTTTAATACTCGTAGTTTCTGTTATTTTTGTGATGAAATTTAAACTTTTTTTCTATATTGAGGTCGCCCTTTTGAACCCCCCTGATATTTACTACACGGTGAGGCATTTGTACTCCATCAACATTAATTATTTCCAGAGCCATAATTTTGTCTATTTTTCCAACGCATCGCGCACAAAAGCAAGGGAACGATGGGGACGGAAGGACAATCCCGACCGCTTTTATATAGTAAGAAAGAAGAAGAAGATATCGCACAGTCTGGAGTAGAAAATCATCTTTTACCTGGAAAAACGTAACTACAATTCCCATCGTGCATTGCAAAATGGACGGGGCGTGCGTGAAACTCCGTGCTACTCGCACAGTCTGGAGTAGAAAGTCATCTTTTACCTGGAAAAACAAAACTACAAATCCCATCGTGCATTGCAAAATGGACGGGGCGTGTGTGAAACTCCGCGCCTGCGTAGCACTCACGGGACGGAAGGACAATCCCGACGGCTTTTATATAGAAGGATAGGTAAATTCTGTCTGTCTTACAACCAAAGCTACTAGGGTCCAGCTATCTATAGCCCCCATTTGAGTTAAGCAGGGTCAAACTTAGATATCAATATATTGATACATGATAAACAGTGGATAGCACAGCGTTTTTTTTTTTTTGATCCAGTGCAAAGAACCCCAACCTGAAATAAATAATTCCAGACACATAATTACTCGATTGGGGGAGATGTGGATCCATGACAAAATAGTGAAGGAAATGCTTGTTTAAAGAAACACAGATTTCTGTTTTCTGTTCTGTTTTACCATTCTTCCTTTCTCTGTGTCCATTTCTTACTAGGTACTCTAAGGCCCCATCCACACTATTTGCTTTGGTTTAATAATGCAGACATTAGTCTTCATTTTTGCTTTTCATCTACACTACCCCGGCATTTTCAATCCTCGAAAACTCTGCTTTCAAAAATGTAGACTCTGGAAATGCTCTGGTTTGTTTGTGTTTATTATGTAGCCCATCTGTGATTGGATCATGCCCATTACAACATCTCTGATTGGTCACCTTTGAGGGAAGGCATAAAAGAGATGATTTCCGTGACACTTGCTGAATTGCTTACCAGTGTGCATCTAAATTGCGCTTTATACAGTTTGAATGCTGCATATGTACAGAAGAAGCAAATAATTTACTGGTTGATATGGTTTTGTGATAAATCTGAATGGCCATTCCCTTCAAGGATTGTATGTCATGTGCGTTTTCGGTTGTTTTAGTGTGGACAGAGATACATTTGTAAACGATATGAAAGTTCTGGATGGAGATTGTTTTGGTTTACAAATGACATTTTTAAATTAACATTTAGTAGTATGGATGTAGCCTAAGTCAAATGATTTCAGTTTGGGCTGATTGGCAACTCTAAATTGTTGCAGTGTCAGTGAGTGTATGCTGTGTTGGCTCCTGTCATGTAGCCGTATTGCTGGCATTGGTCGTCGATTTCCATGAATCTGCATAGGATCAAATAGGTTCAGAAAAATAGGCGGATGGGTATGACTCTATAAAATCAAAGTGTTACATTTTGCTTAATCTTTTTTTTTAGCTTGATGGAGATGGCTACCAACTTGGTCCTGGGGACTCACTGTGGCTGCAGATTTTTGTTCCAACCAGATTCCTAATCACTGACAAAACCTGATAGCACTGATCTCATTTAATTAGCTGGTATTTTTTCTCCTATTTTACATTCTGAAAAGCACAGCAGCATGATTTTTACATTAGACATGTAGAAATATTTCTGCTTTTGCTGTAGATCGAAATGCCTAACTCTCTTTTGTTGATTTCATTATATTCTGCCCATCCTCTGTGCAGTTTCCCCCTTTGTTTTATTTATCTTATTAATGACAATTAAAAATGAGCAGAGCGGACACCCAGGCAAACAGCACTGAATAATCAAAGGCTGCAACTACTATTGTGTCAGACCCAATAATTAGTAAATAGTGAATTAATTAAACATTTAGAACACCTGGAAAAATAGAATGAAAATCAAGATGAAAATATTGTTAAAAAAGAAAAAAATACATTATTCCTATATACTGTAACTGCTTGGTACATTTTAATATTTTTATTTTATTTTTTTTACCAAACTAAGTTTTCTAATTTCTATATTGTTCCCAAAACACAAAACTTGGGAAATAACAGTATACTTAATTGTATATAGACATTTTTGTCAGATTGTTCCTTTCAATGCAAACAATCTCCGTAGATCTTGTTTCAACATTTTTACAAAAGAAGGTTAAAAATGATGGAATGCGACTTACTGTATTTCTCCATTTTTATATTCAACATAAGTTTTTTCTTCCAGGTTTTTGTTATTTTTAACAGAATAAATATGACCTTTCCCCAGATAAACTGTAAGGATAGACTGGAATATCCTGCCTTATTTTGCTTGTGAATTGTCATGTAGACCTTTTTGACATTATTTATTTATTTATTATTAATTTTGTTAAACCACTTCTTCCTACCTTTGACATTGCGGTGCAGTTCTTAGCACTGTTCTTTCACAGCCCCAGAGTGATGAATTTAAATGCCCGCCTTGATACTGCTGTGTGGGTTTTTCTCTGGGTACTCCAGTTTTCCTCTCACATCCTAAAAGATATATGTGTTGGTTTAAGTGGCAACTTTAAATTAGCCTAATGCTTTTAGGAAAATGTTTGTCTCCTTCTGATTCTTATTTGGATTAAGGGGATTAGATAAGAGACAGTGATGATGATGCTGCTGATAATGGTGATCAGGAATGATAAGCAACCTTGTACTCAATGTTTATCTTATTCACTTTGTAAGAGTCTGCCTTAGTAAATTAATGGTAATGGTGTATTCATTTAAGTATCTACTTAGTTATGATGAAATGCTTGGCTTTGCATAGAATACATACAGTAGTTAAATAGATGGAAGATTCTGCCTTGTTCCCGACAAGATAACATGTAAATGTAATGTTCTTGTCATCTTTAAAAAAGACTTTGTTTGTTTTCTTGCAAATGCCAACACATAACAGTGCAAAGTTTTCTGGGCATGACATATTGCAATATTACATAATACATGTAATAGACACAAAGTAACATAATGTAACAAAAGGCAAAGAGAGATTAAAGGGGTGGGGTACACGCACTTGTCAGAATAACAAAGCCAGTTAACATGTATCAGAGGGAAGTGTTTTCAGACACGAGTCTATGACTAGGCTGGTTAAATGATGGTGGTGGTGCTGGTTAGGAAGGTGATAAGACGGAGGTGATGCCATATACCTTTGAGATGTTGACTTCTGCATCTGCAGAGAGAATTAGAGGACAAGTGTTATAAAGTAGTGCCTTCCTTTGACTCAGAGTGGAATTACAAGTTGACAATCCCTCAAGTTGTCTCCCAAGCACGCGTGTGTGACGATAATGAAACATAATATGCTGTACTTCCTCAAGAAACTGAAAATTCTTTAGATAAGAAGTTTTTTTTTTGTGTATTATGAACTTTTCTCAAGCTTTTGTGATTTGTTTTTTTTCTTTGAATTGACTAAAGGCTTGAAAAAGATTGTCCTTGAACTATGGAATTGCTTGAATCTGTACCGTCCGAGTAACAGTTTGAACACATTGAAGAAATGCAACTAAAACCTGTCAGGATACTTTGGATTGATGCTGGAATGCCTGGTTTATGAAAGGCAGATGGGAGTTCAGAAGAGAAAGTGCTTTTGATTGTCCTTAGGAAGTGGATAAGTGGATGAGCCACTCCACCAGACTGGGAACATTCTAGCAGGAGGAGTAGTCTTCTAGGTTCTTAGTCCTTTGTGCTCTCTGTTTGTGTGACTGTCCTCTGCGCTTTTCATTCCAAATAAACAGCCTATTTGCATGAATTTTGGATTCCTTGGTGAGGTACTAAGATGGTGTGCTCTTACTACTTGATGCTTTTTTCCATACATTAGACATAGTCCATAGTCACATGTCTTAAAATTGGTGTATGACCATGACTTAAACCTGTTTAAAAATATGTAGTTACTTTACTTTTTTGTGACACATTGATGCACAAAATTCACTAGGTTAAGAGCCTGTACGAAGTAGACCAGATAGGTGTAATACTTCATCCAAAAAAAGGTCTGGGAAGTCATTTTGAATTTATTAAAGCAAATATTTTGTTTCATAAAGCTCTATACAGCTTGGAGTACGAAACTGACGGATAAATGCAAAAAGCAACAAATCAGTTACCCAAACTATAAATATGTACTGTATATATTTTGTTGCCTATTTTAGCCACTTCACATGAACGACTGGCATCCCTATCTGGTTTGGTCCTATCCATCACATTGCACAGCCCACACATACACAAAATCCAAGTATGTATCTATTAATCCATTTATTTATTTTCTCACAGATCTAAGGATACTGTTGTCTATTTTGGCAGCTTCACATCCAAGACAGATACCAACTCCGGCAGCGGTGCCAGTTCACTGCATGAATACTCCCTACACATCATAATTACAACAAAAAAATCTATCTATCTATCTATCTATCTATCTATCTATCTATCTATCTATCTAT
>JANRMT010062803.1:9826882-9842339 GCA_026402145.1 Polypterus bichir lapradei | reverse complement strand
TATCTATCTATCTATCTATCTATCTATCTATCTATCTATCTATCTATATAATATTAACCTATTTCACCGTAAGATTTTTGGATGCTTTATTTTATTTTGGCAGCTTCTGGTTAAAGGCAGGGCCCAGCATGCCAGTCAGTTGCGTGTGTGTCCTACTAACACAACACAATCCTGGAGAGTTTGCCAATCTACTGCATGTACACTCAGTATACACCCAAATTACAAATACATAAAGTATCTGTCTAGCCATGTTTCAAATTAGGTTATGACACTGCTGTTCTGAGGATATCTTAACCTACTCATATCTTGGCAGATTTAGATCTCTGGAACTCTGGAAGTCATTCCATTTCACTATATTGCCACGCAAACATTCCCTAATGCTAGGTAATTTAAAGTTTAGGAAATGGGAGAAAACTGGAGGACATGAAGAAAAACCCAACAGAAACAGGGAGCATGTGCAATCTCTGCTTAGACAGAGACTGGGTGCTTAATTTAAACCCAAGAAGTGGAGCCCATGAAGAAGTAGTGCTATCTACTATGCTACTCTGACACCTCCTCATTTAGAGGTCTAGCTCAGATCCCTGAATCGTTGCACCACTGTTCGGCTCAGAATCTTATAGATAATGTGTACATATTATAATACATATTATACTGTAATTATGCAGCACATACCAACTATGTAAAGTGATCAAAACAAAATGTTCAGATAACAGAAATCTAGTCCCAAAGTCCTTACACAAAGAGAATGCTGAAAAAGCATAAGGCAGTTGGCCACCTTCAAATCCCTGGGCAGACTAACTGTACATAGAAAAAGCTGTCTGGGCAAGCGCTCAAGACTATGAAGGTAACAAGGGAAATGATGGAGCAGGTCCAGCTTTGGGCTCAGACTGTGTGCAGTGTTTCATAGCTATAAGAGGTCACTTGGCCAAAGGTTACAATGACGCCCTGGAGACAGAAACACAAGCACAATAACAGCTACAAGCTGTATTGGCCAGAACGTTAATGATTAACGGTATTTTTCACATTTTGTGATGTTGTTTGTTTCAGCACAGGGTTGCACACGTGGTCGGCTAGAGTCAAAGGAACACTAGGGAGTTTCAGATTTGCTTCAAAACATTCAACCAAATGTGCTAAAGTCAACCACAATTTTGCTTATTCTTTCACTACTGTTTTGATCTTGAAATTGATGTTATTAGCAAGTTTAATGATGGGGAGAGAGCTCACTAAATTAGAGGTTTTTGGAGGGATATTTCTGAACGTAATTGAAACAAACTTTTATTTTAAATAGTGTATTTATATTGTGAACAATATTTCCAAACTAAAATTGCAATTACAATCCAATTGTTAACAGATTTATTCTGGGATGGCTCAATGATTTTTTCAGTGTCATTTAGTGAATTTGTGGCAGGGATTGACTGGCAGCCTTGTGGTTTACAGTCTAGGATGGTGGTCACTAGATAACATTATCTGGTAGGTAGAAAAGGGTCTTAAGGACCGATGTAGCCCCCAAGGGCTTCTTATGATGTTTGCCAGTATGTTTTGAATGAATGGCAGTGTGTAAGAGAAAGATCTGACCTGCCTAAAAATAAAACATAACTATAATTTAGTCTATCCATTTAAAGGACCTGCTTATTTTTTTACAGAGAAGAAACCTGACAGAATTGCGCACATAAGAGGAATTAACTTTGATAATGTGCTAGTCTAACACACAGTCTCAAGGCAACATAAAACTCTCATCTTTGGCAAGAGAGAGAAAACCTGAGTATGCCGAGAAAATATAAACAGACGCCCACCCTGGATGCCAGGCCATTGTGTTATAGGGCAGACACATGGGCCCATTTTTAAATTAACAATCATTCTAAAAGTCGCATATTTGCTAAAAGAGAGTGAATTCAGGTTCCCCGAAAAATATATGGATGGGAACTAAACCTGGACAGAATGCTTGACAGCTTAGGGTACACATCTGGCCAATTCAGAGTCATAGATTAACCCAGAATTCACACCTTTGGAAATAGAGAAATGCCAGGTACCCAGAGAAAATATAGTCAATGGACGAGTTGCTGGTCCATCGTAGGGTTTAGATTTATAAAAACACAGAAACCAGGTGAATTTTGGATGATTAGTCAACCTAACATGCAGACATTTAGGAAGAGAGATTAAATCAGCATCTCTTGAGAAAATATCGAGGTCACTCAGAGTTGGACGGAGCACAAGTTGATCACAGAACACTTAACTTACAATTTAACAAATCTATACACGTTCAGTCACAATGGCTGTGTTTGCTATCATCAGTTAACTTAACACACATATGTTTGGAATGTGGGAAGAGGATTTAGCTATGCATTGGGAGAACATGCAGACTCCACACAGACATGGACTAGGAATGAACTCTTGAACTGTGAGGCAGCATTACCATTTTCTAATATGATCTATATACAGTAAATACAACTGTTAGCCATTTGGATGTCTGTTTATTCGCTCAATAATCACACAAAAATAGATCATCTGATTTTCATGGAATTTTGCATGTGCCTTTCCACTGGTTTGACTCTAATTATAGGGTATATGCCATATCAGAAAGATGGGTATAACAGGAGGGGGGAAACCCAAAAACAAGCACTGACGTGGGGGGGTACAGTTCCCATCAGACAGCAAGCTTATTCTACAGTTGATGAATGACATCACCATCAGCATGCAAAACGCTTTCTAATGACCACAGTGTGATCTTAAAGACCACAGGTACAGGTACATGGCATTTTCATTGTCTCACTAGATTATAACTTTTATCTAAGAATATATCTTTTTGTCTCATCATGGGTTATGTTTAGCCATGGTGAATTTGCAAAAGAATGATTTTCCCCACAGGGTAATTTGGATAATCTTGTATATAAACATCTACGGGTGGAAGTGTGTGTGTCTGTCCGGCCCTGAAGTGGGAGGTGGGGTCGGGGTAAGAGCTCCACCTCCGAGGAAACAGAAAACTAAACATCTACACGTGGAAGTGTGTGTATCTGTTTGTCTGGCCCAGAAGTGCGAGGCTACTACAGCATGAAGATCAGAGAGCCGGCTAGGCGGCCACAAGTTAACGAGTCAGAAGAAGAAAGCGGCTCTGTTGCCAAAGTAAAACCGCCGAGGAAAGAGAGAATCTCTTACGCAGGCGAGACAAGAACATCGGCAAAACTGTATCCCTTTTACTTTTCCTCCTGCCGCTAATACACAAGTGGGGCGAGCATGTCAGCACATAGAAACCTAGGAAAGAGACGCCCATAGTAGTTCCTTTCAATTACCTGACATCTCTACATTTCATTTTTTTTACTGACGATTCTAATTATTCCATTCTGTGTCTTGGGGAACCAGAGTCTATACCACCAGTACTGGACACAAGACAGGAGCAAATGCTGGATAGCCCATTTTAGGACATCACAGTCAGACTCAAATGGGGACAATTTAGTCTCCAAGTAACCAAACATGAACATCTTTGGGAGTTTAGAGCAAGGGAGGAGGAGGAGGAGCCGAGGGAGAATGTGGAGTAACTACTGAGCTGAGACTCAAATCCAGGTTCCCTGAGCTGTGAAGCAGAAGCACAGATCACTGCAATTCAGTGACACCCTCTGTTCACTTTCAGTACCTCTAAGGGAATATGTATGCTGTGCGATTTAGAGTTTCCAGCTCTTGAAAAATCATAAGAAAATCAAGGAAGGTCGCAGTGTTGCTTCTTGTAATGTACAAGATACGTTCTGACCCAGTCCAAGTGGCTTACAGGCTACCAATGTTTTTTTTTGACATGTCAAAAATAGTTCAGGTTCTGTTGGCTTTAGTTCTCAGTTGTGAGAGGTCACACGAGCCAATTCTGTGTTTATGTTCCCATTAACCAGCCAGGACATGCAAACTGGTAATGTTGTGGCCCAGGAACCATGCACTGTATGATATTTCCTTCCAGGAAATTTCATGGCTCGGTCTTTAAAGAAGAATTACTAAGAAACAAGAAGAATTAAAGAAGAATTACTAAGAAAGATTGCTCAGCATGTGCAAATTCCTGAAAGCACTGCATCTGCATGTTTGTACTTTTTAAACATCAATAATATAGTCTGCTAGTCATAATATGCAGACTAAAAGAGCAAATGCTGATGGTGAACTTAGCCTAGTGAGAAAACAGAGAAATATCAAATCATGGTTCACACTGTCAAAATTCACAGGTACTATGAGTCTCACAAAACTGTCTTGACATTCAGTCTCATGTGAGATTGTTCAAAAGTTCTCCATCCTTTCATGAGCTTGTAAAATCTTATAGTGTAGGCTAGCCTCTGATCGTCTATCAGTAAAAATTAGTAATTAAGTGTATGAGGACACCAAAACTCCAGACGTCATAACAGTAGGGAAAACTATCTAGTATGCGCCCATCCTGACTGTGATTTTCTATATTGTTATTTAGCCACTAAGGAGAAGTGATTCTCATTGTGCAGGTAAGCACCCTGGTGACAGTTTTGTGGTAGATAAGAATAAAAGAGACATAGGGGAAACCATGGGAAACCCATATTTTAACTAAAGGTAGGCCTTAGACTCATCAAAGAACAACACTCCCTTGTTGTGAGGAGGATTAGTGATACCTGACTGCTGTGCTCAATGGCAACTCCTTTTGACTCTCACGTTTTTCTTATTGATGTTTCTTAACTCCAAAAAGAGTATTACAAAGAAAGAAAGTTGGCAATATAAAATAGTTTGATACTTTCATTTAGTTTGGACAAGAAGGCATAGCTTTTAAGAGTTTTATACAATTGCTGATGCCTGCAGTCAGAGAAGAGTCAATTGAATGGCACTTAATTTAGTATACGGGAACTTCTAATAATAAGATTTATTTCACTGCAAACTGTGCCCTTTTTAAAAAGTAAAATTTGCACCATTCTATGCCCACCTGCAGAGGACTGGGGCATGGAGTATTTTCATCTTGCAGCTAAGTGTTTTAAACTTTTCTCTAAAGCGGCTCCTCTGGGAGGTGTTGCCAAGCTCTAAATATTGTCTGGAATCTCACTCACATGTAGACCCACTGCTGTTTGATTAAATTTATCCCAGGAGTTGTTTTTGATGGTGGTAATTTAGAAAGCAGTGGTCACGGCTCAGGCTTTAAAGACGGTTATCAGGTCTCTTGTAACAGGTGGGCTTGAGGGATTTTCCTTTCTTCAATTATACACATTTGTGCCTGGTCTTCACACAAGTCCGCCTTAAAACTGGAAGATCTGTTCCTTTACAAAAAGTAAGGTAGCTCTGACCTTAAGTGACTGTCCCCTGATATTCACTTTTTGTGGGTCTTAGTCAGCTTTTGAAATCATGGGATTAGTTGTGGGGAGCTACTTTAATTTTCTAGCCCATGCTGGAGTCCACATATTTCTTATGGTAGTCTGGGACTTAATTTTTGCCAACCATGCGTGGCAAATCAAGTTGGATTTGCTCTTCTCTTTAATAGGGGCAAAATACTTTATGAAACATGAGGCTATCATTTTTTATTTTTATCATTTTCATTTTTAATTGTAATTAATCTGTCATGAGGGCTCAGAATGTAGAGAATGGCATTCATTTCTTTATGTGGGGACTAGCCAGGATTGGAGCTAAGGTCAAAATTGGTTCAATATATTCCCATAATAATCTGGGAACAGTGGCATAGTGGTATTATTGCTTTCCTGCAGAGCCGGGGCTCAATGCAGTAATGCAGTAAAATAGTTCTCTGTGTTGTGACTACTGGGAGCACTTGGCCAATCAAGAGATGAAATTTTCTAGCCCAACCATGCTGAACAGAATTCCTTTTATCCAAAATAAATCACTTCTGTAATGATATCTGCCACAAAAAAGTGCAAAAATGAATAAAGGCCTCTAAAGACCCACACAGAAAACACCTGATTAATCCTGATTCTGTTTTGAGCCTAGGGATAAGCCTCACCCCCAGGCAGCCTAACCCCAAACGCGCAGACGGGCTCTGGACTTCACAAGCCTGAAATGGAGCACCGAATTTTAAAGTTTAAGAAAAAAAAATTTGTCCTTAAGGTATGCTGTCCATCCCCATTGTGTCATGTGTCATATCCTAACAAGGAATTAGAACAAACTCTGAGGTATCAGGAGGCCTCTTCCAAGTGATTTCCCCCATGTTGATCCAGCCAGGGAAAGAGAGTAAACACTGTCACTGTGCTCTTAGACTCTATTTCCTCCTGTACTCTTTTTTTTTTTTGTGATCAAAATTTTTATTGAATTCAAGTAACACAAAAAGTGAAATGCGTACAACTGATTTTCAAACAAAAAGATAAAAAGACCCCCATCCCTATGAGGAGAGGTGAAGGATTAAACAGAAAATGACAGAAGTGCAAGGACAGCCATGAGGGAGACAGCAGCCATGCTGCTAGCTCAGAAACTAAACAGGGAGAAATGAAGGGCCAAAAGTGTTAAGAGTTCCCCATATCATCGATCACCATAGATCCAGTGCCCAAACAGCTGAGGAGCAGATAGCACCTCCCTGGTATTGGAACTGGATAGCCTGTAACTCCATGATGCAGAGATTTCCATGGTTTATAGATAGTGTTCCAGTAATTTTTGAATGGATGTCTTGTAGTGATGCACAAAGAGAAATATCTTTTCTGTAGCTATGATAGATAGACCAGATGCGTACAAAAGAAGATGGATTTTCCCGTAGTCTACGCGTATGATGACTGTTCTGATTGAAAGTGGATGCAAAAGTGTCTGTTCCTTATTTAGAACTGTTTCCTCTTCTATTCCATTTGCTGCTAGGATGGGATGATTATCCTGCAATCCTTTAGTGGAATTAGTGAGTTCCATGCAGAATATGGAAATTATATGTTGTGATGAAACTGGGGTACCAGCGAGCTCCAAACTCCAAATACGAACACTTACAGGGTCCCAGGTTCACATAAACAGGTGTTTATTATACACAATACCTCCAAAAAGTAACAAGCACAGGTTTTCTTTTCACACAATCGCCTTTTCTCTCTTACCACACTGCCCTCCCCCAGTCAAGTGTTGCCTTCCTTCCTCCCAGCTCCGTCTCACCTGGATAAGGGTGTATGGACCCTTTTATTAAGTACTTCCGGTGCCAGAGCTGTTGCTTGTTGGAAGTCCTTCTGGGTCACATGGAAGTCCCATATAATATGGAGTACTTATCCCTGCAACGCCCTCCTGTGGCATCCACGGACCCCAGCAGGGCTGCTCTGACAGACTACATTTCCCAGCATTCCCTGCTGTTTCCCGAATGGGTGCCAGTATGGAGGGCTGCTGCCATCTAGTGACTGGGGGGAATGAACAGACCTTCCATGTCCTTCTCTTCTTTTCCCCCGTCCAGGGAAGGCACTGGAACCATTTTCCGGTCGGGATGCCTGTCCATTCGCCCGGGACCTCCCGTCCAGGTAAGGAAATGTTTGGGTATGGTTCTTTCCCTTCTTTGGTCGGGATGCCCGACTGACCTCCTGAAGCTTCCTATCCAGGGAAGGAACCATGCCCATTCCTGGTCGGGATGTCCGTCCAACCTGTGTGGCACTTAAGTACATGGTAAGATTAAAATAACACAGCCTTTATTACCCTTTAAATGTTTATGATAACAGCTGGGAACTGTAAAAACAGGGTGGTTAGATGTCTGTAAACTCCATGTCCGCTATGAACACTGTCAGTTAATTGATTTTATTGTAATGATTTCACAGTTAACTCAAGTCTGGATAGGTGTTGCACAGCTATATCACAGTTTAGAGTCTAAAAGTGGACTCGGACACTACTTGAGATAAGTTCTATTTTAGAAGGGCCATTTCCATGTATTAGTAAGTTAGTCCAGAAGTTCCGGCATATCCCAGCAATTCAAAGGGCAGCCTTTAAGCTAACTTGCAATGTTAAAACCCTGAGATACATTATTTTTTTTGTTGCTGTTGTCATCGGTCAAAGGAAGGACAGGAGCCAAATAGAAGATTAGGGTGCCAACCAGACCACCCTGTTTGCTTGAAACAAGAAAAAAAGAAAACGGATAGGCATATTTTAGCACAGGGTTAACAGCTGTTAAGGTTTTAGCCACTAGCTTCACAGCAATAGGCTCCGGAGAGCAATCTGAGCTCTGTAAGGCTCTCTAAGTCTTATCTTCTGAATGAGATGCCACTTCTTGGGAGCTCCTCACTTTTATAGCTCCTGGTCTTGAAGAGGTGTGATGAGTTGCCCTCAGTGGGCGTCTTCTTGCAGCTGTGGGTGATAAGAGAGATACAAGTGTTAGTGATCGCACCCCCTAGCTCTTACCTCAGATTAGCCTGGAAGGTGATGCATGGACACACATGTATGACATTATAAATAGGCAGCCTAGAGCAGAGTAATCTCCTGGTCACAGTGTCAACTCCCTTCATGTTTGGTACTGCTGAAGTGACCGTCACTGTCCCATCTGATGCTAAAATATACTTCCAAGTAGAAGGGTAAAGGGCTATGTTTATTTTTATCCATCAACCAGAATTTAATTACCCTATCTTAGCTATAGGTAAATACTTGTAGATTAATAAAGATCATCAGAGGTCAACACAGAGCTGAATGAGAGGTATATACAGAAACGAAATACAAAACAGTGGCTCTGCATGAAATCAGTGGAGATTTTGGAGCTCTCATTTAAATGTATACATGGGCTTTAGATGACATGGCTTTAGCTGTCATCAATGGGTTAACTTGCAATTGTCAATATTCTTGTGCCATAATTTATTGTATAGAGAGCAGGTGACCCTTTTGGGGTATTAACACGTGCTGAGAATCTGTGTGATGTCATGGCTGTGAAAGACCTCTGGTCTGAGAACATGGTTGAGAGAACATGTGAGGTCACTCCCAGACCTAGCCATTCCTGCCTTGATTTACTCCACATATGCCTTTTTTTTAAGTTTTTGACAGTTACTGTCTTTAGGCCGAAAATGAAATGAGCAGATTGGACTGTAATAAAGCTTTGTAATTCTGCTACCAAGTTGCCTTTTCAATGCACCAGTCACTCAGCTTGGCATCTTGAAATATCATTACATGTTACATAAAACGCTTTGCAGTATGGGGAACCTTATAATTTCTTGCTGTTCTGACTATTACCTAACAATGGGGTATCCTTATGTCTGGCTTACTGTTCTGCATGGCTCAGTTTCTTCTTTTTTTGTGGGCTTTTAAAAGCAACCTGTGTTATTTACTGCCTTCCAGCTGCTGAAAGACATTCATGAGCTTAGCCAAGAGAGGCTTCACTCCTACGCAACCTTTTCCTATATTTTAGCTTTCTGGTGGCGATCTTGCACATGTTAGAAGAAGGAGAAAAAAAAAGTACCTGCAAAGCTCAAGTACAGAGCCTGTCACTCAACACAACTGAATCATGTCTTTTTATTTCATCTTTGTTTCACAATTAAATGAACGCATTTCTTCAATTTTTTCCACAGGAGGCTAAACACTAGCAGGCTTTTCTCAAGGGGGTGACAGTATTATATTTTGGGAAAAATACCTTTTATTGTTTCAGTTTTCAGTTTTCGGTTTATAAGTTTACTTGCCAGATGTCACATGTACAATGCAATTTGTACTCACGATTGGCCTTTCATTTAATTTAACCAGCACAAAAAAAAAAATTAGACTGTTACTCCATAAAGTTCCAGCCATCTATTTTGAGATGCATTTAATCTAAGAGTCATGGGTGTCAAGAACCTATTCTAAAGCTTTAAGCTCAAAGCAGGAAACAGTTGTGATTTGGTGGCAGTCTATCCAGGGTGCTTTATGCACACAGCCACATTCACTTATGCCAGTTAATCTGATCTTTATGTCTTTGGGAAATGCAAAGAAACCTGGAGGAAAATACATGCAGATATAGTGGGAACACTCAGACTCTACAGTGATAAGCATCAGGGCCAAGATTAAAAGCCACATCTGCAACACTAACCACTGCACCACCATACTGCCATCAAAACTTTATGTTGAGCTGTATAAACATTATTAGAACATTCTTCCACAGATAATATCAAACAGCATTTGTATGTAAAAACACAATGATACTGTAGTCCTTGTTTGCTAGTATATTGTACTTCCTTCACTGTAGTCTTAATGTTACTAAATCTGTAAAACAAGAAAGCCACAGCAGCAGACGCATTCCCATCCACTTATACCACTTGGAATATGATTCTCCAGAGTCTGTAGCAGCATACCACCTCCATAGGGCGCATCTCTCAGGATGCGGCCCACCACTGCACTTATGACTACAGGGGCCAAACTCATGACAATCCAAAGCAGTTGACACCCCTTCACCATTGCCATTTGTTCTAAGGAGCCATTCTTGAGAAATCTATATTACTAAACGAAGGTTGTATATATGCACGGATGCCGGAGGCACCGAAAGCCCCGGAGTCAAACCCAGCAGCTTCCCAGAGTCAGTAGGTGGTGCCCAAACAACACAACACGACCTGTAAACTAAACTTGAGGTAAAGCGTGCACGCCAGGCTGTATATATACACAGATGCCAGAGGCCACAAGCAAGCCGTACACACTACCACCGCAATGTAGCCCTCCAAGCCCGGATCCACCGCCATGGTCACTTCAGCAAGTGAATCTGCCGCCGTCAGCAAACGACTTCTTGCTAACGACACAGCCATAGAAAAACAAAAACGAGACCGCATGGATATAAATAATGAACACAGGCGCCTATAACGCGTTTCTGAAACACCAGAACCAGATAAGTCATGGCTCCAAAAAGAAACCGCTTTAGTACAAATATGTTTATTTAATTAAGTGAAAACTTTCCCAGGATGCACCCACCCTCCATGATTTTTCTTCCCTCCAAATATCGGAGGGAACAGAAAGTGATTGCTATTCTTGGATTTGCGATTCTTTCGAGAATCGCGGGTTTGCTGGTATATGAGAATGTGTCTTCCTCTTTTTTATTCGGCCAACTGGATCATTATTGAATTAACTTTAGCAGACGTTACACACACCAATGCTCAGTGAATGTTTCAAGTGAAGTCTAATAAGAATGGAGAATAAATGGGATGCTAAGTAGCTAAGGTATATGGGTTTGTGGCCACCTTCTCAGATCCTGGATCATAACAAAGTAGAAACACTAACATTGGCAAAAGCCAAAATAGAGCACCCAGTTATTAAGATGATGAGCTGCACAGTATAACAGAAGGTTGTTGGTTCAGGCTGTCCCACTATATAGCTGTGGATCCCAAAGCAAGTTACTGGAACTGCCATAATGGTGATGTGTTGCATGTTGATTAACACATGCATGTAAGAATTTCACAGTATTCTGTACATGTGACAGCATTGACTCTATAAACCTTTACCGCACATAACTTTCTGAAACCTGCTTAATCCAATTCAGGATTACAGAGCGACAAATCTCCTATCGTGGTAGCTCTGGGTTCAAGGCCATTGCATGGCCTTTTCAGACTCACACCCAGCCAAACATGGCTAATCTGAATCTTCATTTAACCTGAGATGCATCTTTAAGATATGGTCATAGAAGATATGGATAGTGGTATCATAGTGTTGTGCCCGTAAAATGCTTTAGGGTTGTGTAGACTATGGAAAGGCCCTATATGGAATAAAGTATGTATATATCTAGGGAATGACCCTACAGAAGCCGAATGAGGACGTGCATTATCGTTATTTTTTTATAATTGTTTCCTCGAGACAATGGACTAATTTTATCAATATCTCAAGAAAACAAAAGATCTTGTTTTCTCAAAATTATGAAATAATTGTATCTAACGTTTAATGTTTAGCTTATTGAAGCCACGTCCTTTTTGAAATGGCAGAAGAGCAGAACTGTATTGATCAGTGCGTCACACTGTTGTTCAATCAAAGGCTGAAGCAGGCTGAAAAACGTTTATGCCTTAGTTTAGAAAATAATAACTTTAGTGTCCGTCATTTAAGAAGACGCTTAGGAAGGCTTCAGATGTATAGGTGTCATAATCTAAGCGAGCCTGATGCCAGGAACAAAGGTTAAGTTTCGTTTTCTCAAGATCGCGATAAAATAATTCCATTATCTCAAGAAAGCAAATTTTCGTTTTCTCAACATCTCAATAAAATTATTCCATTATCTCGAGAAAACAAAGTTCGTTTTCTTGAGATCTCGATAAAATTATTCCGTTATCTCGAGGAGACAATTTTAAAAAATAACGATATTGCATATGCCTCTCTCGGCTTCCGTATGACCCTCAGGCTCAGTAGCCACAACCCCTTGGGTATCTGAGTGTTGCAAAGTGTAGTGCTGGTTCTGCAATCAGCATTATATGTTACCTAGCATAGTGACTTCAATTACATAACTGTCCTGCTATTTTTCAAGCTGAAGGAAAGTATAATGTGAACTCTACATAGCATCAGAAGTTTTTTAAATAATTTATCACTGTGGAAGTGATAGGTGGACAGGAGGTGTTGTCAAAAGAGTTTCTTCCTTCTTTGTCTTAGCAACTGATTTTTTGATCTTCTGTGTTGTTTTCCTTGACAGTTATAGGGTGTACATAATCTGCAGTGAGTTGCTGCCCTATTCAGATTTAGTACTTGTCTAGTGCCCATTGAGTAAGTTGTTGTTGTCTGTGACCCCAGAGAAACAATTTAAAAATATGTTTTGCATTATGTACATCTGTGCTCTCAAGGCTATGCCTGAAAGACTGTTCAATTACATGATGCAACAAGAGACTCAAAAGTCAACTGAATATAGGCAAGCCCCTCATTCGAATGTCTCAGACTGGTGCAATGTGCACAGCTACTTGCTATTTTCCCCTTGGATCTCAAAGAACATGACAGTGACGGTTTTACAGATAAAATCCTGTTCTCGGCCGCAGAATAAAATCAATGCCTTTCCCACTCTGTTTAAATGATTTAAACTGCGTATTGATCTCTTGTAAATGGAAACTGAACAGATTCGGTTAGCTTAGAGAAGCACTCTAAGCCAGAAGGGAAATAACACATATGGGACCTCTCAAAGGGGCTCAGAGGGGCTACACAATGGATATTGGGGGAGGTAAGCCCCCTAGGTTGAGCTCAGTGTTTCATGTGATGGTTTGCAGACATTTTGCAGACAGGTAACAGTGGTGGGATGAAGGTTCATGGCTGAGTGGGTCTTTGAATTAGCAGCCCTGTGGATTCATGGGTTTGGGGCTGTCTGTGTGATGTTTCCCCATGCATCCCAGGGACATGCATGTTAGGTTAATTAGCAATTCTAAATTAGCTCAATGTGAGTGTAATGGGCTACTACCTTGTAGTCGGTATTTCCAGGATGGGCTCTGGATCCCCAGCGAATGAGATTAAGTGAACCTGATAATGGATAGATGGATAATTGAGAGTTTTTAAAATTGTGGAATACAGTTTTAAATGATTAATGTGGGAGGCTGTTAATGTGTTGCAGACTAGTGGCACATATGCTGCTGTCACTAACTCAATGTTCAGTTGTAAAGAAAAGGTTGGTGAACGATATATAACTGCAAATCATTGTAGGTTCAGTTATAGACAGCAAACTTTTGAACCTGTAGATGACACCAAAATAATATGAATAAATACCATGGAGGTACCAAATGTTATATGCATTACATCACACAGGACACTAATTCACAATGTATTTTCGATATTTTATGGGAAGAAAATCATCAGTCCCAATTACCAGACCCAGACTCTTTTATAAAGGATTTAAAGTGAAGTGTTCCATTTGGGTTAGCAATTAGTTTGTTCTTTGGTTTCATTTTAGAAATGAGTTGGTTTGTAAGTAGTAGGTGTTATACTTACATAACATCACAGTATCAAATTTATGGTGACAAGTGGGCCAAATTTTATGTTAGAAGCATGGAGCACAAGGTAGGAACGAGCACTGGACAATCCATCACGTGACAGACCCACTCTCAGACTCACATGGGGCAAATCTACGGTCACAAAATTAACAAACACTGACATCTCTGGGAGACTGGCAGAAAATCAATACTGACATAAGGAGAACATGCAGACTGGACAGAGGGTGTATGTCCATTGCCGCACAAAGATATTTGAAATAAAACCAGGGATAAAAACTTGAAGTTCAGTCTTCACTTTATCGTGTACTTTTTATGAATATGTTTATATTTTGAAAAACTATATTGCTAACATTTAATTGAGTAATGTTATAAAATAAGGCTTACAACAATATGCAAATTCTTGGCTGCCACCAATAATCCTTTCCATGTGTTATATTTCCTGATATCCATATTAATATTCATTATTTCCTGATTTTTTTCAGTGTTATATTTGTATGCCAGTTGCATCCAAGCTTCTGTATGAACTGGTGACTTAAATGAGTACAGAATAGTTAAATGATGTAAATATTTTAATTTACTAATTCCTTAAACATTGTTAACCTCTTGCCAATTATTTTAGTTTTACAAGCAAGTCAAGTAACAGTAGCATACACTCTAACTAATTTTCTTAGTTGTTTTACATCGAAACATGGTGTACTGTTGCAATGAATATAAGTTAATACACTTTCTTTGAGTCTGTTTTGAATTATGGCTACACTAGGCTACAGTGTGCACAACACAGGAACTTCCCCTTTAGATTGGATTAGGTGGTCAGTGGACTTATTCAGTTGGCACCCCTTTTAGATGACTGAATTGTTGAGGTAAAGTTTTTATTATTATTGATGCCACCCAAACTATCTGCAGAACAAATATGCATGTAGTACATTGCATACAGTCAGTATAATGAATGTTTGCATGTGTCACTATAATTTATGCTTTAAATTGTTATGCCGACGTATATGTTTTCTTATCAGTTTGTGTATATATATATATATATATATATACACTCCAGCGGTCCTCCACTATGGGGTGCCAAACAGGCAAATACATTGATTTTCTGAATATATAAAGTCAAAACTTGAATATATAAAGTCATTCCCGAATATATAAAGTCAAAACTTGATTATATAAAGTCAGCATCGGTATATATAAAGTCAAAACTTGTTTCTGAATATATAAAGTCAAAACTTGAATATATAAAGTCAGCGTCAGAATATATAAAGTCAGCGCTGGAATATATAAAGTCAAAGCTTGAATATATAAAGTCATTCCCGAATATATAAAGTCAAAACTTGAATATATAAAGTCAAAACTTGAATATATAAAGTCAGCGTCGGTATATATAAAGTCAAAACTTGTTTCTGAATATATAAAGTCAAACTTGAATATATAAAGTCAGCGTCAGAATATATAAAGTCAGCGCTGGAATATATAAAGTCAAAGCTTGAATATATAAAATCAGCGCTGGAATATATAAAGTCACAACTTGATTATATAAAGTCAGCGTTGGTATATATAAAGTCAAAACTTGTTTCTGAATATATAAAGTCAAAACCTGAATATATAAAGTCAGCGTCAGAATATGTAAAGTCAGCGTTGGAATATATAAAATCAAAGCTTGAATATATAAAGTCAGCGTCGGAATATATAAAGTCAGCGTTGGAATA
>JANRMT010062803.1:9791473-9809077 GCA_026402145.1 Polypterus bichir lapradei | reverse complement strand
TCTATCTATCTATCTATCTATCTATCTATCTATCTATCTATCTATCTATCTATCTATCTATCTATCTATCTAATCGACCGACCTGCCGACCTCACATACCCTCAATCTTCTGGTTACTTGATGAACCAAATGAATACCAAATGAATTCCTTGCTTATTAATAAAGGTTTCACCAAAGCAGTTGATTTTATTGATCAGATCAGTAACCAGTGGAAGTCTGATGCAACTGTTAGCATATGAGCTTGGGATTAGACCTGTCTTCTTTGAGTGGGGGCTACTTGTTAACAAATTAAAAGACTAATTCACTTAGGTGCGGGTCGCCTGTGTGAGGATTTTTTCTATGGAGATCTAATAAAAGAAGCAGAAATGACATTATAATTAAACCAAATGTAAAAGATTTTATCAGTCTTAAAAACACAATTTTAAATATTAGTTACATTAATGGTATTTTATTCCAATATATACCAAAGAACGACGTTTATGACTGGTGTCTGAAAATGTCACATTTCATACACATGAAGGAGATGTCTGATACCTTCTCGTGGAACACTCTGGGTGTCTAATTGTTACAACTTTTCTAGCATGGAGGATGTTATATAAGCCTCCCATAGTAAAAAAAAAGAGTTGGGGACCTACAGTGGAGGATTCTGCATATGGCAGAAGCTACCAATTTATTCTTGATAACCATTGGTGTGCCTTTTGTATTTAAACTTTTCTTTTAATGTCTTAGCTGCTACCCCGCTTACCAAATGTTTTTAGGGGTTATTCACTGCAAATTTCACTAATTCTATTATTTATACAAATACACATTTACTTAAAAGTGCAAAGTGACAGAAATTTTAACAAGCTTTTGAAAATTGTGGAATGCGTAGTATGGTCTATTTCTTTGTTGTAATAGTGGTTGGTGGTTTAACTGCTTGGTGGTAAACTGGTTAGCACAGCAAATGCACAGTTCCAGCATCCTGGGTTTAAATCTTACCCCTGGCCATTATCTGTGTGTGGTTTTGCATGTTCTTCTGGTATCTACTATATATGTGTTTTTGTCTGGGTGCTCTGCTTTTCCTATCACTTAGAATAAAAGCTTTCATAATATGTTATCTGTCAACTCTGAACTGAATTTGTGAGTGCATGAGTGGGCCCTAAAATACGTCCCATCCAAGGTGTTAGGAGTTGTATTTTCCCCGGAAATTATGAAAGTTTCACCAGTGTAAAAGACTAAAACATGTACTGTTATAGAGTGAATTGTTTTTCAGTGACTTATTTTAATTTGTTAATTTTTATATAGTATGAGCTGATTTCTGTCCATCCAGCAGATACATTTAAATGAGTCTTGCTTCCAGGTGATAACGGTTTTGTTACAATTTAAAGAAGTTTAGGAGATGCTTCTGCACTTAGATTTAAATGCTAGACTG
Source organism: Polypterus bichir lapradei (assembly GCA_026402145.1). Taxonomy (NCBI): domain Eukaryota; kingdom Metazoa; phylum Chordata; class Cladistia; order Polypteriformes; family Polypteridae; genus Polypterus; species Polypterus bichir. Next base: position 9,807,666 of record JANRMT010062803.1, on the reverse strand, counting down.
ATGGAGACATCATATCTCCATATTAATTTAATGTGTGTGCTTTTAAAAAATGTACATTCTCCATATGATGGTTAGAGGTTAGGAGCGTGCACTGATACAGCGTGTTGCTGCACCCACTACATGACGAATGGTTTTAGCAGAGACATACAATTCTGTAATACGCTGGCTGTCTCCTTCCCAAATAAAAACAGACTCATTTACTTTATGCTAAAATACTTTTCTTCATATATTTCTAACAGTGTTTCTGGCGGCTAATGCTGCCTTCATTATGAACATACAGAGTTTACAGAATAGAAGCACTAAATACTGCAGCTGCTATAAATTAGTTGCTATTAATGGTTGTAGTGGAAATAATAATAATACAAAATGTAATTGAACTCAGAGTAATGGTAATCATAGTCATAAAATTAAAATTGATCATAAAAGGAGCAGTGCACTTGCTGCTGGAATGCTTGGGGAAAAAAATCCATAGCTCTAACTAGATGTAATGTGGCTATTTTTAAGGGACTGACACTGATCAGGTTTAAGAGATTAGTTCCTTAATTTGCATTGCAAGGGTCACAGTGTAATTGCTACTGTTCATTCTGAGAGGGAACCTCGAAATAAAGTGCTGGCTTTCAAAAGAAAAGGAAACTCGCTTAACTGCATGGTACCGGCACATTTAATGCCTGAGAGACAGTTGAAGATCAGAGGAGTAGAGCAAGACTGACAGTTTAAAGTGTGTGTGCTGCAGAGAGGGTTGGCTTTTACTGCCAGCTGTGCGGCAGATGTTGACAGCTGTATTTCTTTTTTAAATAAAGAAAGTTTAACGTGGTTGGATCTTTTAAGACAGGGTCTCATTGGAAACTTAGAAAAAAGAACTCCCATGAGATTGCACTGTATCTGCAAACAATAAACAAGAGGATGTCATCCTCTGAAGAATGAAATATAAAAAAAATACATGCAGTGAAGTGCAATCTCTGTTTCTTGACTTCGATGTACATTGTGTATACATCGATATTTGTGTCGGGAAAGGACGGGTCCCCCGTGGCTCTTTTCTGCCTCCTAGGAAGCCTTATGAATGCCTTCACTTTTCACTTCATGAGATGAGGTGCTTATGTGCAATTTATCATTATCACCAGCCTCTAGGCTGTCCAAATGTTACTGTTGCTTCTTGCCTCGTTGTTTAATACCACCACCTTGGGCTCTGAAAACCCAAAAGAGACCAGAAACAATTTACGGCACACAAATTTTAGGTTCGTGTCCCCATTTATATTGCAAATGTGGCAATCGCACGATTAGCTGTAGTTGAATGTTTTGTATTAAACTTACTATAAAAATATATGTGTTATTAATTTTTATAAAGTCCTTTAGTGGAAGCATTGTTATTGTGGGTCAGGACTTGAGGCAAAAACTGTGAGCAGAATGAGAATGCTCAATGTAAAAGACGCCACACCATACACACGATGTACAGGTAATTTTCTGAATACACCCAAGCAGCACAGAAGTGTTGCAGAGTCTTGGGTTCAAATACCAGTATTGGTTCTATTTGTTTAGTGTTTGACATTCACCTCCTCATCATAAAAACACGTGTTAGATTAACAGGAGTGTTTCCCAAAATCTCTTTTCTAGATGAACGTTGTTGGTTGGTACCCGTTGTTATCCTATAACTTCTGGCATTTCAGTGTGTGCCATTATCCTTATGGTGACACTGTTGCTAATAATAAGATTACCAGATGGAAAGGCAGGTTGAAGCAATCAGGGAAAGAAGTGCAGAAAGGTGAGGCAATACTGAGGTCTGAAAGCAGGTTATGCCAATGTTACATTACACGATTTCCGGCCGTTTGGTATGTCAGAATTTCTGACTGTATTTGTGGATCTCATCGCCGGACCACATCAATTTACATGACTGAAAATTGCTGGGCACATCATATTTAGCAATTGCATGCTGACCTTCCAGCACAGTCTTGACCTCCCCTTTTTGTGACAGTCAATAATGTGCAGGATGACAGAGACAGTGCTGTACAAAAGGATTAACAGCTATGGCAAGTCCAGCCACAATCTTTGTCTTTTTTTCATTTTTCTGTCATGGTACATAAAACAAGCTTCTCTTCTGTCTGTGAGGTCCAAACCACGCACATTCCTTATTTCTTGTTGTTATACTTCCTGATAAGCATTCATTGGCAATCTGAGCCACTACCTCCTGATCAAAGCGCCATGCAGTCCTTACATTGATGGATTAAAGGCCAGAGGTCCACATGACCATCAATTTCTAACTCTTCCATGTGAAGCCTGTAAACCATGAGGACTGATTGAGATAATTTATGTTAGGTAGAATGCCTAGTAAGGGCTGGGTGGTCTCATGCCCTTGGAACCCCTGCAGATTTTCTCCAGTCATCTGGAGCTTTTCTTTTTGTTTTTTTTGTCTTCCTGGCCAACGGACCTTACTTTATTCTTTGTTAATTAGTATTGCCTAATTTTATTTTTATATGTTTTTTCTTTCTTCATCTTGTAATGGCACTTTGAGCTACATCATTTGTATGAAAACATGCTGTATAAATAAATGTTGTTGTTGTCCTCTGCTTTCATGCACACAGAGCCTGTCTCTATGGTGAAGGACAAGATGTCAGGCAAGTCACGGACTAGTTGCAGTGAGTTCCTGGGTATGTCACGTTATGTGACTGGCTTCATGAGCATGCAGCTGACTGCCTCTGAGTTACTAAGATAATGTAAATCAAGGCTAAGAATAAAAATTGCTGGAAAGACCATGTAAGTGATTTGACCTTTGGGAGTGAAAGACAAAACTATATAGTTTGTCAAACCCAGAACAAACGATTAAATTAATAAAATCCTAACAGTTATTTGAGATTGTTTTCCTAATTAACACTACAATATGAAAGGCTGAAAGTTTACCATCTTATATAGGTGAAATGGGGTGACTAAATATGTCATGTTGCAATGAGCAAGTTGCCCAAAAGGATATAGAGTAGAACAGATTGAGATAAGTAAGAGTAGTAAAAAAATAAAGCAAAGTGTCTTGGTAACATAAACATCCTTTTGTTTTTTAAATCATAAGTCAAAAGAAGTTTGTTTGAGAGAACATCCCTAAGCTTGGGGATATTAGGCTTACTTCCTCAATATCTTAAATACAATCAGTGCAATGATGCAATGGATTAATGATGCCGATCATCTCATGACAGAACCATCCCAGCAGTGCAGCCATATGCAACATTAATGTGGGTGTAGAAGGCTACGCAAGAACTAACCGTTCTTGTGATACTTAGAATCCCAAAATGGCATCATGATGTTGTCACTCTCATCAAGATGATACAATGAATTGAGCATAAAAAGTCAACACAACAATAACAAGAATTAATCAGAAAAGACAGAGTCAGTCAAGCAATTAATATTCAAGGCAAAGCAGTCATGGCATATGTAACCGGCAGTACAGTGGGTATAGCAACCATAAATGACATTGTTGCGAAAATACAGAACCAGCCACAAAATGTCAGTGATTATCCAGAAACTATTAGAATATAAAAAGTCATCAGCAGGATAACAAGAAAAATATTTTACTCATAAGAAATTTGACAAATGGGAGGAAACCATTCACTCGATTCAAGCTTGTTTGTTTAGCTAATAGCCAAGGTGTCCCAATTTCTCATCCAGATTCTTAAAGGTTGTCAAGGTTTTTACTTCCATTATATGTCTTGGTAGTTTGTTCCAGAGTCCCGCAACTCTTTGCGTAAAAAAAAGTGATTCCTGGCTTTAGTCTTGATTTCAATTCCCCTTAATTTCCGCTGATATCTTCAATCCCAGATATGGCTTGATCACAGTAACTGTTTAGGATGATGTCTCTCTACTTCTAGTATCCAAGACTTTGGAATTGTGTGGGGAAACCCTTTTTTGTGCCATTTAGCTCTTTAAAAATCACTTTAGGGAGTCGAACATTGCATGTTTTTTGATTAACATTTTTGAATTTGGTAGTGTTGGTTTGTTTAGTGTTTTGGCTCAGACCCCTTCTTGTGTTTTGACCTGCGATTCCCTTTCATTGCCTAGTCCTTTTTTTTAAAAAAATTATTTGCTTTGTTTTTTACCTAGGCAAAACCTACCTGTTTTTTCTTTTACAACTACAGGCTGACACAATCCTCCACTAACATCTAGCATGTTTGTATGGTTCACCAACAAAAGTGCGATAGACATATACGCCCCGACAAAACCGCGACGGACAAATGAGCACTGACAAACCCGCTAACTTGTTTTCAACAAATGTGCGCTGACAAAATCGCCGCGACAAAATCGCGAAAGAGGCCAAGAGAGTGGGACACCCTTGCTGCAATTCTTCCTACATATGCAGGGCGTGATCTTAAGGACTATCTGCGTGCCGTGCTGACGGCATGCCGCGTCTCATAATATTGACTTCTAAAATAAACATTATTATATATGCTTTAAACTAGTAATTCATATTTAATGAAACTTTCGCGATTTTGTCGGCGCGATTTTGACGGGCGCGTTTTAATCTGCGCTATTTTGTCGGCGCGCATATGTCTATCGCGCAAATGTCGGGTCACATGTTTGTATAAAGGTCAGTGAATGGTGGCACACCTTGGGAGGCATTCTGCCTTGTGCCTGTTGCTATAATCATTGTGTGCAGACTGCTTAGGTCTGTAGCGATGATCTGTGGCCCATGACAAGGTGGCATATTTTGTGAATATTGATGGGCAATCCTCTCTGTTGCTATAGAGACCCTGATGGAGAAAGCAGCTTGTTTAGAAATTGTCATATATTTTTAGAATTCATTTTATTTAAAAACAACACATCCTCCTCTGGGCTCACTTATCTAAATCAGGGTATTGGAGAGTCAGTAGCCATGCCATCTGTATTGGACTAAAGTAGATACCAACACAGGATGGAGCAGGAGTTTGTAATGGAGCATGCAAAGGACAATCATAATCACATTGCCGTGATTAAGAGTTAAAAATCAAACTAATTGCATCTCATTTATCCATTTATCAGTCTGTTATAAGAAACTGCTCTGTACAGTATAGGATATTAGGGCAATGAGTTAATGCTGCTGCCTCACAAATCTGGGATCCTAGGTTTACATCTTGTACCCTGTCATCATCTGGGTTTTGCATCTTCCCTTTGTGTACCTGAATTTCATCAAGATACTTGGCTTTCCCTCCCACATTCCTAAAGATGTGCATTTTACTTTAACTGGTAACAGTAAATTGGCCTTTTATGAGTATGTGAGTATGTGTTTCCTTTGAAATCAGGGTGGTTCCTGCCTTGAGCCCAATGCTGATGTTGTAGGCCATGGCTCCCGAGAAGCTGAATTGGGTTGAGCTGTTTTGAGAACATATGTGTGCCTCCTTAGAGCAGTCAGTTCTCATGCAAACTTTCTATACACTACATGGTCAATAGTGGATTATGGTCTGCTTTCTCTATATGGGTTTATTCTACAATCGTAAAACTCATCTAAAGGCCAAGGCAAGCATGTGATCCCAGTCTTTTTACTTGATTAGCTAAAATGAAAGAGTAACTCAGGATTCTTACTTACCAATCCAATAATTTTTCCTTTCTTTCCAATCCTTTCCCCTTAACCTATGGCCCTACATGAGTCCACCATTCAAAACCTTTGCTATGAACAGCAAAGTTAGTGGCTGCCCATTACCTCCATTCCTTTCTGCATGGATTCATTTTTTTATCCTTGGACCACTACTTTTTAATTAATATGAGTGACATGAATTTTGGTGTAGTTAGTAAACTTGTAAAATTTGCAGATGATACTAAAATTGGAGGAATGGCAAATACTGAGGACATTGTAGAAGAGGTCAGCATAATCAAGTAAACATTGGACTGGGGGCTGTTTGGGGACAAATATTACAGGACAATTTTGCAAAATTGGTCATCACAAGTGGTGAGCTCAGAAGAAAGTACAAGTGGGTTATAATTCCTAGATAATAAAATCTATCAGCTATTATCAGTTATATCGAAATTTACTGAGAAAGAGAGTCTTCAAATGCTTCTTAAACACACTGAGAGATTCAGCATTCCTAATGGAGGTGGGCTGCTTGTTTTGCCAGCTTGGAGCTACACGTGAAACAAATCTGGACTGAGATTTAATACTACACAGAGGCGGCGTCACTAGGTGTCATTCATCAACAGACCTGAGTCAACGAGCATATAACCCCACAAGTGCCTCCATATATTTAGGGATAGATCTATTGGCTGCTCTATTGGCAAGCATCATGGACTTGAACATAATATGAGCCCCTACAGAGAGCCAATATAGCCATCTGAAGAGAGGAGTGACATGTGCCCACCTTGGCTGAGTGAACAACAGATGTTCCGCTGCATTTTCAATCATCTGCAGAAGCTTGGGGACACATGCCGGTAATCCCACTAGCAGTAAATTGAATGACAAGACCAAAGTCTGGACCTGGAGTTGTGCTGCATACTTGTGTCAAATATGACCTGATATTGTGGTTACAGCAACATGGACCCTGAAGGACAGCCGGTCTTCATTCACCATCCCAAAGTTGTGTACCATGTGTGCGGGTGTTAGTCATAATGAACCAAGCTGAGCAGAGCTGGGGTGCGTAACAGCCGAGCGAGCTGGAATGACAAGAAGGTCTGTCTTTACCAAACTGAGTTGGGAATGGTGCTCCCTCATCCAGGGTGAAATATTATTGAGACAAACAGAGATTCTAGCAGATACAGTGTGGTCCTCTGATTGGAATAGTGGGTACAGCTTCATATTATCAGTGAAAGAGAAACCATGGGATTGGATGATAGAACCCAGTGAGGATGTGTAAATGGAGAAGAGAAGAGGGTACTGCACCGATACTTGGGCCACCCCTGTGCTTTCCTTGTGCACTCTTAACACATCTCCATGCCAGAACACAAGAAAGGTGGCAGCAAAAGCAATTCAAAAAGATGGGCAATGTTCACAACTGGGCGACACTTAGAAAATGTTTAAGTTAGAAACATACAGTGTGCAACTTGTGGGCCAAAGGAATATTAATTTAAAATACAGGATAAAAGACACCGTCCTATAGTAAGCATCCTGTGAAAAAAATGTAGATGTTTACATTGACACATTCTCATCATTTAAACAATGTGCTAAAATGATCAAAAAGACAAATACAATGTTAGGCTCTACAGTAAAATCCTGAATGTAAATCGAGAGATGTTATCCCCAGACTATATAATTCACCAATTAGATCACATCTGGAGTATTGGGTGCAGTTCTGATCATCACACTACAAAAAAAAGATAGAGCAGCACTTGAAGCTCTCCAGAGAATAGCAACTAAGGGCAAGTATATTCCAGGACTAAAGGGCATCTCCTGCTTTGAAAGGCTCAGAGATTTAAATCTTCATGGGGATCTGATTCAGGTCTTCAAAATTCTCAAAGGCATGGATAAAATAGATCCAGCTGAAATCTTTCCACTAAATGGTGAATGCCATGCTTGAAGGCCCCAGTGGAAATTAAGGAGAAGTGCATTTAGGATTGATGCCAGGAGGTAATTCTTTAATCAAAGAGTTATGAGAATCTGGAACAAACTATGAAGACATGTAGTTGAAGCAGAAACCTTGACAACTTTTAAGAAGTATCTTGATAAGATATTGGGAGAGCCTAGCTATTAGATAAACAAACAAACTTGGTCTCCTCCTGTGTATTTCTAACATTCTAATCATCTTCCCTCTTGATGTTTGCTTTGCACAGTAATTTGTCATTTGGCCAGTATATGCAGTATGTGTATGTATTTATACTGTATGTGTCCATTGACAAGCCTTTCTGGGCACCACTGTGTTAGATGGCCACAACTAAGTTTGGATATGATCCCAAATACAGACACACCAGTAAATATATGAGTGTGTGTGTGTCAGCAGTATACTGTATATGGACCTCTGTCTGGATGAAATGCTAAGATTGGCCCAGGACAGCTGTTGGATGGGGGTGCAGGTACTACCGAAGAGTTAGCTTAGAACATTACCTCAATGACACATCAATGAGCCTTTTTGGGGTTGGAAGAGGTCACACTCTGGACAGAATGCAAAAGTCTGCCAGAGGAGGTCAAAAAGCTGTCAGTTTTCTGTTTCAGTTGGAAGCATCAGGATGCTACAGCTGCGCCCCAGCAGCAGTTATGAGCACCTGCCCTTTTAAGAGGACAGCTGTACAGTATGTCTCCCATGATGTTTTCAGCAAACCAAAAGTACTTCAGTGCTCCTGAAATCTCCCAGGGTCAGCCTTTTAGAGGACCTCTGATCACTCAGCTGCACAACCTTGCAGTCAAGAGTAGAGTAAGTGACAAGACTTGCCTGACAATGACATCAGCAAACGCACACTCACCGGCTTACTCACACTCCACCAATTTAGAAGTGCCATTTATCCTCTGCTTATGTAATGTAGTGTGTGTTTTACACTTATAACACAGAAAATGTTGACTTTACTATGTGTAATACAGAGTATAAAATATGCCACTATTTGTTGCCACATAGACCTGTCACCTGGCCTCTTTTCTATAAAGGCTGTTCAGCTACACGTTTGCATCCCTTCAGTTTCTAGTGTAACAATTGTTTCGCAAGCATTTCACTTTTTCTAAACCACTGAGTAAGTTTATTTTTAAACACATTTTTTCTGAAAGTGAGAATTACAGTGGACAGAAGCAGAGGACAAAGGTAAAAAAATCAGATGCTGGCAACAGATATTTTAACATTTCTTTCTCAGTCCTTATTTAGGTCATACATTTGACTGTATGGGTTGCTTAGAGATCTAGTGTAATGTGCTAAGGAAGCGAAACAAATTTATAATTTTTCTTGGTACAGTAAGCTTGGGTGACGTTGATAAAAATAGCTGATTTTTCTGACTAGTTCTCGTGGGATCCTTGTAAAAACTAGAATGTCAGCTTCATGTGGTAGCGTGCCTTGTATATCTAAGGGCAAAGTGCATTTATCTTCTTTTTTTTGCTGCATGTAATTTTGTGAAATGAGCCAGCAGCCACTGTTTGCACGCTCATGATTCCCCCCCCCCCCACCTCTCTTGTATGACATAGAGGAAGACATGAAAGGGTTGTTGTTGCAGGGTCACTTTTGTTTCCCAGAACTGCATAAGCCAATGGTAGAGTGGACAAGTTTATTCACACAGCTACATAACTGCCTGTTACCTTAAAAATCAGAGAGTATCACCGTGGCATGTTTAGTTTCAACATGATGACATCATAAAAAACAAAATGATTAACAATAAATCATTTGTTCCTATTAGTCTTGACTGTAATGCCCTTAAAAAATAAAGTGGAACTACTAATGGTGGTGAATGTTAGTTTTATTATATTGTGTATTGTTTTTGTTAGTATTTGGGGAGAAAAATTTGCTTTGGTGAAAACGCTTCTTATACAGTATAGTAATTAGAAAATTGTCAAACCCTACAGGGACTGAATGGAGCTAGGATATGATAGCAGTTTATTGAAAGAAAACTTGTCAATTTTAACAGCTACTCATACAGTACCTGCTAGCTTAGAATGCTGGCAGTGATTGGTGGATTGGGACATTTGAATGTTACAAGCTAAATCATATCAGATGGCACTACAGTCTTAATTTTATTAGTGACATTGTATGGGAAATAAGATGATGCAGCATAGATTAAAGGCCCACCAAGTATTTCTTGTGTATATATTAAAAACTTGTACTTGGTCAGGGAGCCTACATAATGGAAGCATCTGGAAAAACAGCTTGCATGGGGCAGTGCCCCTACTGAAACAACAGAGGACAGTCCCCCTGGCTTGCTACAGTGCTGTGGTTTTGGAGCATGGAGCACGGGTTTGGAAGCCCATGTCCTCTGCCACAGGGACGCATGGGGAATGGCAGGGCCCTTCTTTTCAGGATGCTGCCATGTGTGTGCTTTTGCGCTGTGTGGCAGGGTTGACTACAAGAATTTTTTTGTAATAATGGATCTCCTGTCAACAGATGGCCAGGAAGTTCCATCTGGGATGCCACATGGGACCATCAGCTCCCCAACACCCAACACTTTTTATTAAAACATGGGCAGCGTTTTCTTTTTTTGTTTCCACCTGTGCCCAGTACCATACGCACAATAAACAGTCAAATACACAGCACATAGCACTTCTTCCCTCTATCCCTCCACCTCTACTCCTCCTCAGGCAAGTGTGGTCCTCTTCTTCCCTACTCTGGCTTATGGTGTGGAGTGAGGCGGCTCCTTTAGTAGAGCATCTATCTGAAAGTGCTCCAGGTGTCCTGTGATCTCCTTCCAGGTGTACTTCCGGGTGTAGCGGCAGTCCTGCATAGAAGGGCTCCACCATTCCCCATGCGCCCCCTGTCGGAGGCCACGAGCCCCAACAGGATTGAGCTTACGTGCTCCAAACCCACGTCACTGTAACATCCTAGGGGGACTGTACTCTGTTGTCCCCGGGGAAGTACTGTCCCTTGCAAGCTCTTTCCCCTGGCCCTTCCCTTATAAAGTCAAACAACTAATAATTGAATTGTGCTATGTACAGCTGACAATGAACTTGAAGTTAAACTTAATTTTCAGTATGTGTGGTGTGTGCATGTTCTCCCCTGATCCTGAGTGATTCAGTTTCTTCTCATGTTTCAAAGGCATTTTCATTAGGGTATCTCCAGCTTGGTTCAGGGTCTGCATAGATTAGCTTCATTGTTTCATTCTTGGGACTTGGGCTTATTTCCTGGCTAAGTCATTTTTGTGTGAATGTTTCGTATATGTCCCTGTGCTTGTTTAGCTTATTTATATTTATTTTTTATTGGTATTTCAGATTTCTTTAACATTCCAAAGATGGGCAAGATAGATTGATTGGTGTTTCTGAACTACTCCAGAGCAGTAGAGTGACGAAGGGTTAATCTAGTACCTCTTATGTGGATTTTAAGGCAAAGTAACCACAAGTCAAAGTCATGCACCCATGCTAATGCTAATTAAGAGTGTCCAGTTAATATAAGAGAGGTCATTCTTATGAAAATCAGAGTACCTGGAGAAAATGTGCAAACTGCAGTCAGATGGTCTGATGGTTGAGTCCAGGAGACAGAAGAACTGAAAAAAGCTCCCAGGAGAAGTGAGGGAGCAGCACTAATAACCTCTGAGCCTGTTGCCAAAATCATTAGCAAGAATACTGTAGATGCCAGTATATTTCTAACACATTTAAACATTTGTTTGATGCCAGAAAAATCATATAAAGAATGTAAAACCAATTGAGTTTATCAGTTGTGAAGGGAATACAGTAGGAGGCTAAGCTGTATTTCATAATACAGCAGTAGTGATTATTTCAGACTTGGAATGTTTAATTCCTAAATGTCACTTCCATAATAAAAAGAAAACAATTCAAGATTTAAATGAGGTAGACGTCAATTACTGTAGCATGTCTTGCGTTGGACACTGCCCACGTATTGACCCCCTAATGAGCATGGACTGGACAACTCTTCAAATTTTAGAGGTGGGGGTCTTCCAGTCCGATCATGGAGGGCTCTTGGACACAAGCAGATTTCTGCATAGGTACAGAATAATGTATGTTGGTCAGCACCATTGTGTTGTTTATTTGTAATAATAATATCAAGAGGCTGTACATATTTTGGTCCAGTAAAGTTTCTTTCTTTGAAAAGAAATTGCTGGATTAAGAATTACAAGGGATACCAAATTTCTAGAACCCAACTTTGGCCATAGCTGTTTGTGCTGAAACTTAATGAAGCCTATCTAGATAAACAGACTAGAACATCCTAGTCAGCTTCTGAGCACTTTAAAACCATCGAGATTATATATTTATGCTGTAATCTAAAGACACCTTTCTCTGTTCCCGATTTGTGGCCAGTACGGCTGATACAGGCTTGGGCCTTACATGACCCCATATTGCACAGGTGTTGAACTCCAGGCCTGGAGGGCCGCAGCGGCTACAGGTTTTTATTCTAACTCCTTTCCTAATCAGTGACCTATTTTCACTGCTAATTCACATTTTAATAGCCCTGTTAGAAGGATTCAGTCTTCTGAATTGATTCATTTCCTCATTAAAATGCAGCCAAACAGAAATGAGATGTGAAACGTGCCATCAAATGACCGGCTAAACTGGGGCTTCAAACTGTAGCCGGTTTCTTAATGAGAAGCCAATACTTGCTGTTAATTAAACTTGTTATTGAATTCCACGGCTTGTTGTTGCTCTCATTCTGCCACAGCTGACATTTCCAAAACTGTTGATTTTCTGTTTTTCATAACAACGTCGTCAAAGTGTTTTGGTGAGTTGAGAGATCAACCTTACTGAGACCTTCACCTTTCTTTATTTTCAGAAATTGTGTGATGTGGTGGCTTATTTTGTGTTTCATTATTATTTGGTTGCTAATGAAGGAAAAAGAAACAACTAAAGGGCCTGAGTCAAGTTAATTGAAAGAAGTAATCAGCAGCAACAACTGGTCACTAATTAAAAAGATGGTTAGAAAGAAAACCTGCAGCCACTGCGGCCCTCCAGGACTGGAGTTGGACACCCCTGCCATATTGGAATAACTGGGATCTCAAACTGAACACAAGAATGGGCTGTCATTATAATGAGCAATGTTGTGTGGCATTCATATTTTGGTGTTTCCTTTTTTTGACTGTGTCACCAAGAGGCCAAAACTGTCATTCTCGACCCATAATATATCATTTTTTGTGTAATTTTACCAAAGTATTCTGCGTTACATCTGAAATGAAAGGTAAAAAAATGTCTGTCTGATTTTTATCAGCTTAGCTTTTTGTACTGTTCCTTCTATCCAGCCTCTTATCTTTATAGTCAGCTAATTAAAAAATAATATAGTGTAGCAAAATCAGCTTTTATAAGTCATCTCATATTGCCTGTCTTATTCATTTATTCATGAAGCTTTAAAAGCAAGTGAAACTTTAATATGCTGGTTTTCTAACTTCATTCCATGGGGAACAATGACAGGCCCACATTTTATTTTAACCAAATTATTTTTGCACATTTGAAGCGTAAGCACAGCACTCAGTGATCACCTGACAGGGATTACAGGATGTGAGATATAAAGTGTTGTGAATAATGGAGAAAAGGTAACTGCTAGAAGATTTTACAGCCTTGATGTAGTTCTGGATCTTCAAAACCCCTGAGAGCCTAAGCTTTTGCAGTCATGGACCATTAAAGTCGCCTTAAGCTGATGTCACATTATGTGACTTCTTATTGTTTGGTTTGTCAGATTTGTCAGCTGCAGTTGCTGATCATGTCACTAAACCATTCTAGTTTACATGACTGAAAAATCGCTGACCATGTATGCTGACATTCCAGCACAGTTGTGCTCACCACTTTTTGTGACAGCCAATAGCATGCTACCTGACAGAGCCGGTGCTGTGCAAGGGGTTAATGAGGTATGGCGTGTTCAGTGGCAATCTCTGCTCTTTTATTTTCTTTTTTCCATTCTGTCATGTTATGTAAATAACAAAGAATCAGACAGACAAGCTTCTTCCCTGTTTGTGAAGTCCAAAAAACCCAGTTTCCTTTTCTTGTTGCTGTATTCTATGCATTGTACTTCCAAATGAGCATTCATTGGTTGGCAGCTCCCACGCACTTAGAGCCCAACCTCTTCAACTAAAGACACAATCTTTTGATTTTGTTGAACCATGGACTAGTTGGACTGAGTCGCTGGGCATGTCACATTACGTTAGTGCCAACTGTCTCCAACTCGCCAAGATTATGGAAATGAAGGCTACTGGAAAAGTTGTACAATGTGACATGGCCTTCAGACTTGGCTCAGAGAGACGTTCTGTGCTTGGCTTATTCTTTTTATATAAAAACATAAGGCGCTAAAGCATAGATAGACAGTGTAAATGAAGAGGCAAGACCAACGAAAAGATTTGGGGACACCTCTCTGGACACACCCCTTTGCTCAGTTAAGCCCTTTGACTGCCTCCCAATCGCATGTCTGTGACAACAGATAGATAGTAGTAGTGATATTTTCTCATTTACAGAATACAGTGAAATTCTTTTATTTACATGTCCAGCCTACATGCAACACATCTCTTCTGTTTAGTGCTATGATGAACAAAAAAGTGTTAAAATGCATAGGTTCATTTTATTTAAAAGAAAATATAAATCAATTTTCCTGATGTACTCCTTTCCGCGATACACTTTATTCCCTTAATAGGCAGGAAAAAGTAAAGAATGACTTCTAAAATGGGATGTGAAGTTCATCTAAGTCATTATAGTAGCCATATTATACATTTTATTTATATAGTGCCCTTTCCAATGATGACAGTCTGATTTAACAAACGGCATAAACAAAATGTTATGATGTCATATCATTATATAACTGATTTTAAATAATCCCTATCAAGATATATATATATTAAGATGTATATACAGTATATATACACACAGTTGTGTACAGTATATACAGTATATGGGTCTGTATCGAAGGAGTGACACTTTATAGGAGTGACATAACAAAGGAGTGACATAAATACCGTATTAAAGAAGTGACATTTTGCTGGAGTGACATAACGAATCACCTACCACACACAACATAAAGTATGCTCACCAAAACAATCGTTGTTGCCTCACCTACCACACACAACTGAAAGTACATGGCAAAAAAATCGTTGTCGCCTAACCTACCAGTTGGATGGTTGGTTGGGCGGTTGTCACTCCTTTGAAATTTATATCTGAGGTTTCACTCCTTTGTTATGTCACTCCTATGACATGTCACTCCTTTGAATAGTACCGACAGTATATGCATGTATGTGTATTTGTATTGGTAGGTAAACAAATTACAGTACTATAGCAGTTTCCAAAAAATGGTGCTGTATCAATAGAAGTATTAATACACATCCTCACAGAGTCACAGAGTGCAAAATAAATAATTAAGTAAATACATAGAATTCTCTAACAATGAAGCCCAAAAGCAAAGGTTACATTTTGGCAACCTGCCCTCAGATCTAATTGTTTTAACGTTGAGATCATGGCTCTTGTACCTGAGCGGTGGCCATCTGCCTGGCGCTATCAGTCTTCACGTTGTCTTTCTTTATCTAGTAGTCATTTTCTCATGTGCTCTCATCTTGCTTTCTAGAGACGGAGTGTCATCTGTTAATTTCATTTCTACAGTGTTACTCCCTGATTTTGTCTTTCTGCTTGAGGTGGAAATCTCTTGTTTTTTTATTTTTTTAACTTCTCACTGAGAGTTTTATTTCATTTTGTGTGTTCATTACTACTGGATGGGGTTGAATTTTTGGTGGATTGTGGCTGATATCGATTCCTGTTGTTCAGGTTTATTGTAATAGATTCCTCTGGGTGCAATAATAGAAAAGTAAAGAAAAATAATGGTTATATTGGGAGCTACTGCATGCCTTCAAGTTATATTTTATTATTTCTTTGTATTGGAAAGGACGGTTCTCCTTGTACCCTGTGGCTTGATACACTTTCTCATATTTTTAAATCTGTGAGATTTGTTAATTTGTCCAAGCAGCCACTGTTGTAAAGTTTGAGAGGATAAAACAAACAAAAAAAAGAAAACATTTTCATTTTGTGGAATTGCAGCAACGTTGGCTGTGCTGATGTGCACAGGACACTGAGAAGGAACTGATTTTTATTTTTCTGGTGCTGCACTGCCTTGTATGCTTAATGCAGGGTGCGCCCCTTGTGTAATCTGTTAACATATTTCTATCATCCAGTTTAAACAGACACCTAAGTTTGATTTAAAGCTCTATGAAATAATTCTCACATTTTTATTCATATGCTTTATTTTTACAAAGCATACCATACCTACATTTTAAGATAATTTTCTAAAATATTAAATACCTTATTTTGGTTTAGTTTTGAAAACTTAAAAACTGTTACACATCTATAAAAATGGCTACTTAATTTTTAAAATAGTTTAAGTAAAAACAAATGTGTTTTTTTTTTCTCCTTTGGTATTTTTTGGCTAAGTAACTGCGTCATGTACTATTTGATGTCCAAGCAGCTATGATCATATATATGCCATTAACTCAGGGTTGTGAAGCTGGTTAAGGTTCATAGCAGGGTTATCTATCTATCTATCTATCTATCTATCTATCTATCTATCTATCTATCTATCTATCTATCTATCTATCTGTCTATACACACACACACACACACACACACATCCATACAGTATCTGATAGAATGCATTAATATACAAAGATGACAGGCTAGGTTACTGGTTTTAGAGGGCTATGGCTCTGGGAAAGAAACTATT
>JANRMT010062803.1:9749882-9791373 GCA_026402145.1 Polypterus bichir lapradei | reverse complement strand
TATATATATATATATATATATATATATATATATATATATATAAATAATTTATTTTCTGCCCAGCTTCATGTTTAATTTTGGTATAGAAGGCCCCAGCTGTCAGAGACTAAGCCCCTTGGGGTGCTGCTTTTCTTTAACTTGTAAGTGGTTTGAGGTTTTTAAGGAAACACTCTCTTACTTTTTATTTGAGAAACATGATGACCTGACTTGTCTCATAATAAATAAAATGAAATGAAAAATACCCTCACTTTGGGTGAACTTTTTGTAGCTTCCACTCATACCTGGAAGGCTCTTTTATAAGGTAGAAAATAAGAGTAAAAATGTAAGAAAACTTAAGAACACAATTGAGTAATCAGACAAAGCAAACATTTTTTTTTCCAATGTGATTTACATATATATTTGACATAGCTTAAGTGGAAAAGTAAAGAATAAAAGAGGAATATCTGACTGATGAAAACCCCGTTGTATAGTATGTTACTTATATTGACTACTACAGCACTATAGTACTTTCCATAATATCCAAATAAAGGTGGCATAAATACCTGAATATCAAATATTCTCAGGTAATTGAGCATCAATTCAGAGAAATCATTTATTTCCAATTAGAGCTGACCTCTAAGGAGTAGTTACGAAGGACCACCAAATCAAAAACTATTAGCCAATTTACAAGAATCAGCATTCATTACACAGAATTAACATACATGTGGAACATTCCAAAGGTTTGGCGACAACAGAAGGATGAAAGGGAAATATGTGGAGAGTGTGCAAGGAAGTGTTCAAGACTGTTGCAGTTCTTTGTGGTCCAGGAGGCCAAAACATTTTCTAGAAGACATGGAGGCGAAAGCTGAAATCTGGACAAACCGAAAATCCAAATCCCCCACACAGAACAGAGTGATGCTTTATGTGTGTATGTAGTCTCCTATGTATTTTTTTATTTTTGAGGAGCTGTAAGGGTCACCTTACTGCTGTAATCACTCATTTACTTCCATATTACAAGTGGTTTCTCCACATTCAACACAAAATGCCACTTTTAATAACTACTACTGTCTCAAAATAATTTAACCCCCTGAATAGAATCCATCATAAGAGCATACATTTGCAAATGAGGTGTTGTCTTAAGCATACTTGATGTAACTAAGGTGCAGAAGTTTTGTGATTCTGTCCCGTGGAGCGATGAAACAAAACTGGGACTTTACTTCGACAATGAAGTAAGGTGGTGGCTTGGTGATGCTCTGGGGCTGCTTTGGTTCTTCTGATGGTGGAAAACTGTAGTGTGTGATGGACAAGATGGATTCAATCAAGTACCAAGAAACCCTAGGAGAAAACGTGGACCTTCCGACAGGACAATGATCCCAAGCATACCTCAAAGTGCACCAAGGCTTGGCTTCAGATGATGTCTTGAAAGATTCTAGAGTGGCTGTCCCAGTTGTTTGACTTGAATCTCACAGAAAATCTCAAGTGGGATTTGAAGAAGACGGTTGCAGCATGCAAACCCATGAATATTAGTGAGCTGGAGGCTATTGCCAATGAGGACTGGGCTAATATTCCTCAGGATTGCTGGCAGAACGCTGCCAGAAGCTGGAGTCTAACTATGTGCCACTCTTGCAAGAGGTCATAGCAGAAAAAGGGTGCTCTACTAAGTGGATGCTTGTCATGAAGGGGTTGAATAATTTTAAGACTGCAGCAATCATTAAACATGGCATTTATTGTTGAATGTGGAGAGACCACTTGTAATATTAGTTGTGTTCAGCTATTTAAGTTGTTCTTGTTTGATTTATTTAATGCAAACAGCTGAAAGTTTGTAAATTTTGTCAATAACACTAATTTGAAATGGTGGTTGAATCATTTTGAGTGCGACTGTACATGTGTGTGGGTGTGTGTTTATGAAAAATGTAATCTTAAAATTTTGTAATCTGAAAATTTTGCTTTTTGTCTGTGGAGCTCCTGGATGAATACATCTCAGCATAGATAGAACAGTTTAGAACAAACAGTATCTGAGATATCCACCTTCAACACCAAGACCTATGTGCAACAATAAATTCCAAAAAAATGGAACCAACTTTTAAAACATTATGTTTGTTTTGTTAAAAACTCCAGGTGTATTGATTTTAGTCCAGTTTGGTTCAGTACAGTACTTATCCTTCAAGAACAGTTTAACCAATGTCCAACAATAACTCCTGTAGGAATTGTTTAATTTTACAGGGATATTTGCAGGCTGCTAAAGTTAGTCATGGAGCCAGCCATATTGATTCCTAAAAACTTTGCATAAATAGTTTTTGAAATATATACAGTAATTTATTTATATATGCATTTGCACACACAAAGAGGCAAAGACGTACACGTATGCACACATTCAAAGAAATGTAACTATAGTTAACAACTTTTTTGCCCTACTAGAGCACATGCTGGAAGATGAAGAGAAAGAAATGAGCACACAAACACACTGTCACACTCGTGCACATGAGAGGCAGCTAAAGGGCCTTAATGAAAGTAATTCTATGCTAGACCAAGGGGTGGCGGTGTGCACTAATGCTTTCTCTCACTTTTCTGCAGACCAGTTATGGGAAATTTCACCTGGCCTCGATGATGTCACTTCTGGTTCCAGCCTCAATGACGCCACTTCCGTCTCCTGCCCCACTGATGATGTCAGCTCCGGTCCAAGGCCCATTGACATCACTTCCGGTTCCGCCCCTACTGATGACGCCATTTATGGTCCCGGCCCCCAACAACACTATTTTTAGTACCGGCCCCACTATTGGTATCGCTTCCTCTGGTCTCCCTAAAAGTCGCCATCTTGGTGCCAGAAAATCAGCTCAGGTGTGGACTCCCAGCCTGTACAAACCTGTACCTTGATTCTATCCATTTGCAGCCAGGAACAATATATGGGTGGCTGTCCCAAACCTTTTTTTTGAGTGACTCTTTGTCGTACTTCTAACAACACATACACACAAACACTTACTTAGGTCTATAAAGGTTGACATGACAGTATATGAGTTAATATACCTGATTCTATCTTATTGTAAGTACAGCTTGGTGGTATTATATTGTAAAATCTTCTGTTGAGTGATTTTCCTGTGGTATCACTACAATGAAATTTATTTGGAAGTACAGCTGTGACACTGCGGGTGGCTCCTTTCTCCCTCTTCATTTTTGGAATCCTCTTGAACCCGACACCATCGATAACGTAACTGGAAGACTATGGCAGATGAGGACAAAACACACACAAAGCAAAGGGATGATGTAGAAGTGTTCAGTGCTTTTGTTAAAAACCAAGTCCAAAAGAGTGTTCAAAAAGTGCAGTGCTCAGAAATTAGTTCAATAAATAATCCTATAAAAACAAAGGTGAATTGGAGGGTAAAATAATCCCAATAAATATTCATTAAAAACGAGGTTAAAATCAACTGGCAGGAAATTGTCATTACTAAAAAAAACCCAGTGCCTTCTTCCTTACTGGTGGCTCCTCTGCTTAGTGTTTCCCCACGACTCTGCTGCCACAGGTGGGTCTGGACTTGCTGCTATTTATGATGGCAGTTGGTCATGGTTGGTTGCTGCTCTGATGATTGCGGTCAATCCACTGGTGTGTTGCAAAGAAACTTGCTGTACAAGGGAAAAAAAAGTCGTCATACGATTTTTTAAAAGTTGTCTACTATTGTTTGGACAACCATTTCACACAGCGCATGAATGAGCCGTTGTTGGAGTGATAGTGTGTATATTGTGAGCTAAATAAATGGTGCCAGACTGTACTTGATAATCTTAAAGAAGAGAATGTGTTGAATCTTTAAAAATGATTCAGTAATATTGTAGGGGTGGAGAAGTGGGTGTTGCAGTAGTGAAGGTTAACTCTCAGCCCCGCTATACTGCCTGACCATCACTTCAGTTTGGCTTTGTTTAGGTATTCCAGTTTGATTGGCCAACAATAAAAGAAATTGAGCATGTATGTGGGTTTACCCAATCAGGAACTGGCTCTCTCGATGGGATAGCTATGGCTGCCTATGACCCTGAAGTGGAATTACTGAGTTCCAGAAATTAAATGATACATGGATAGATTTCATAGTTGGGTTTCAGAAATTAACCAACAATGAGAAACAGAGGCAATTTGGACAGTAGGAGAATGCACAGATTTTCTGTTTGAATCATGTGCATTGTTTATAAATTTTTCCTTTAGATCATAAAATAACTAATAATGAAGATTTTAAACTTACTGGATATGAGTAGCCAGGTGAGACTAAAGCAATGAGTGCGCCCTCTCATGGATGGACTGACTTTCCTTCCCAGGTTGGTTCCGGTGCTGCTTAAACAATAGGCTCCTGCTCTCTTTGACTCTATATTAGTATTAGCTAGTTTGGAATACATGAGAATGGATTGTTTGATTTTTTAGACATAGTTTTGACAATTACTATTTTTTTTAATTAT
This sequence comes from Polypterus bichir lapradei, assembly GCA_026402145.1. Lineage (NCBI taxonomy): Eukaryota > Metazoa > Chordata > Cladistia > Polypteriformes > Polypteridae > Polypterus > Polypterus bichir. Next base: position 9,786,960 of record JANRMT010062803.1, on the reverse strand, counting down.
TATACTTAAATTACCCTTTCCAATAGAATTTGATCTCTTAATTGTATACAACACATACTGTATATTACCAATTAACAAGTATGAAACAGGCACAGGTGTAAGTGGCAATGGATGCTGTAGGGGAAAAAAAGCTCCTTTGCTATTTCTTCACATATGTGATCATTAGTTTATTTTATGTGAAATCACCAATGCATTTCAAGTGAAATAAAAACAGCAAATTGTTAACAAGACAAGAAAACACATTCATCACTATGCATTAAATGTTTGCATTCTTGATTTGGATAGTCCGAATTGATGCATTAAAAGCAGATATTGGCAAATACAGTAAAGGCTGATGTAATTGAAATAGAAGTCCAGTTAAAAGTAATGAACACATGCAAGAAAAACGAGGGTGAAGTTCTAGTGTGAGCACTCAAATTAACTTAATTAATTTTGGGTTGAGAGAAGGCGTTACGATACGTGCTATTTTTTTTTTCATGTGTGGGACGCTTGTTTCTCAGACTAACAAAGCTCCAGAATTATATTGTGATTGATCTGCAAACCAGCTGAACCTAAAAGTGACAACAGAAAAGTTATTTAGAGTAGGAAATAAGTTCTACAGAGTACAGTTGCACATTGGGAAATTGCAATTCTGCATTTAGCCTTTTCTTTTCCAAAACCATGCTCTTAAAACTTTTTCAGTCCTGGGCTTCCAGTCTATGGCGGTCTGTAAAGCTGCTCCATTCTGTATATGTAGGTCTTGGTAAAAATGCCCTCTTCTTCTCCATTGCCTTATGAAGATGACATTCTCATTTCAGTCTACCTCATTTTCTGCCTTCATGCTGCGTTGTCTTGATGACTTTTTTTTGTCTGTTTTTGCTCAGTAGAAGTCAATGAACAGGAATAAATGAAAATTTATTAAATAGAGCACTGTTCATAAGAAGCTGTATCAGGAAATATGAATCCAAAGTAACCGCAGTTCATTGTTTTATTAGTTTTCTACTTAATGTTAATTTTGTTCTTGTATTTGTTAATTACTTTTTAAACACTTTGACGAAAGGCTCTGCATAAAAATTACATGATTAGAATCATTAAGGAATTTATTTAGCTGAAAGCTTTATTTCAGTCAGATTGTTTTTATGTGCTCATGATTGTTCAAAATAGCCCTGTTCATGAGGATGTGAGGCACTATATATCCATCCTTCCATTATCCAACCCGCTATATCCTAACTACAGGGTCACGGGGTCTGCTGGAGCCAATTCCAGCCAACACAGGGCGCAAGGCAGGAAACAAACCCTGGGCAGGGCACCAGCCCACCACAGGGCGTACACACACACACACTTGGGACAATTTAGAATCGCCAATGCACCTAACCTGCATGTCTTTGGGCTGTGGGAGGAAACCGGAGCACCCGGAGGAAACCCACGCAGACACGGGGAGACCATGCAAACTCCATGCAGGGTGGACCCAGGAAGCAAACACGGGTCTCCTACCTGCGAGGCAGCAGCGCTACCCACTGTGCCACCGTGCCGCCTGGCGCCAACCCAACACAGACTGACATCAGAGGCATGGGCAAAATAAACAAAAAGTCTTTATTTTCTTCAGCCGTGGGACACGTCTTCCCTGTGTCCCACTGGCCCTACACAGTCCCCAAACACAAATAAAACTCCCCAAATCACATTCTTCTTTCCTCCAGTCCTCCCAGGGCAGCTTCATCCTTCTTCTTCTCCTCCCGACTCTGGCGCCCTGAGTAGTGGCTGCAGGCTCCCTTTATAGCCAACCCAGAACTGCTTCAGGTGGTAGTTAACCTCAATTAGGCTGCATTTCTGGGTGAGGCTGCGTCGCCACCCACATGGGCTCAGGAAGCCTTGCAGCGTCCCCTGGCAGTGGCCACGAAGCCCAACCAGGTTCAATATTACCGGCCCTGATGCAACATGGGGGGGCTGCCACCAAGTGTTTCGGGGGATGTAGCGTGCATCCTATGGCTGCTCCTCCAGATCCAGTGTCAGCGTCCCGGCTGGGCATGGGCCCCGGCCTTCTGCCACAATATATATATATATTGTAACCAAAAGGCGCTATATAGGCACCTGACCCGACACAGACTCATACTGGAGGCACGTATAAAGCCAAGAAACTTTTTATTTTTCTTCACCTGTTGGGCTCGTCTTCCCAGTGACCCCCACAGGCACAACACAGTCCCAAGTACACAAAAGCTCAAACACTCTCCCTCTTTGCATCACTGCTCCTCCCATCAAGCGTAGTCCTCCTCCTCCCAACTCTGGCCATTGAGTGGTGGCTGCTGGCCTCTTTTACAGTTCATCTGGAAGTGCTCCAGGTGGTTGACTGCCAAGGTCCGGTTGCACTTCCGGGTGTGGCGAATACACTGCCCATAAGGGCTCAGGAGTCCCAGCTGCAGCACCCCCTGGCGGTGCCTGCGGGACCCAACAGGGCTGCACCCAACTCCAATTCTTATGGAGCCCTGCGGGATATGGAGGCACTGCTCCAACCCAGGGGGCTGGCCATCTAGGGTCCAGGGGGAGGTATTGCACAGTCCAAAGCTGCTCCCCCTAAACATATAGTGAAGGGGTGTCCCGGCCGGGCATGGACCCCAGCTGTCCACCACAATATATATATATATATAATATGTCCTTTGAATCAAATGAAAAATTACTAATCAGCTAAAGAGTTAATTTCAGTCAGTGTGTTTTTATATACTTAATGATTATTCAAGGGTTAGGATAAAAGGTACTACATAAAACATAATTAATTTATTAGAATCAATTTCAATGAAAATTTTGTATATGTTTATTAGTACTTAATATGGCCTGTCTCTGAGGAGGAAAGGCAATAAAAAATTAATCAAGTGACTGTGATCTAAAAAATTGAAATAGAAAGTTGCAATGGGCTGAAAGTCTTATTTTAATTTTGGCTGTTTAGCGCAGTCAATGAAAAATAGTGCTATGTAAAAATGAATTTATCAGTTGGAATAAAAGGTGAGACGTCAGCAATGGACTTGTTTTGAAGAAAGTAGTGAAGTTCTGCTACTTAGGTGACATGTTGAGTGCAGTTAGAGGTGCTGGCGAGGTTGAGAGGTGTGTGAAAGAAACCCTGGGAGCTGCCCGCCATTCTTACTTTTAAAGAAGTCTCTCTTGAATTGAAGTGTAAATATGTGTGAGAAGCAATATGGTGTATGGTAGAGAGATGGAAGCAAAGTGGGAAAGAACAGGGATGAGATTGATCAGATGGATGTGTGAAGTGTCTGGAAGTGAGAAGAAGACAAATGCCAAGTAAAGGGAAATACTTGGTTAGGAGGCCATAAAGTAGGTGTTGTGCTGAAGAGAAACAGACTAAGGTGATTTGGAGATTTAGATCAAAAGGCAAAGGGTGATTGTGTGAAGATGGAGATGGAGGGGATGAGACCCAGAAGGAGGTTGAAGCATAAAATTATGATGAAATGTAAAGAATAGATCTCATCCCAAAGAATGCCCAGGACCACAGAGAGTGGAGGAAAAGTTTTTGGAGCAATAACTGCAAACCTGGATAAACCCAGAAACTGGTAATGATGATGATTATTATGAATGAAATGGTGAATAGGAATATGACAATGAGCCATATGCCTTATTTTAGTGAGAGTGCCCACAATTCTGACATAGCATCGTTATATGAGGAAGAAGGAGGCTACATAAAAATAAATGAAATGATTAGAATGAAAAGATGATTAGGAATTTGACAATGGGCTCGTAGCCTTATTGCAGTCAAAGTGTTTTTTGATTTGCTGTTCCTAAAATAGCACTGCCTCTGAGGAGGAAAGGTACCATATAATAATTAATGAATCAATCAATTATAATGTAAATGTGAGTAGGAATTTGACAAGCTGCAGTATGCTGCAAGCCTTACTTTAGTCAAGGTTTTTGACGTGCCCAAGACTCATCATTAGCATTGGTGCTAGATAAAAAAGAATCTGTCGGTTGGAATGAAAAGCGAATAGGAATTTGACAATGAGCTGAATGCCTTATTACAGTCAAAGTGCTTTTAGAATTGCCGTTCTTATAATTGCACTGAGGAGGAAAGGCACTATATAATGTTTAATCTATAAGAAACAAAAGCTTTTAATTCCACAAGGCTGTATTGCCATATTTCAGTCAAAAGTGCTGTTTGACATGCTCACGCTTCCTCAGTAGCACCGTCTCTAAGGAAGATCCATATGTTCCCACTAATAAGGAGGCTTAAGCACACTGACATTTACTGAATAGTGCAACTTGTTTACAAAGCTGCAAAGTACTAAAATATTTATTAACGGTATCTCATCGTACTAATTAGCTGCAAGAAGAGATTTTACACCCGGATCCTTAGTTATTTCAGTTTATTTTCTTTTCTCGTTGTTGCTTAGTTGGAGTGAAAATGAAATTGCCTTATTACAAGCTTCACATACTAGAATCTTCACTGTGAGAGAATTAGTAATGAGGTGAGTTCTTGTTTTTTATAAATTACATAAAAGAAAAAACAAAGAAGACTCACAGTGGTGAAATGCAGGCAGGTTTCGTGAATCTGCTGGTTAGCTGAAAACACATCTCATGTGATTGACACAAGGCTTGTGTTTCAGTAGACAACCCAATAAAAAGCAGTGATGTATAGAATATGGGCCCTCAGAAACCAGCTGACAAGTTTGGGTTTTGTGTGTGACCTACATTTGCGAATTCTACAGGAATATTCAAATTCATATCCATACTTCAGTCCAATTTTAGATTTGGTGGAAACCAGAGTCTGACTTGATAGGAATAGGAACAAGGTCGGAACTATGGGTCTGGACCAAAATTCATACTAAACAACATCCAACATGGTCTTACTTTCACTCAAAAAAGAAGTATAGGCAGAAAATGTGTTATAGAAATAGAAGGAACCCAACCATCTCGAACCAAAGCAGTCTTGAATGGAGCTTCAGTCTATAACAAAGCCACTCTGTTGACACTGGGTCAGTCAGTCAGATTCAGCAGTCTGTTATGGGATTGTGGGAAAAAACCAGAGCACCTGTGGAAAACCCTATGATCACAAAGAAAACATAACCTTGTTATCTCAGGACGCTAAGATGTAATGTGACCTCATCGATGTTTCTTATGGTTGTCTGCTGCTGTGTCCAAAGTGTACTTTCATGTTGAGAGATTTTGACTGGCTGCTTGGTATTCTTAACAGGGGTCTCTTTTAAAAAGGAGTTGTTTAACCATTCCTTATTAATGTGTACATACTGTATAAACTGCTGTCAGATCTGTCATCTGTCTTGCTTAGGCTTGGCAGGCAGATTAGGGAAGTCAAAACCCATAAGCAGAGTTTGAAATCCCACTTGTGCTTTGACCCATTCTAGTTACTGAGATCATTTTTTTAACGGACATGCATTAGATATGGTGACTCCAGTTGAGAGGATGTGTGCATTTTCCACAAGTGCAGTGGCGTGGTGTTAACGGGCCTAGCACTGCTGCCTTCCACCTTCTCGACCCATTCATAATCTCCTTGTGTCCGTACATTTCCACTGTGTTTCCTCCCACATCCCAAAGATGTGACAATTAGGCTAATTGGAAACTCTGAATCGACCCCATGTGGTGAATGATCCTCCATGTAAGAGTGTACTGTGATGATAAGCCACCCTGAGTTAAATCCAGCTTTGTAGTAGGTGCTGCTTGGATCGACTGTGGCTCTTTACCACACAGTGTTAGCTTCAGAAAATGAATAGGTCATATATTTACCACTAGTTGATCATGAGTGTGTCGTTTAGTGGTGGCGGTTCTTTGCAAAATTCTGTCAACCAACATTGCAGTTTAAAGTTAAACATGCTAAGTTTTTACTTTTAAACTGGATACCTTTTTCTGTTATTAGTAAAGTCACAGGTGATGTACAGTTACCCTCTAAGTGTTGTTAAAAGTTTAAAATATCTGATCTTTTATTCATTTTTAGACTTAAAATAAATAACATTTTCTGGGGTGCTGGGAAGATGAGTTTATCCTGTGTGAAAGAAGCCTGGATCAGAGACAGACACAGGACACCCAAGTCCAAAAGCACACACGTTTATTTCTGTTCTTCTACTCACAACACAGTGCACCAAAACAGTCACAATAACTCAGTCCTTTTCTTTTCCTTTTTATCTTTCTGTTCTTCTTTGCCTCCCAACTCCGGCTCCCCGAAAGGAGTGAGGTGGCCCCTTTTATGTTGCACCCGGATGTGCTCCAGGTGCGCCCTGTTGAACTTCCTACAGCACTTCCTGGTGTGGCAGAAGTGCTGCATGGGTACCTGGAAGCAGGGATCGCCCAGGTGCCCCCTGGCGGTGGCCATGGACCACAACAGGGTTGAGCTTCCAAGCTCCCAATCCGTGGCTCTGATGTAACCCAGTGGGGCTTCCATCTTGCACCCCAGGGAAGTTATTGCCCTTCTCCCGGTCCTTCCCTTCTCCAGGCGTCCCGGTGGGGCAAGGTCCCCGGTTGTCTGTCACACCTGGCAGCAATGAGAATTAGATAAGTCTCCCATGGATGGATGCCAATCCATCAAAGTGTATGTATACCGTACAGAATGTGTATCTTGCAGGGGGAATGTGTTCTGAGATCTCTTTGATTTCTGAGTAGGTGGCACTTTATAGTAACTTTCAATAATGAGTCATTAACAATCATTATACAGTGTTATTAACATACATTCTATAACAAGAATGCACAGGAGACATCAACGGTTTGGGGTAGCCACCTGTATAATATGCCCTGGCGGCAAATTTGTATATTTGTTTGAGTTGTGTTCAGCTCAAAGTCCAAAACAGAACTGTCTTATAGGGGTAAAGATGGCGGCCTTAAAGGTTGGAATTTGACATCATGATGTCATCATGGGTGATGAAATCAGATGTGACGTCATCATGGGCACCAGAACCGGAAGTGACCTCATAATGTGCGCCAGAAAACGGAAGTGACATCATCATGGGCGAGGATTGAGAGAGAGAGCCAGTGCACCTCACCACCCCCTGGTCTGACGTGGAATTATCACTATTCAGACCCATTAGCTGCCTCCCATTCACACGTGTGTGACAATTCAAATAGTTGTAAATACCACTAAATGATAATTCATAAATGAGTAACACTTCTTAGTAACTAGTACATCAATAACAGACATTAAGTACATGTACTATATTTTTTTTTATTACAGTGTTGCAAATTGTTTATTCATTAGCTGCAAACCTTATTGCAGTGCCTAATCTAAACTTCTCATCTTAAAGAATGATGAAGGTTTATTGATGAAAGTCATTGTAAAGTGTTCATTCTCTGTATTTTGATAGACCAAAGCACACACCATTAAACACTGGGAATTATTGGAAAATAGCACTTAGCTTGACTTTTCATGAATTAAGGTGCAGAAAGGATTCACTTCATCAGAATAAGAGTCCCTGGTCCAAAAGGATCATGTGTTAGTTTTGGCTGTTCAGCTGTATCTCAGTAGCTTGTCTTGGAGATGAAGTCAAAGGGCCAGATGGATGGCACAATAAATTCCAACAAGACAGTACTTAGCTAGTCAACAAGTAACACATTACATTAGCTTCTTTCTAAACTATCATCATCATCATCAACAGCATTATATAGGTATATCCAGGTTATCACCTTTAAATACTGTTTAGAAGAATAAGTCCAATAATTGTTTTGGTTATCTCAAAGGCTTTTTATTCTTCTCTCTCTCTCTCTTTCTTTGCACCCAGATTGTTATGGCACATTCTTGGTTTTATAAAAAAAGATTTTTGCTTTAATAAAATCTCTTTAATAAAATCTCAAAAAACAGTTTATACTTGCCCTTTTTTTGATTGTATGTTGATGTTTACGTGTCAACAGGGGCTCTTCTTGTGGCATGTATGACATCTATTATTCCTGGTTCTGATTTTTTTTATCTGTAAATTCAAGCTTAATAGCTACTACTTTAGGATAGGGGTTGCCTACTGTAGGTGGATCTGTTAATCAGTTAGTGACTTTGTTATGCAACAGCAAGCGACAAATAGATGTGCAGTGGCAAGCCATAAAAGCTCCAACTCTAAGGTGTTACTCTTAGCTCAATGTGTAAATATAGTAAGAAACAAATATACTATATGTTTGGGTTACTATTCAATGCATGCATTAGAGTGACATATTGATTACATTTGCTGTATACTCCAGGATTTCTGATTATCCATTTAAAGCACAAATCACAGTGATGACTGATTTATTGATTATGTTTGCTGTACACTATGACATAAGTCAGGTGGCACTGAGCTGCAGTGGTTGGATCTGCTTGTTCTCTCTGTTCATTTGGCTTTTCCCCAGGAACTCTGGCTTCTTCACAGAGATGTGCAGGTTAGTCTGACTGACAACTTCAATTGCCTTGGATGGTCTTGGACCTCATGTAGAGTTGTACTTGTACCAAATGCAGCATATAAGAGCACTAGCTCCCTGTGATCCTGATAAGTTGTTTCATACAATTGGTTTATTCTATGTTTGTGCACAGGTGTGTAAAAGTTAAGTCAGACCATATCTTTAATAAAATCTCAAAATGGAAAATTACATCTGCCCATATTCTATGGCCACTTAATCCTGATCACAACTACGAAAGCTGAGTACAGGATGAGACTCTAAATTGTACAACAGTTCTCCGCAGATGAAAAATGTAATACTTGGCTAATGAAATAGATATTACATTCACATGTTTCACACACATAGATTCAACTTTGTATAGTGCCGATGTCTGAGTGCCTGTCTTGTATTAATTTCGCTTGAAAAGTGCAGAATAGTGTGTTTTAAAAGCTCTGTGTTGCTTTTTGACAAATTGTTTCTGATATATCACTGAGTGTTGCAGGCCACAATTTCACAGTAAGCATAATGCTTCCAAGGTGTTAGACTCGACCTTTAGATGAAGAAATATGCTAAATGTCTGTTCTTTTAATGGTGATCTGAAATTCCTCCTGAGCCTTTTTATTAATTCTCTGTTTGTGGTGTGTTACTTTTTATGTTGTGCTTAAATGGAAGGAAAGAATAAAGGGTTAGTAAGAATGTTGCAGCATTGCTTTCAGCTGTTCTGAAGTACTGCTGATAAAAAGGAAATCCTTCCAGATAGCTGCTGGGCAACCGTGTTTGATAGGGGCTAAAAGTCAATATCCTCTTGTGAATTTCCCTGGGATAGTTGTTTGACCTTCCAGGTTTCAAGTTAAATCTTGTGATAATCCTAGCATGCAAGGTCTTGCATAATTATGAGTTCTCCTGCGGCATTACACCGAGGCAGTCCATTTGAGGATTTAGTTAAGGATACTTGGGAGCAAGTAAAGTTCGCTACCTGCTGTTTTTAAATGTTCTTTGGTCAGAAGGTCCTCATAGGGAATGCTGTTCTAAGCTCCATCATTTTGGGAAACATTAATGAACTTTACTTTTAAGGATTAAATGATAATATCAACAGTAAGGTCAGGTAGCACTTGCATGAGAAGGAAAATGAAACTTTGACATGGACATTTTTTATGAAGGAAGTATTTTTCTTTGCTAATTGTTTATAATTTAACATATTTTTGTTGAGTAGTGGTAGAGTGTTGTTGCCTGAGCTGCCTCGAAAGCTTGCATATTGTAATCTTTTTAGTTAGCCAATAAAAGGTTTCATTTTGCTTGACTTGTCAAGTTTTTGGTGAAAAATCCAATAAACTCTTGCTGCTGATCTCCAGAGTTTCAATTTGTTCAGGATATTGTCACTTTATTTTATACCATTAATAGCGCACTGCACGATAATGTGCAGTGAATACACTTGACTTGAGCCTTCCTAGTTTTCATCCTCTTTATCTGTACATTTAGCATTCATTTGCTCAGAGGTTGCTGTGCTTGCTGCTTCCTCAGCAGCTCTTCTTTTCTCCACCCTAGCGGCCCGCTGCTTCTCTTCTTTAGTCGGTATGTTTTTGCGTTAAAACTGAACGTTGCGTTGTGTTGCAATGACTTTGTATGTTTTCTTGAATTTTTCACTTAAGCTGGCACTTAAGTCTTCAATCTGCCTCAAGAATGATTTAAGATATGAAGAGGTAGGGGAAGTGACGGCGAAAGTGGTAGGGAATGTGCCGTATGGCCGCCCTACTGCTGGCTGCTGCCAAGAGTTGATTTTACAATAGAATAAAATTGAATTAAAAAGAGGAATAACCTTGGAGGTCAATCATCACCCCAAAAGTGAATAACAGACATCACTTAGTATATGTGTGCCAAATTTCAGGTCAATAGGTCAAATGGTTTGCGAGCTACAGGTGATTTAAAATCCTGGACAGACAAATGGACATCCACGGTAGCGTATTATATAAGAAGATGTAAGTGATAACACCTGGTTACACTATCTGACTTAAGTCAAGTAAACAAAGTGTCAAAAAAATTGCCATCCAGTTGGCTCTCCATCAGAACTACTGAATCTCAGAGGTGCAGAGGTCTGCAGGTGTACCCACCTTGAAAAATCACCTCTAGTGAATTGTCCGCAGATCAGTTGGTTTTTAAAGACTTTTGCACCAAGCACCACTTTGCCAAGTTTGAAGATACAGTAAATCACATGGCTTACAGGCTTGTCTTAGTATAAATTGCACCTTAAAGTTGGCCCATTTGTTTAACTAAGTAGATTTATATGATATTATTTTTTTACATAAAAAAATATATTTTCTGTGGAGTTCTTTATAGATTAAAAAATTAGTGTGGAGGATGCAGTTGTTTCATATACAAAATCTTGGTGATGTCTGAATCATAGAAGGCATTCTATCTTATGTCTGGACACATTTAGCTTGTTTCTGTTATTATTTTTTTCTTCAAAAGTGTTATGAGCTCAGTTTATTCCTAATTTTACATTTCGCACCTTTTGTGACAAGTTTTGGGGATTTTATGACATGTAGAAACCATTTTGTTATTCATAAATTTATTTGGTAAATATTTAGTCATTATAGTTATATATCTTTGTATTGGTCATCCTCATTTTGACATCTTGTTGGTATTGTGTTGCTAGGCAATTGACTGAAAGTATACGACATGTGACGCCACTGAACCAATGCTATAAAGGTCCCACCGGGTGTTTGCAGGTCATCCGTGTTTCCAAATAAATCCCTACATGTTGATAAGTTGTTTTCCAAAGAACAATCTCTGGTTAAGAGATTTAGGGTTTCAATTTTAAGCAGTGATGTAGTGTACTGTTTCTTTGTTTTAGGTGAAAGATTTAGTATCGGATCCTCTTTCATAAAGACTCCTTTGTCTCATCCCATAAATGACATTTTCTGTCTGCTGCTCAGGCAGTTTCAAAGCTAGTTCTTAAAAGAAATGAACATAATATTTTTCTTACCACCCAGGCTGTGGAGAGAAGCAGACATAACACCTTGTGTCCGTATAACCAGACTGGACTTAGAACAGAGTGTCTGTCTGTTTTACAAAAGTTTGTACAATGAGTGAGAGTGCATGAGGAGTGTAACTCACTCTCTCTTGTGATGCAATAAGTGAGACAGGGCAAAAATTACAAAAAAAGCAGGTCAGGCTATGCCAAAATAGATTAGATTAGATAAACTTAATTAATCCCAAGGGAAACTTCAGATGCATACAGCAGCAGAAATGAAAAAAAAAGATACAGATAATACAGCAAATCAATCAATCAACTAATAAATAAATAGAATAAAATTAGAAGTATCTTGTGCAGATATTTCAAAATAAACTTAACAAGTACATTGAGAGGAAGCATTGAATTACCTGATAGCAGCGGGCAGAAAAGACCCCAAGATGCGCTTCTTAGCACACCGTGGTGGAATGAACCCCTGGCTAAAAGTGTTCCAAGGGAGCATCTCCTGGAGGTGATTGAGGGGATTTTTCATGGTGGCATTCAATTTTGCCACCATCATCTTTTTCACAACAGTGTCTAGTGTACCGGGGTCTACTCTGTGATAAAGCAGGCTTTTCTCTTACTTTTGATCAGGCATTGTGCTTCTTTTGAGCTCAAGTTGCTTTTTCAGGAGACTACAGCATAGAACAATATGCCGGCCACAATGGACTGGTAGAGCTTGCTGCACACCTCAAAAGACCTGAGTTTTCTTAGGAAGTACAGTCTGCTCCAGCCCTTCTGGTACAACATCACGCTGTTGTTTAGCTGAACCCCCAGGTACATGTAGCTTTGCACCTCTTGCACATCCTCTCCCTGAATGGTGACTGGTCTCAGAAGCTTCTTGGCACGCTGGAAGTCCACCACCATCTCTTTTCTCTTGCTGATGTTGAGTTGCAGGTTGTTGTCTCAGCACCTCAAGACAAAGTCCTCTGTAGCCTTCTTGTACTCCGATTCATCTCCATTATTAATGCAGCCTGTGATGGAAGATTCATTTGAAAATTTCTGTACATGGCAAGCGCTGATATTGTGCTGAAAGTCTGTTGTACTACAGTGGATGGAAGTACATATGGAGTGCGTCTTACTCAGTCTTTTACTGTACTAAAAAAGAGCCTGGCTCCCGCACCATGTTTCTGTGTATGATGAGGGTCTACTGTAGTATTATAACACTTTAAAATCTTTGAAAATGTCGATAGACTCTGTGGGTGCACCTTTCATTTGGTGCTGGCAAGGTGTTTTTCCAGCTATGAGAGTAAAACCTGCATGATTTTTGAGTTGATTTTTTATGCTTTTCATAGCTTTGACCGACACAAAGTATCATTATAAAAACATACTGTATATATTATTAATTACAAAGCTGTAATATAAGCAATTAAAAATACATAGGCAGTCAGCTATATGACCCACATCAAAAAGTGATGACCTTTATTAAAGCAGTACAAGTGAAAAGATGACACACTGTTTTGGAGAACCTGGTTTTGTGTGATAAAATCTGGCCTCTGTGTGTTTCCTTCCCAATTCTTGTTCTGCTTGCTCATGTCGTTGTCATGCTCATGGGTCGCTGGAGCTTACTCCATCTATACCGGGCACAATATAGGGTACACTCACTCATATGGAACCTATTGAAAGCTAACAATCATGCATATCTTTGAGCTATGGGAGAGAAATTGGAATGCCAGATTAAAAGCCTATGCAGGCATAAAAAGATGCTAAGATCTGTACTGGGTGTGACGAGGATGGACAGGATTAGAAATGAGTATATTAGAGGGTCAGCTTAAGTTGGACGGTTGGGAGACAAAATCAGTGAGGTGAGATTGCGTTGGTTTGGACATGTGCAGAGGAGAGATGCTGAGTAAATTGGGAGAAGGATGCTAAGGATAGAGCTGCCAGGCAAGAGGAAAAGAGGATGGCCTAAGAGAAGGTTTATGGATGTGTTGAGAGAGGTCATGCAGGTGATCGGTGTAACAGAACAAGATAAATATAAACCCAGAATCCTGGAGCTGAGCAATAGCAGGTCATTTCATATATTTTTTATTCTGTATTTGCAACTATTGTAGAATACTATATTTGATATAGTATTAAAATTCTTAATTTATATTATATATATATATATATATATATGTAAACATTCACTTGTGCATTCACTTAGTTTCTTTACTCAGGGATGTAAACTTCCTGACAGAACTGGATGCAGGGTTACTACAGAGCAGGCTGATTCATGCCAGGCCAATTTAGGATTACCTAGGATTACCTGGGAGGCAGGAGGAAACTAAAACACCTGAAGAAAACTGACATGGACAAGGAGGGAAAATACAGACTCCATCCAGTGATCAGGTTGGAACCTTGGACTCAACACAGCTAACTGTTCCATAAATAACCCATCCACATGATTTGAATTCAGCTTCCCTTTTTATGAGGGAAAAGCTACAAATGTTTAAAGTAGTAGGTAGTATCCAGAAAAGCAATACAAAGTACAGCGATGAAATGAAAAGTGCAATATGTTGTGCAGCAAGTAGATATTTGACAGTCCTGAGGTGAAAGCATAACAGGCAGACAACTGGAGTGCCATACCTGCTCAAGACATACAGCATACCACCTGAAGGTACCAGCTGTTCTTGAGCTGTCAGGTGTACAGAGGTACAGTAAAAGCAGTTTTTTTTTTCCTGGGATGTTATCTTTATTAGGATAGAATTCTGAAAATCTAACAGTTTCATAATTTATTTCATTCAGTGCTAAGTTGCAGGAATTCATTATTTTTTTCCCACAATTTATAATATATTAACTGTATATGGGAAAATAGCTGGAGGGTAAGATTAATAGTGTCAGTATGTTTACACAAGCTTTAATAACCTGGTTATTTACAGAAGCCTAGCTTCTAAAATGCCATGCACACCCTTATTCCAGTTAGAGAAAATTGGTTTATTGATGACTTAAAAAACAGGTTAACAGACATACTGTAGATTTCTCTGCAATTAACCCGGTTATTTGGCCATGTAAACCCTTAACCAGGTTACACTGCAATCTGTTCTGTTCACTTGCACATGTGTTAGCTTCATACATGCTTTCAGCAACCACGGGTGGAAGCGTCCACAAGATAATTTCCTGAATCAAATATTTGAATGATTGTGTTAATCACCTGGATGAAATAATCAGAGTCAATATTTCAGAAATCTCTAAATTTATGCTGATGAGATGAACATTATGGAAGTAACCCCCAAGGAAGACAGGAATAGTTCAATCAAACACTCTTTATTCAGTCCCAGATGAGTACATGGATTCCACGTTGCAAGGCAGAAGAGCAAAGTTCCCCTGTTTCAATTGGCTTTTAATATTTTTCCTCCTTCCGCCTTCCCCTTACTTATCAATAAGCACAATATGTTTATTTAAGCATTTCATCTTACATTGCCTCAATTGACTAACCGTTACTATTTTGTGTACATTGCAAAAGGGGCCCCAAAGAAAGAATAGTCATCTTTCCCGTGTCTAACGAATGTATTCCATAAAAAGAAAATGTCCTTGGTTAGCTTACTGCACCCTGTCTCATGACAAACGCCTGTATGAATAACCTGCCGTTATAGCGAAAACAGCTTTTAACCCTTAGTAGCTTGCAAGCAGTTCAATTTTCTTTCACAACATACTCTCTTAAACTCGGCAGCACAATCTGGAGAGCAATAGGGTAACACGTAAGACGTAACGTGCGTTATGTAGTCTGATTCATTTTTAGAGTAACAAGTAACGTCAAACCTAACACAACACTTATTTTATTCAATTAAAATACCTGCATTATTATTATCACAGCAGCACTGGCTGGTGTGTCACTCCTTTGCAGGCCTCAATCGCACAGCCAAGCAGAAAAGAGTGTGTTGAATGCAGTCTGGTAACAGAATATATTAATAAAGTGCCAGTTTAGCCTTAATCCAATTTGCTGTAGACACACTGTAACAGTGTGATTGGGTAACGCAGCAGTCGGACTGAGTAATACTAATTAATATTAATAACCAATATAACATTAATAACTGATTAATATGTCATGCACATCTTTGGAATATGAGATGAAAATGAGATTTCAATGGAGAAACAGAGAGAAAATGAAAATGCAAGTGATCAAATTCTATGATTGTTTTTTATAAAAGGATGAATGTTTTTTACTTCAGAGCACATGAAGGACTAAACGTATTTATAAATCACAAGAAAATGATCACAGGCTTCATGGCTGTTTTCAGATTCTTGGTGGCTGATGTTGACGTTTAATTCTTTCTTGTGCAGTTTAACGTTGTTGAAATGTTTTGCCAAAGGAAAACTCTAGAAGAAAACTTCTGCATGTAAACGTACATTTTTAAGAAACCAGTATCCTGGTTATGTGTACGCATGTAAACGCACCCCATTTCATCCCTTATTCAACCAGCTTAATTCACTTCAGGGTCATGGAGAGCCAGAGTGTATCCCAGCCGCATCGGGGGCAATGCAGGAACCAACCTGGGAAAGAGCTTGTTCATCACAGGGCACAGACAGTTACTGTACACACCCACGCTCACTCATAGAATCGCTGATTAATATAACATGTACATCTTTGGGATATGAGATGAAAACAAGAGATTTCTATGGAGAAACAGGGAGAAGATGAAAATGCAAGTGATCAAATTCTATAATTGTTTTTTAAAAAAGGATGAATGTTATTTACTTCAGAGTATGAAGGACTAAACATGTTTATAAATCACAAGAAAATGCTCACAGGCTTCATGGTTGTTTTCAGATTCATGATGGCCGATGACAGTGTTTAAATATTTTTTGTGCAGATTAATGATGTCGAAATGTTTTGCCAAAGTAAAACTCCAGAAGAAAACTTCTGCATGTAAACGTAAATTTTTAAGAAACCAGGGTTCTGCCTTAACTGGGTTGATCACCTCATCCTCGTTATGTGTGTGCATGTAAACGCACCCTGTTTCACCAGAAAAAGTATTCCTCCATTCATCCCTTATTCAACCAGCTTAAATCACTTCAGGGTCATGGAGAACCAGAGTGTATCCCAGCAGCATCAGGAGCAATGCAGGAACCAACCTTTGGAAGAGCTTGTCCATGTGGGTTCACTTCCCGGTTCCTCCCTGTGTGGATAGCGCTTTGAGTACTGAGAAAAGCGCTATATAAATGTAATGAATTATTATCATAGGGCACAGACAATTATTGTACACACCCATACTCACTCATAGAATCGCTGATTAATATGACATGCACATCTTTGGGATATGAGATGAAAACAAGAGATTCTATAATTGTTTTTTTTTTCCTAGTTTAGAGGTCAAAGTCCGCTGGGCGCTGTTTGTTGCTTGTGAGTTGTGTGAATTTATTACTAAAGCCATTCTGGGATTCCACTCTTTACAGCACTTTCTGTAGTGTTGCATTAAATAATCATTAGGGTCCTGTATTTCCCAGTGCTTTCCACAAAGGGTAGACACTCTTCTACCCTTTACAATATCGCCTGAATGTGGTGGCAGTTAGATAGCTAAAACCAAAAAATCTGAAAAATCCAACCGTTTTTATTATTTTCCCCAAGATTGTCACTCATCTGTGACTGTCTCTGTGTATCCTAAATTCCACACTGAATACTGTATGCTTATGCGGTGGGCTGGTGCCCTGCCCGGGGTTTGCTTCCTGCCTTGCACCCTGTGTTGGCTGGGATTGGCTCCAGCAGACCCCCGTGACCCTGTAGTTAGGATATAGCGGGTTGGATAATGGATGGATACTGTATGCTTATATATAGGCTTTATGATAAATATTTGTATGCACAGTGACATTCCCTATCATGTCAGAGCAGAATAACTGTGCTAACAACAAAGTTAATGGAGTAATGCTAGTACAGTCATGTTGCCTTGTTAACTGACAGATTGAAGACATTAACATAGCATAGTATAACATTTTCAGATCTGCTTAATCCAATTCAGGATATCATATCAGAACTGACCACTGTGGTGTAGCAGGTCCACAGCTCAAATTAAAAATGCCACTGTTTAAATAAATAGTCGCCACACTTGCGGCTTAGCGAGGGGGCGTGGTATGTGTGGCCGAAGCAGTTCCTGCGTGATTCGTTATGTGGACGGTCTTCACTTAATTGCACAGGTGAGGAGTCATCCACATCCGTAATTGGCGCCAGGAGCTGCTAATTGCCACATCTGAACCATGTCCCCGTGATAAATAGAAGCATGAGGCGGCTAGGGGGGGAAAAAGAGAGAGAAAAGATGGACAGAGGTTATAAGGAGAAGAAGGCAGGAAGCAGGGAGGAGAAAGCCGGTGCGTAAGTGAGCAGGACAACAAAAGGCAGCTGGACAGTGAGCCCTTGCGGGGTGTTTGGTCAGCACCCGGGGGCAGTCGTTAGTGGTTGCTCCCGCTGAGCGTTTGTGAAGAGCGGGAGTGACCAGAAGGAGGGTGGCTCGCCGTATAAAGCCAATGAAGGCAGCGGAAGACGGGACTTGGGATGTGAAAGCCCCAGCGTGAGCACCCTGGTTGCTTGGGAGCCCAAGTTCCAGTCAGGTGAAGCCCACTGTAGCCAGGGATCGGCGAGGCGAACAAACCAGCGGTAGAAGGCAGTAAGAAGGTCAGCTGCAGGTAGGGTGGCTCCCCTGGTGCATAACCTGGATGGGAGAAGCAGGGGAGTCACCAGTAAAAGACTGCTTCCAGCCATTATTTTAACCTTGTTGTTTTTGAAGGATTTTTTTTCTCTTGTGTTTTTAACCTCCACCAGTTTACTCGTTTTATTTGATTATTTATTTATGGAACTTTAATGCACTGCACTATTTGTTTGGACACTTTGATTTTTCTTGTTGCTGTTTTAAATAAAAGCACTTTTGCACATTTTGCACCATCCCCTTGCTTCATTGGTGTGCCTCACTGTCCAGCTCATCGGTAACATTACCGATGGTGTTGGGTTCAGAGCTCCCAGAAGCAAGACGGGAGCATGGACTGGAACCCACATTGTCACAACCACAAGACAGAAAACAGCCCAGAGCAGGGTGCCAGTCTACAGAGTTTTCTACACACCATACACGACAAGTCTCAGTGCATTGGCTTTAAAGTTTTGAGGTGCTGAGCACAGTGTGAATTGTCAATGAACGGCACATCTGTCGTTATTTGTTGCCTTCCAGTCAAGTACAGTTTTTCAGTCCTTTAATTTTCTAATGCAGCCGCCCCTTGATCAAAAAAGGATAAATCCTTTAACTTTTATCATAATTTCAAATTCTCAAACCAATGGAATCCATTTCAAGACCATGAAGGGTTAGACATTATGCTAACAGCTTTTGTACACAATAGGATCCAGTCCTATGGGAAGTGGAGTGTGAATCCATTACAAAGCTAACTAATGCATATACTCACAATTTAGAATTGTTAGTTAAAGTAATCTGGAGATGAGGGAGGAAAACCAAAATGTCAGAAGAAAACCCCATGCTGACTCCACAAGTATCTAAAAACTCAATATACAATGATTGGGCAAATGATTCAAACTGAATGCATGGTCCATGAAGGGGCAGCTATAGTCGACTGGCTTTTTAACTTTACCCATAATGTTTTATCTTTCACAAGGTTAGTAAGCCATAGAATATATCATCATGTCAAGCTTTCTGTCCACACATCCTCTATTTTCATTGCATGTGTACTGCTAACCTGCTAGCCTGCTACCTACTGTGCGTGGTAGTTATGATCACATATTTTGTTGGATTATAACATAACGTAATGTTGTAATATCTGTTCGATTCAGAGTCAGTGTTACCTGGAAGCCGATCCATGCAGGAGGCAAGCCTTAATGGGGCGTCCCTCTATCTCAGGATCACTTTGGAGCTACTGCTTGGGACAAACTGCATTTCTTTAGAGATGTCAGGGAAAACTCATAAAGGCAGTAAATGGATAAGAAATTCAATCCAGCAACACTAAATATGTGAGGCATTAACACTTTGTGTTCAAATTTTTTATTTAAATACAAAAATGCAATGAAAACACTTTAAAGGAACATAAGCCATTTTGACAATAATTACAATAAGGTAAAACTCATTGCTTGGTCCCCATCCCATAACACAATCCAACCCAGCTCTGCTACATTTAAAATAATAGCAACAGCAAAAGAATAAAGGAGCCTAAGAGATCCAGCATGTCATCAGCTCCATTAAGAAGAAGAAGAAGAAGAGGTAAGGATTAGTGTTGTGGCCAGAATCTGGGTGCATTCATGCTTGGACCAGCTCTGCTGTATCTATCCATTTATCAATATAAAAAACAGATGCCCCATTGATCCTCACTGCTGACATCTCGAAAAGGATCCAATGAAGTAAGGAAGAATTCCAGACAGAAAGAGAACAAGAATCTCTGTTGGATTACAGATAAATGAATTTTGGAAAAGTCTAGAACAGTTGTTCCCAAACTCGGTCCTGGGGACCCACTGTGGCTGCAGGTTTTTTTTCCAACCAACTTCCGTTTTTCATTGGACTCTTAGCCTAATTAAGTGAGTCATTATTTCCCAGTTTCTGTGTTTTGGAGTCAATGTAGAAATTAAAAACTAAGTTTGGTAGATTTTTCTTAAAATGCAATAAGCATATGTAGTTTTTTAAAGTCGTTAACAGTATTTTCAACCTAATTTTCATTATGTTTTTCCTGGTGTTCTGATAATTTAATTGATTATTTAATAAATTAGCAGGTCTGACACTGAAGTTGTTGCTGCTTTCATCATCCCGGATTGTCTGCTGTGCTGGTTGTTAATTGTCACTATTAGGGTTAAATGAAGGGACCAAACTACACAGGAAAAGGGAAAATAATAGAAAAAGAACCAAAGAGACTTAAGAATTTATAGTTTTACAAAAAAACAGAAATATTCCTAAATGTCTTATAAATGTGAAATCCATACTGTTGTGTTTTTCTGAATGCAGAATAAGTGAAGAGTAAAAAAGACCAGCTTATTAAATGAGATGTTATTGATTATTATCACCGCTTGTGAATCTGGTTGGAACAAAAACCTGCAGCCACAGTGGGTCCCCAGGACCGAGTTTGGGAACCACTGGTCTAGAAGTTGGAAAACGTGGGGAAGCAAGGGAATGCTGATAGAGAGTATGGAAGTTAGAAAATCAGATGCCTCAGACCAGAAAATGAAACACAGATGGGCAGTCCCAGAACATCTGCCTAAATGTACCTGGGGTTTTCAAAGAACAAAAGTGGGTCAGATGACAAAAGTAATACTTTTGTGGGATTACTTTACTTTATAATTTTTTAATTCAAAGAGAATGCAAAATAAATTTATTTTCATTTAGATTAAAAAAAATGCCTTTCAGGATTAGACCTTTATCACATCTCCAGCATGATAAAGACTGACTCCGATAATGACTTACTCACAAACAGTATATTGTTCATGTTTGTGAGTGTGAAACTTTCAGAGCCACAGTAGTCACACTTGTGCAACCTGACCTCTCAAACATGAAATGATACATTTCAGGGTATGTGGCCTCATCGTTTGAGCTATAATTTTGATTTATGGCATCAGAGTCTGGTTGGATGGGAACAAAAGAAATGACTAATGGAGATGGGGAAAGAAAATCATGTTATGTGAATTAATGAGATGGCCTTGCCTGAAGAAGACTGAAAAACACAATGGAAGGCAACAGCAAGAGATGGGAATCTAAGCTTGGCGGGCTACAGCCTGATGAGCGATCAATTAAGTGTGCCGACTTGAACAGTAAACAATAATA
Organism: Polypterus bichir lapradei; assembly: GCA_026402145.1. Classification (NCBI taxonomy): domain Eukaryota; kingdom Metazoa; phylum Chordata; class Cladistia; order Polypteriformes; family Polypteridae; genus Polypterus; species Polypterus bichir. The sequence continues at coordinate 9,765,918 of JANRMT010062803.1, read as the reverse complement.
GACTCATTTAGGCAAAGCTTTGCTAATGAGAGTCTGCATTTGCGGGTCAACGTGATTCTTGACAAGTGCTGCATTGTTCTCATGCCATAAACCAGTATGGACAAAAAGTAGCTTGATGAAGGGAAAAAAGCTGGGAAAGATGGAAGTGGGTTGTATGGTATCCAGTATTCACCTACCTGCGTGGCCATGACATACCATGTATAGCCTTTAAAATATTCTTCAAGGTATGTTTACTTTGAAACTCTTTTTTGTGTGAATAGCAGCTTTCTTGCTTGCAATAAAAAGGAAAGTTTTGCAGTCAATTTCCCTTTAAGTACAACTTATACGATAACAGTCCACATCTCTCTCACTGAACTTACATGTTAAATTATTTAGCTGTTTTTTTCTAGCTTAGTCTGTTATTCAGGATCATCTAGTCCTTCTTATTTTATTCCAGGTATGCCTTTTCATTGCAATAGAACACTGTGGATAATGACCACCCTATTTGAACTATTTAATTATGGAGTGAGCTAGAAGAAAGTGGGAAGGGCATCAGCAGGACAATGTTAGTTATTCTGGTAAGTTAGTTTAGCCATTCTGTTTCACCCTAACCATGCTGACTGTAGGTATTATAGACAGTAAAATCTTAGGCTCTGTAAATGTGTCTGTACTGTCTAAAAGCATCTTGGGCTAAACAAAAGTGCCTTTATAGTCTAAGGCAGTGGTTTGTAAACTTTATGGCCTCGGGACTTAGTTTCATCTATTTTTGTTTTTCTGTATTATATTCTGTATATGTTTTCTACTAGCTGAACCCCCGTGGCTCAGCCCGCATAGTAGTGAAACAGGACAAACTCTTAATATCAATAAACAAACAGGTATCACTAACTAAGCGGGGGCAAAGTACGCTCCAAAACATGGCGACAGGTAAACTGACTTGAACGGAGGCTGGCGCGTGAGTGAGGAGGGCCCCTCCCCTCGGCTCACAGCCTCTAGCACTAATAAATCGCTCCTGCAAGCAAACTGTGATACTTAACGAGATGAGAGAAGTCGCAGAATCAACTGGAAAGTTAAGCAAATTATAGAAAAAAACCTGATCGAAATCCATTAAGTAGTTCTCTCGTGAAAAGCAGACATACACACAGACAGACAGACGTTGGATTTTATGTATATACCAGTAACGGCGTACTGCACGATAACATGCTGTTAATACACTTGACTTGAGCATTCATAGTTTTCAGACTCTTTCTTTGTACGTTTAGCATTCGTTTGCTCAGAGGTTGATGCGCTTGCTGCTTCCTGAGCAGCTCTTCTTTTCTCCACCCTAGCGGCCCGCTGCTTCTCTTCTTTCATCGGCATCTTTTCATGTTAAAACTGATTAAATTAGTTTTTGTGTTGCAATTACTTAGTACGCTTTCTTTAATTTTTCACTTAAGCTGGCACTTAAGTCTTCAATCTGCCTCAAGAATGATTAGCGGAGGTGGTAGGGAATAAGAACGGCGCCCATACGCATGCGCTGCACGGCCGAGAGTTGATTCTCCAATAAAATAAAATAAAAATAAAAATAATAATAAAAATCATCACCCCGAAAGCGGATAGTAGACGTCACATAATATATGTGTACCAAATTTCACGTCACCAGGTGAAACGGTTTGCGAGCTACAGGTGATTTTAAATCCTGGACAGACAAACAAACGGCCACGGTACCGTATTATATAAGAAGATAGATATTATTAAAATTTTAATGTAAACTAGCCAACAATTTTCCCTGAATGGCAAACATTAACAAAAGTAAATACATAGCCTTAGTCAACTAGATTACTGCCACGGCCTACTCTCAGGCCTACCCAAAAAAGACATCAATTGGTTGCAATTAGTGCAGAATGCAGTTGCCAGAATCTTAACTAGGAAAAACAAATCTGAGCACATCATACCAGTTTTGATGTCACTGCACTGGTTACCTGTGCCATTTAGAATTGACTTTAAAGTACTGCTTATGGTTTACAAAGTCTTAAATAATCTCGCTCCATCCTATTATCTCTTAGTGCCTTTCACCTTCCACTTTAAATCGTAACCTTAGATCTTCAAATGAGTGTCTGCTTATAATTCAAAGAGCTAAACCTAAAAGAAGTGGTGAAGCAGCCTTCTGCTGTTATGCACCTAAAATCCGAGATAGCTTACCGATAGAACTTTGCCAGGCTAATGTGGTGGAGCATTTTAAAAAAACTGCTAAAAACCCATTATTTTAACATGGCTTTCTTATAGCTTCATTTTTGTATAACCCTGATATTCTGTATATACATCTTTTTTTTCATGGCTCTAAAATCTGCACTAACCCATACTTTCTCTGCTGTTCTATTTCTGGTTTTCGGGTCAAAGCACTGTGCAGTCCTTACATTGATGGACTGAAGGCCAGAGGTCCACATGACCATCATCATCTACTTCCACGTGAAGCCTGAAATCCATGAGGACTGATTTAGATCAATTATATTAGGTAGAATGTCTAGTAGGGGACCTTGGCGGTCTCATGGCCTCTGAACCCCTGCAGATTTTGGTTTTTTTTTCTCCAGTCCTCTGGAGTTTTTTTTTTTGTTTTTTTTTTCTGTCTTCCCTGGCCATCTGACCCTACTTTATTCTTTGTTAATTAGTATTGCCTAATTTTTATTTTTTTTTTCTTTTCTCTTTCTTCATCTTGTAAAGCACTTTGAGGTACATCATTTGTATGAAAATGTACGTACAAATAAATGTTGTTGTTGGTGTACATACTCAAGATTTAAATACAGTGTATATAATAGGTAACATATGCACAATACTCTTTCAAAAATAACTCAACATGTCATGTTATTTTCTAACCCAGTTCATCCTAAACCAGGGTCCCAGAGTGTACCGAATCTTATCCCAACAAACACAGGGCACAAGGCACGAACAAACCCCCGACAGGGCCTATATTGTCTAAGAGCATCTCAGGATCCTCTACCGTAGTAGACAATCTGTTAAGCCTGTCATAAAGTATACAAGTGAGCCTACAATATATACTTGAAGTGTAATCTCAAGTCCAGCAGTGATTTAACATACAGTGTAAGTGCTCTGTAAGTCAACATGTAACAGCTAAGGGTATCTCACGCTCTACAAAGCACTCAGATCTAAACTCGGTTCTCTACTGAATCTGCAATTGTAATGGAACATGGATGTGAGTTTGAACAAATAAAATAAAGAAATTGAAACAAAATGTAATTACAAATTGAAAGATTTTCTTTTCTTCCTGGTGAAGATTTCACTAAAGTTTTATAATAAGCCCAAGTCTGCAAAGCAAAAATGGTGTCAGAATAAAATGTGTGAACGTTTGCAAGTGCCAGACAGTCAGAAATAGAATTTTAATTACCACCTTTTCTTTCTTGTTTTATTCAAGCCCCATTCTTGTCAGATAGTAATTTATATTTTTTTTAATAAAATATAAACAAATTTTTTTTCCCCCTAAAGACACTATTTAATTTTGTGATTATACCACTCTTCGACAGAATGACAACTGCAGCCAGCTTAATTCTAGGAATCGATATAACAGCCGCCACCCACAAACAAAGAAAAAGCAATTTAACCCCTTTCTTCTCAAAACATTCATTAACTAATCAGTGTGCCCAATTTAGAGGACATAATGCATGTCATTTCAAAAGCACTTAAATTGAAGAAGCAAAAACGGTCATGACCTTCAGGAAAAACAACGTACTTGTGACAGAGTGAGAGTGGGAGGAGAAACATTTAACCAATTAAATGCTTAATTCACTTTTTTAAACAAATCAATTGTATTTCATTATTTCTGAACTCACTTTCATATTCTAATACAAAACAACAGGAATTTGACCAATGGGAAAACTAAATAAATATCTACCCATTGCTGTTAAGGCTGTGTCGACTCTGCTATGTTTTTGTTTAAAAATGCAAAAACTTATCTCAGTTTTCGTCTTTCATCCAAACTACCTTGACATTTTTAACCCCTGAAAACTGAGAATTTGGAAAACACTCTCTTGAGCCATATATTTGTAAAAACGTCAGCTCGGTGTTGTAATGTGAATGGTTGAAAATGTACATTTTTAAAAATGCAGACTCTAATCGCACTCTGAATTGTTTATGCTTATTACATAGCTCTTCCCTGATTGGATGCTGGTCATTACAACATCTCATTCCCTGATTGGTCACTCTTCATGAAAGAAATCCATATTCCAATGCAGCAGATGTAGCGAAGTTGCTTTTCAGGGTGCTTGTTTTGCAGAATACTTGTATGTATCTAAATTACGTTTTCCATCCATCCATTATCCAACCCGCTGAATCCGAACACAGGGTCACGGGGGTCTGCTGGAGCCAATCCCAGCCAACACAGGGCACAAGGCAGGAACTAATCCCGGGCAGGGTGCCAACCCACCGGAGTAAACTACGTTTTGTAAAATTCAAATGCTGCATACATGCACAAAGGGCAAATATTTGACCAGTCAGTACCCTTTTCAAATTACAGAAAATCCTGTGGTTGGTGGCATTACAATTTCTTCAAGAATCTTTCTGTCGATACACACATGCCCAGTACATGTTAAAATGATGGAGATTGTTTTTGTTTTTAAATGAAAATGCACTAGTGTGGACGTAGCCTAAGTACTGCTTAATCCAAGTTTCAATCCTGCACAATGGCAGGGGTCAACTCTGGATGGTGAGCCAGCCTATTAAAGGATACATGTATTTGTACAGGGCCAGTTTAGAGAGGACATCTAGCCCAACATGCACACGTCCTGGCTGCAAAGTAAAAAATTGAGTATCTAAATGTCTACATATAAAGGTTTAATATAAAACACTACCTGGATAGTAACCAGGATTCCATTCCAGAACTCGGAAGACGTAACACAGCACTGCTGCCCTATTTTTGAAATATGGAATTTGTATTTATGTTCACAAGGCCCCCTCATTCTTCTTTTCTGATCCTATGCCTTTGGTAATCTCCCTGGAATGTTCTGGCAGCTCTACTGGGTGTGTTCTGTATGTAGGACGTCCAATGTACACTAGAAATGATAGCAGAAGAGGCCATGAGACATCAAGAGTTCTCAACCCTCTCCCTAATTGTAGCCCATGTTCTACCAGCTCAATTCAACCCAGGAGACCAAACAAACCTTTCTAAGTGGCTTTTGTCTTAATTACACTGGAAACATGTGATGTATTTTTGATTAGTTTAGCATGGAAGGTGGAATACATAAGCATTTTTTGCTGCATGTGAAGGATCTATCATATTGATTCAAATCCAAGTGCACTTTGGAAAGAATCAAGGTTTATGTAAAAAAATAAACAATTACAGAAATTGAGGGCAACTCAAGGATCTTGAAAATAAAACATAAATTGGCATACATGCTAGGTGGAAGTGACCCCTAGTTTTACATGGGCTATTGATAACTGAAATGTGTCCATCTGTTATCAAATCCAGCCATCCTTCCAACCAATTTCTAATGCACCCTCTTAATCCAATTAAAGGGTCTTTGTCAGCTGAAACCCACCTCAGCTTCATAGGCCGCAATCCAGTCCATTACAAGATAGACTTAAGCCAACACACAAAGGGCACTTTCAATCCAGGCAAGTTTAGAGTCACCTGTTAACCTAACCTGCATGTTTTCAGGATGTGTGAAGAAAACCGATACTGACACTCTTTGTTAAAATGTAACGTACAATAAACATCTCTAATACATATTTAATAATATTGTTTTATTTACAGAGACTGTTCCCAAGCTATACTTCTTCACATAAAAAGGTTACACTGTATGATCTGAACACCTTCCTTGTGTGGTTTATTATAATTTACAAGAATCAGCCAATTCTTCCACTGTCACTTTGCAGTTAGACAAATACTAATCTAAAAACACCTAATCAACTAATAGGCAAAGCAATTTAAATCAACACTGCAGGCAAAGCTGGCGGCTTTTTGCGGCCCAGGCGAACCAGTATGCTGTTTTAAGGAGGAGTTGTATTGTTTCTCTCAGGAGAGCTTATTTCTATTCAATTTCAAATTAACCCGGCAAGTGAGCATTTAAAATAATTGAGCACAAAGCAAGCAATTTGCAAAAGCAGCTTGTTTTGCAAGCTTAAACCAAATCAATTTTGTTACTCGGTATTTTCTTTCCATTAATAAATAAAAGGTCATGGTACATAGGGATGTGTTGTGTTTGTGAGTTTTTAACCTGCTTCTGCTGGAGCATTTTGTGATGTGTGTACTTCACCGAGTTGTTAATTGTGTACTTTGTGTGTTGTGCCATTTCACAGATGACCTACTTCTGATGTGTTTGATGGCCTGCTGTGTGTGAACTCCCACATAAAGGTGTAGTAACTGGTGGGAGGCCTGGCGGCTTCTAAGCTTCCCCAAGCTGTGACCCACTTTGGACTTTGTGTAGCTTTGGCAAGAGTTAGGGAAGGCTGACACCACCTCATTTTCTTTTTAAGTGAGCTGTAATCAAAAGCCACAATCAGGACAGAAACAATGCAAGTACTGGTGTATTGAATGATCATGGAATGTCAGCATCTTGTAGACCTTTTTGAGGATTATGAATGCTATTAAAAGTAACATACAAAAATGAAATACTAAAAACAAATATTTTTGTATTTGCATCCTTGCCTACATGCTGTAAAAGACTAAAACAGTCTAGAAAATGCCTGAATTGCTTGATGCAAACTGATTTGTATAGACTCACTTCACAATTGGTCTCTCCAAGCTGTTGAAAAGCACTGCGAAACTATTAAAAAAACACAAGGGAGGAATATGGATAATGAAGAGAAACAGATTAATAAAGGATCATAAAATCTACTTTAAAGAGAGCAGGTGGTTAACCCAGCAGCCTTCAGTGCAAGGCTGAAACCGACCCTTGATGGAATGCCAGTCTATCTCAGTTCATACTATCAAACTGGACTAATTTAGAGTCAACAGTTCATCTAACATACACACACACACACCTTTGGGATGGGAGAAAATCCAACACCAACATGGAGAGAATAATGCAAAGTCCACGCAGGCAATCGTTATAGCAGGAATTTTTAACAAGGAACTCTGTTATAGCTATTAGGCAACAGTGAAAGTCACAGTGTTGCTCAGAATGTGAAACCTCTAGTTTCTTCCCCTGTCTAAATTCTACCTTGCTCTGCCTCTCATCTCTTCTTTTCTTTCTCTGACCTTTTGCTTTCTGACATCCATCCTTTGCTTGGCTCTCCTCCCAAATCTTGTTTACTGGGAACATTTTTTAAATCCTGTCCCCATCCCATTTCCAAGCTATGCCATAAATTTTTTAAAATATTATTACGTAATATATTGTAAATGTCATAAAAATACTGGGTCCTTTTTTGTGCAGGACCAACACAGAGAAGATCATCAGTGCTTGCTGCTCTTTGTAAATAATGACATGCCAACGTGAATCAATCTGCTTGAACCAGTTCAGCCATGGGATAGCCTTTCAGCCCCGTATTGACCTGGAGGAGTTGTGGCAGCCTCTTATCAGACCTTCTAGGCTTCTCTTGCATTGGTTTCTGATAAGAATTTGCCTCTGGACCTTAATAACACATACACATACTTGTTTGCACTTGTATAAATACATAATTTCATTTTATTTAGGAAATAAAGTCAAATCGGCTTAACTGATATACTCTTTACCTTTGTTACCATACCACTTGTTAGGCTGTGCATCCCAGTTCTTGAGGACAAGCTTGAGTCAACCTCCAGTATACTTAGAATAAGCAGAATATACTTTCATGGGAATGGTCAGAAGAAACAATAGTGCATATAAATATAAAGTAATTTAAAACAAAATCTGTGTGTCATTGTAACATCAGATATCATAATCTATAACAGGAAGAAGTTAATGCATCTCCTAGCAACAAAACACTGCAAATGATATCAAAATCACTAGCAAACTGCAATGCTAGGCTAACAAAAAGAAGTTAACTGGAGGCCACGTTGTAAAGGACTTGCTTTGGGAAATGTGAGTGCCTGCCTCAGTTAACTAGCTCTAAAAGAACAAACAAATATCACAGTGGAACTCAAAAACTACTGTCTATAGAAAGTAAAATGGGCAGCACTGTGGGTAGTGTTGATGCTTCATGGATCTAGTGTCCTTAAGTTTGAATTCCGTGCCTGGTTATTTCCCATGTGGAGTTTTCATCTTTTCCCTATGTCTGTGTCAATGTTTCATAAGGTATTCCAGTGTTTTTCCATGAAGATGCTGGTTAGATTAAATGGTGATATCAAACTGACCCATTTAAGTATGAATGTGGAAGCGTGCGTGTGTGGGCCCTGCGACGAGTAAGCAAACTGTAGTGGATCCTGTCTTGTGACCTTTATTGGTGTGATAGGCTTTGCTCTCCACAACGACCATTAATATAATTTACTGGGCTTGAGAATGTTATATTGCAAAGTACTAGAAATTATGTCAGAAGTTCCAAGTACATGTTTTAATTTCTCTTCTGTGGACTGTCCATCCAGCCATCCATCCGTTCATCCATCTTTTAATTTGCTTATTCTGTTCATGATTGTTTAGATCTGAGCCCATTCTAGATAGAATTTTATATGTTCTCAGGGAGAAATTTAGCTTTTTATAGAAGCTCTTTAAATCAATAAATACATAAATACAGTATATATAAATATATATACACACATACCATGGTCCGAACATACACCGGAATGACTATAAAGGAAGAACATTTTAAAAAGAAAGAAATAAAACTTCTGACTTCTGAATCCTGACAACATTACGTGCACAAGGCAGGAGCCAAGATAGCATATTCAAAATTAATGCTAAGGAATTTGTGTATTGTTCGTTGACAATGTATTTTATTCCCAGAGTTCCAGTGCATAAATGTAAATACCTTTTAGGACAAGAAATGACCCAATACCCTCCCTAGGATTATTCACGTAGATTGAAATTTCTGAGGAAATTTGTAGGGATTGTTAACTATATTTCAAAATACATCATTCATACCATGATTGAATTACCAGTATGGCATAATTACACAAGGGATTAGTATCTGCCAGTGAACCAGAAAAACAGTGTGAATAAACCATAATAATTCAGGTACAGGTGAATGAATCATAATAATTTAAATGCACTTCACAAAGCTTGTCTATTAATTACATTGTAATTGCATTGTGTGTAGGGTGTAATTACACAGGGGAGCCATCCAGTTCCTCTACACTAGTAAAGAAAAATCTCTTTTACATGTAGAAGAAACATTTTACAAGTAAGTATGCATTAAGAACTGATTTATTTGTAATTGTATTATGATTCCTCAGTTTATGAGTGGTGTTAGCTACACTAGACAAATGCTCATCCATCTGCCTTTTAGTTTCAAGGAAACAGTATCATTCATTTGTGTAGGCGATCAAGTACAGAGATCATTTAGTGTGGGACCATACATCTGAAAGAGAAATAAATCTAAACCTTCTTCCATACGGCAGGCCATGCTGCATTGAGATGAGGTGAGATGAAGTATAGGCTCTGGAGAGAAGTAAGCTTTCTTTGAACAAACTAATCAGATTTCCTTCATAGCACTCTGGTAATTACACTGTAATTACAGTATTCTTGTGCTACAATAAAACCAAGGAGATTGTGCTGCTTTAGCAGGGAAACTGGAGCTATAGTGTTAACATAACAGTTTCAAACCCACTCAATTCAATTCAGGATCGTGGGGGTCTGTGACTACCTTGGTAGCAGTGGGTATAAGGCAGGAAGTAAGCCAGGACATGGCTTTGGTCCACAGCAGGGCCTATTTGCAGTAAAAAAACACAGACAAATGGAGAATCTATAAACTCCACCCAGGCAACAAACAGGCACGGGTTTGAAACTGAAAAAGCTGGAACTGTCAAGCAGAAGTGCTAACTACTGAGCTAGTTTTACTGACAATGAGAATTTGATCTTTCTTGCGGTTACTGTCATTGCACCCCATACAAAAGAACATGAACTGGGGCTTTGTAGCGGGTAGTTATTTTTTACCAACTCACTGGCTTTTCATTCAGGCATAACTATAATTCCCACATCAGCCTATGGTATGATGCACATATTCTCATACATTATAGTGACTAAACCTTTGTCATTTAGACTTTGTATTTTACTAGAGGGCTTACCCCCTGCTCGCTTTGCTCGCCAACCCCCCTTTTCTGCGCCATGCACCAGCCACATCGCGTCTCTGCTGCTCGTGTTGTGAAGAGGGGGGCTGAATGCACCCCAAGGAGACGCCGTTGCTCCTCCAAGTCCCCCTCTTAAACGGTGATACAATGGGAAACAAATACAGTTTTTGTTTTACCTCCTCTTTACTCAATCAGCTGCTGCCTTGCTGCTGTGCAATGCTGTGTGATCAGCACTTTGCTCGCCTACCCCTCTAGCCCCCCATCCCCCCCCTACCACCAGCGCTACGCGCCATTGTGAACAGGGTGGCTAAACGCACCCCAAGGAGACTCGGCTGCTCCTACGTAGCCCCTCTTAAACTGTGATACAATGGGAAACAAATACAGTTTTTTTTTACCTCCTCTTTGCTCGATCAGCTGCTGGCTTGCTGCTGCTGCCGTGCTGTGTGATCTGCATCTCACATGGTGCTTCGAACATTTAAAAGCCTGTACAGCAGCTGACTTTCTCATCTACTCTTTGTCTTTTATTTCCAGCCCCGGGCGTGGTTAAATTTCTTGGCGCAAAGTCTCATCTCGCGGGATGAGAGCTCTTGATATTTTTTAGTTTATAATTTAAAAACGAAATAAGACTCTGAAAATCTAACAACATTACATTAAAGATCGATAAATTCTGAGAAGAATGATACCAAACATATATTTGTAGGTTTTAAAATAAGCCTGGTTTAAAGCGTGACAAAAAAGTGACATAAAAATGTCACATAAAATCGTTGCACTTTTAGGCTTAGGATTTTATATATAGAGAGTAGATGATGGCGGCACATTACACAGCTTCCAGCTTAACTAATGCAGGTGCTGGATTTTGTTGCCTTGTGGATGTAAGATTACATGATTACACATTACTCCGTGCAGATTTTTCAGTACTCTTTTACACTACTTAGGTTTGCAAACTGGTTTCACTCTTACAGATAATAATGTGCTGCCGGACCACACTGGTGCCTGCTGAAAGGCTTACAAACATTTCAAACTGCATCACAAACTCTTCTCTTTTACTTTCTTTTTTCAGCTAGACTTGAGAAACTGTAGATGAGCAACTGCTGTCTTTGCTCTGCCCACCAACATTGCTTCTTTCCTTGGGACCACATAGCTTGCATTGTCCTCCTGGGTGAGCACTCACTGATTGTCAGCTCTTGCACTTGAGACGATATCAGACCTGATTTGAAAATCTAAAGGAATATGGTCATTTGTACTGTGTCTTGAATTTTGCAAGTCACCTTGGATAAAAGTGTGTCAGCCAAACATGTAAATATAAGTCTGCTGGAATAGTTGTGCAGTGTGATGGGAGCTCTAGGTTCAATGTTTTTATAGGCTCTGCATCATTATGACATTATCAGGTCATTATCAAATTTCCTGCTGAAGTGTTACTGTATCTGAAATAAAGCTACTTTGACATTTGCACTGTAGAGGAGAATTAGGTCCCACTTTGAAACTTTTGAAAAGGCGCTATAACAACTTTACCATAATTGCAGTAGCATGGATGTAGCCTTATACTTAATGCTGAAGCTGTGTGGGTCAGATATATTCTATCAGATATAAAAATTTTAATGCTGGCAAATTCAATCTCAGTGTTTTCAACGCTGTGGGACTATTTTCTTGCCACATTTAAATCCATAGAAATATCAAATAATTTGACATCATATATCAAGGTAATTAGTTCCTAGTAAAATGGGTCACCATGAGAAACTGGTTTAAATTTGCAGAATATGAGAAAAGAATAGCAAGGATATGATTGGGATGGACCTTTCAACCCAGAATTTCTCTTTTGCTTAATAAATTTTTGCTGAGATTCATGAAACTGACCTGATGCCATTTGCACCTGTTACAGCATTTTAGGGGTCCGGGGACAACAAGGATTTTGTATTGTTTTTCTAACTCACTTAACACACTTTATAACCCAATGCCAAATTCCCACTATGATCAGATTTTTCTCGCTTTCCTTTATTGCTTTATTGCCCCCTTGTGGTGCTTTGGTAGGGTAGTATAACATCCATAACAAACTCAGACCCACTAACCTGTTTAATCTCATGCTGTACTACAAAAGCAGAGTATGGGACAAGGCAGGGACGAAGCACTGCACACACTGAGATTTGCACAGGGCCAGTCTACCAAACACAAATGTCTTTCGGATGTGAGATTTAAACACAGATTAACCAGGTCTTACAAAAACAACCCATACAGAGATCTGGAGAATGTGCTGAATGCAGACAGCAACTGGGTGTGAAATTTGAACCCAGGACACCATTAGCATAAGTTGTTTTGGTCACATTTTAAAGTTGCGTACGGTGAAAACATTACAATGGCTTTATGTAGTTTCAAATGTCTTCCAGAGTAATCTATTGTGTCTGACTAATGAGGCCTCTTTTGTTTTGTAACAGTGTGCCTTGTGGCATAAATTCACAAAACCAGGTCAAACAGACGGCAGAAAGATCAAGTTCTTATTTTATTTAGCAAGTGTATGTCAACTACAGGCTGATAAAACGCAAACCCCGATACACAGAAATTATCCTGGGAATAGCACTTGTTTTATATAATACTAGGTGTATTACTGTTAAGTACTGGTCCAGATTATTCATATTTATTTTTATATTTTGGACATCTATAAAAGACCAAGTGCACACTACAGATTTATCTGTCCATGTCTGTTCTGTAACCTGCATCCACTAATTGTGAGATGTGGAATAGGATGAGCCTATCCTGGCAGCATTAGTTGCAAGACAGGAATCAGCCCTGGATGGCCCACCAGTCCACCATGAGACAGAGACTCATGTATACCCGCATTGGTCCAGCAGCCAGTTAACCTTACATGCATGTTGATGGGATGTGGGAGACGAAAAAAGCCCACATCAGCCTGTCACAGAGTAACAAGCCCCGGATTTGAACTCAAAACTCTTCTGCTCGACATACTAACCACTGCATCACTTGGCTGCTCTCCATAAATATTGATAAAGATAAAATGCAAGAAGGCTGCAAAAAAATCAACAGTGCTGAATACAAAATGTGCATTAACATTTACAAATATAACCCTTTTTTGGATTTAAACTGTGACTAAATATTAATGATCATGTTGAAAGTGTGAATATATCAAAAAGAAAGAATAACCTGTAAAGAAACAAAAAAAAAATAATAACAGTACAGAGACTGGGTGTCTAATATCATGGACAGTAGACTTTTTGTTAACAAATCAGAAGTTCCAAAAACTCATCAATCAGCTTTGTGTAAAGACACTGTCAGTCAAAGCATTGTTAAATTATATGAAAACAACTTATATATTACCGGGTTTCTCCATGTCCTTATCTGGGTTTTTATAATATTCATTACTATCTTGTTCTCTTCAGTTTTTTTGTCTTTTTCTCACTGTTTTTCAGATCCAGTCTTGACACTACTTCCCATTGATTTCATTATATATTTTGCCTAATATGGCCATGCCGTTTTCTGTTATTGCCTTTTGTAGTTTGTGGTTGAGTGTTCCATATGAAATGCACACAATGAGAATATTAGTCATTTGAGTGGTAGAGCATTTTATACTTACCATCACCTGTAGAATGTAAGAAGAATAGTCGAACGAATGAGGTGGCAGAGATAATTAGACCTGAGGATAGTGTTTGCTGTTCTAAATGTAAACTAATTAATTAAACTGCTTACCCCACAATGCAATACACAGAGGGCCTGGAAAATAGACATGACGTATCAGACCTGCTTCTTTCTTTCTTTCTTTCTGAAATATTTGTAATATTAGGTAGAATGGTTATATGTGTTCTTTTACCACCTTTTACCTTAACTTTAGAATCTTTTCTTTCTTTTATTCTATAATATCAGTTTTGCTAGGAGATTAGATACTGTATGTACACCAGTCAGCTACAATATTAAAGCCACCTGCCTAATATTGTGTAGGTACCCTTAGACCTGTTGTGGCATCAACTCCACAGAACCTTTGAAAAGTGTCCTCTTTTGGTTTGGGATCTGAGGAAGTTGGAGGCCAAATTGACACCTTGAACTCCTTGTCATGTTCCTCAAATCCTTCCTGAACTATTTTTACAGTGTGACAGGGTGCATTAACTTACTTAAAGGGGCCACTGTCTTCAGGGAATATCATTGTCATGAAGGAGTGAACATGGTCTGCAATAGTCTTTAAGTAGGTGGTACATGTCTAGGTAACATCGACATGAATGCCATGATCCAACATTTCCCTGCACAACATTGCCCGGAACATTACACTGCCTCTGTCGGCTTGCCTACTTCCCATGGTGCATCCTGCTGCCATCTCTCTCCCAGGTAAATAAAGCACATGCTCCCGGCCTTACACATGATCTAAAAGAAAATGTGATTCATCAATCCAGGCCACCTTTTTCCATTGCTCCATGGTCTGGTTGTGATGCAATGCATTGTGTGCTTTGACAACTTTTACTCATGGCCGGCATTACGTTTTTTTAACAATTTGTGCTACAGTAGCTCATCTGTGTTATTGCTCCCCACGCGCATCAAAACGCCTGTCGTTGGTTCACTTGTTGTCCTTCCTTAGCCAACTTTTGGTAGGTACAAATCACTGCATACTGAGAACAACCTACAAGACCTGCCATTTTGGAGATGCTCTGACCCAGTCATCTCACCATCACAATTTAACCCATGTTACAGTGGCTCATATTCATACACATGTTTATTTTTCTTACTTCCAACACATCACCTTCAAGAACTGACTGTTCATTTACTGACTAATATATCCCCTCCCATGATAAGTACCATTGTAACTAGATAATCAGTGTTATTCACATCACCTATCAGCCGTTTTAATGTTGTGGCGGGTTGGTGTTTATCCATTTATCCATTTTCTAATCTGTGTAAAAATGAAAGTACATAAGAGACAAGAAGAAGATAATAAAGGGTTGGAGACCAGCTGAGACCCCGTTTAATGATGGGCAAATAAAGGAAAGTAAAGAAAAAGTCCAAACAAATAATGATTTATTAACATTAACATTATATTAACAATATCATTCCTCTGAGCCCCTCTCGGGCAGATGGGAATGGAAAAACTTTCCATAGTGGAGCTTCGTTTTCTACTGAAGTGGTTCCAGTAGTTAAGCTCTGGTTACATCATTGTTTAAATTGTCTTCAGGTCAAAAGAAGTGTGGCCTCATGGGTTAAATCACAAGCGACGTCAACAGTCAGCATGCAACTCGTTTTTTTGTGAGCATGTAAATAGATTGAGGCTGTTAGAAACTGCATTTCCCCAATGGGTGGTTTTGATGTGCTTACCTCAGTGGTGTTGTAGGGATAAGTGCATGTACAACAACATGAAGAATTGTAAGAAGGGTTGGGATCCCAGCATTAACTCCATTTAATTGCTTTTGGCAAGGAAAAAAAAGTATTCAATAAAAATAGAGTATGGTGCTATAGTATGCCTGTTATCTTATAAAATTACAAGGACCTTTTGTTTCCTCAGTTCTGTTATTCTGAAACACCAGAGGAGATGGTTTATGGTCCTCTATTCTAGGGGTGGAAGAGGGAAATTGTAACTGCCTGTGTTGCATGCAAATCTTTCCCCCAAGCACCATCAAAATCAGTTACTCTAAGAGGCACATGACACTCACTGGATTGATGCCTGCTTTTCTAGATCACTCACTCACACTGGCTCATCAGGAACAAATTTTGAGTCTCCAGTTAAAGAACATCTATCCAGAGTACCCAGAAAAAACAAACATTAAGACACGAAAAGAACATGTAACTTCTACACAGGACTGTAGGACAGCGTGACAACAGCACACAGTACCACTCACAGATGTAAATAATTTAACGATACTGTACTTTTAAATTCGGTATAAAAAAATCTTTTTCTTTCTTTCTTTCTTTCTTTCTTTCTTTCTTTCTTTCTTTCTTTCT